>OZ010587.1:38090338-38157838 GCA_963932145.1 Acanthosepion lycidas
TCAAACTATGGTTATTTGTACATTTTTGTAAAAGTATCTTCTGGTATCTTCTGGTATCTTCTGAGACGTTTACTTTTACGAAATTTACTTTCACTTTTATTGACGAAATTTCACCAACAGCTGACATCTTTTTGTAGCCTCGGCAAGTACTTCCGCCACTTTCTGTTTGTGTGTAAACGTAGAACTTTTTAAAGAATATAAGCAAACAGAGAGCAATGCATTTGAAATTAGTATTCTCTCATTCTCACCGGTCAAAGCATTTTTGTTTTTAGTTTTTTGTCTGAACATTTTGATCACTTTATATGAAGTGGCAGGAATATTGAACATTTTTTTTTCGAAACTTTTGCATCATTCATATCTACTTTTTTTTTTACTATGTCATTGCAAATATCAGAAGATATCAGAAGTGCAATACAAGACAAGACGAACTTAATATTTAAAACTCTTTGGTCTATGAAATGCTCGATAAATGTCACGCCTTTTGCTTTTCTCTTACTATTTAGCAAAAGAGATTCACTTCATACAAAGAAATCTTTTAGAACTTAGTCGTTTGATTTTTAAGTAAAGTTTTATAGTTTGCTAAGCACATTGATCTGTTATTCACTTTATAGAAATTCATGAAAGATTTTTGACAAACTAAATTGACTTTTACGCGAGACAAAGTGATTTGTAGATTTTGTAAAACTCTTTTCATTTTTTTTTATTAGGACTTATATTTGTTATGTAGATTTTTACATAAGTGCGTGAAATCAATCTCTCAATCTTTCTCTTTTTTTCTCAAGATTTCTCTCGCAATCTCTCTCTCTCTATATATATATATATATCTATATCTATATCTATATATATATATATATATATATATATATATATATATATATATATATATATATATTCTTTGTCACTATTATGCCCATTTACCATTTCCTCTACTACCAATACTTCAACTATTTCCCCCATATTTCTTCTTGACTTCCTTCCCTCGCAGCCTCCTTTCTAAACGTCCCCTTCTATTTCTTCTTACCCTTGCTTCCCGACGTTTTCCTTTGATCTTTTTAACTGGTTCAGCGGCAAGGGATGTAGACAAGAAGACAAGGCTTACTTCAGCATTTAAAAAAGATGGCGGGCGGCTCACGAAAAGGTCGGAGTCAGTGTCTGGTCGACGATCGCATGGGTGGGCCCCCGGGAGGGTTATGGTTTGGGTCCGAACCGACAAGAGTGCCTTGTTTCAACAACGTGTACATTGTACATGTGTGATTTAAAGAGCTGACGTGGGTGGAGGCGTATACACATCATGAATATGAGGAAATTTGCGCGCCTGCTTGCATACACACATACACACACACATATTCTAGCAAACAGTTGCACATGTATGTATAAGATCAAAAATACATATGTATGCATATATACCCATATGAATTTGCATAAATGCATAAATATATTCACATACATCCTTGTACAGTCATATATATATATATATATATATATATATATATATATATATATATATATATATATATATATATATATATATATATATATTGGTATCGCTCCATGCAAGACAGTAAAGCCACTAAGACACAGGGGGTACAAACATATTTGATAAACACAATATTCGATATACTTAAATAAATTATTTTACATTATATTGTCTACATGACGTTCTGTATCCTTTAGGAAATCTATCAATCGTTGGTTTTGATTTTAACTTTTATACTGTTTTTATTTCTCGAATATTCCTTTTCCATTCATGTGTATCTCTTTTTTGTTTTACATTGGGTTGCTAGGAAGCACGGGGGAGTAATAGATAGCGGCTCCGATTGTGGAATTAGAGAGCCAAGTTCGAATTCCAACCCATTACATTCACTTACGTGCTAATGCGCTTGGAAAAGGTATGAATCGTCTTCTACTCTATTTTATAACTAAATAGCAGGGCAGACTGGGTTTTATAGGCTTGTTTGGCAACTGGTCTACTACAGAAAGAAATAGCAACCCATTTCGGGAAAAAAATTGCCTCGTCAGTCATGTATCGAAAGATCGCCTAAGCAATGGCACATAACTGACTGATTGATTTTGTTATTAACTGGAGAGTCTCGAAGGGCATTGCATTAATTTAGTGTCTTTGAAACATATTTTGGCAAGATGTGCAATAGTCACTGTTTCAAACAGTGAAGGTGTATTTCATGAATATATGCTTATATATACCCAATTTCATGAATATTTATATTTAATATATTATTTCATGAATATATTCTTATATATACCCAATTGGGCTCGTGCATATTGTGACCTTCAACTAGGAAGAGATTTAGACATTCTTCTAAAGTGCCATCTACAAGGTTCTGAAATATTCTGGTTTACCATAACCTCCAAGGTAAAATACTTAGAACGACTAGAACTGTGCTTTCTTATCACAGCCAATAAGATATAGAAGTTCTGGGTTTTTAGATCTCTTCCGACCGGACCTACGCCGTGTGGAGCGTTTCAGGGCATGTCACTAACAACGCCTCGGACTCCCACATCAATACCTTCATGGCTGTCATCAAGGAGTGGGTTAAGATGTCCAAAGATTTTGTATTTAAAAGTTTTGCAGCTTTTCAACGTCGTGTTTCGACTGTAATTGGTAATAATTGATGCAGCAGTAGAAGAACATATTCAGTTTCATGTTATCTATCAGTTATATATATATATATATATATATATATATATATATATATATATATATATATATATATATATATATATATAATATTTTTTTCCGAGAACATCCAATACTTCTCTGCATAATTCTCTAAAATGAAATTATCAATTTTGGAGGGTCTTATAATTTTACTATCTATAATTCCAGCCAAAAACTACAACTTCTTCACTACTCCTTGACTATTTCCATGAGGGTCCTTACCTCTAGCTCAGATATTAGATCCAATATAACTTTACATTCATCACTAAAATTTTGAGAATTCTTTCTTTTTTTTTCATATACATCTACCAAATGCAGTTCTCTTTACCATTTTTACTTGAACTTAATAGTTCGATTGCTTTTCAGTTTTTCAATTAAAGCTCTTAATATCTTACACATTTTCTCTCTGATTTTGCAAAACCATTTTTCTCAAATATTTTTACTGGTCAATCCAGTTTTCTTGCTTCTTATTTTTATTTAAATTTTTACCCAGATATCTTTTTTGTGAAACCAAAAAGCAATTCTTAAAACCAGTTTTTTTCTTCGTCTCATCTTGGCAGTTTTCAAATTCTTTTTGGTTTTTCGAGTGTTCCATAATCTCTGTTCAACCTCTTTAAATCCCACCATTTTCTTCACCTATTATTCAATATTCGTACAATATGTTATTTGTTTTGAAGTCTAATGTTTCTTACAAATTCGAACGGTTCATTTTAATACTGTAAAACCATTGACATGCATAATAAAATTTGATCTTATCTTTTTTATACATTTTTGTTACTTTAAACGTCATTATAGTGGATACCCCATATTTGAGTAGACGCAGGGTCGATCCCTGTTGGAGAACACATTTTCTTGACTTAGATTTCTCAAATGTGCAAGTCTATAACTATAATACTCACAGTTTAATAAATAAAAATGGGGCGTCTATTTCAAATATGGAGTTTCCCCATAATAATGTTTGAAGTAATATAAATATATATATATACATATATATGTATATATATATATATATATATATATATATATATATATATATGTGTGTGTGTGTGTTTAAAGAAAAAACAAAAAACAACGGACAGCTTGCCAAAACCTAAACATTTATCCCGATAGTCTCGAATAAACCAACATTACTGAAAAAAGAAACGGGAAAAAGGCCTGAAAGCAAAAACTTACCTATTAAGTAAAGTAAAGTGCACGAAGCCTAGATTGACTAGACAGAGCAAAAATCGTTTACCAACGTTAAATCCTATGAAAGAACGGCTCTAGTCGTGATTCGCGTTTTAAGCACACACGATCTATCGAAGTCGTCTGAAGATCAAGTGTGAGTAAAATTTGTATCACGACTATAGCCGCCTTTCATAGAATATATATATATATATATATATATATATATATATATATATATATATATATATATATATATATATATATCGGGTGTCCCAAATAATGTACTCACTCTTTAAATGACAATAAATGCAGAGTTTAATGATTTCCAACTAAGAGTGATGATTAAAATTAAGAAACATTACTGTTTATTAACTTAGAAAGAATATTAGCGTTTTAAATTAAACAGTAAATGAAATGTTTATAAATGCATCTTTATAAATATTCAAACTGATGACGAAGTCAAAAGTGAGTATATTTTGGGGACAACATATATATACATATATATATATATATATATATATATATATATATATATATATATATATATATATATATATATATATACACTCTTCTAAACAATCAAACAAAAAAGAATAATTCCAGAATTCTCATGTTTTTTTTTGTTTTTTTTATTACAACATTCACAAGCTTTTCCATATCTTAACAAAAAGTTTCCAGCATTTAAAATTTGACCAATTAGAAAAAATATTTAGCAAAAAAACCCTTTTCATGTTAGGCGTCAGACTCCCAATCTACACACGCTCTTAACATCATATGGTATTACATCATTCACCACCTCATCAAGGGAATGTCACCTGCAATAAACCCCGGTGCCAAGTCTGTAGACATATCATCAATGATAACAATTTCATACTCTCTCGCCTTTACGTAATATTAAAACCACCATATCTGAATTGTGACAGTTCAAACTTATGTATTTGCTTTTCTGACACAAATGCAAAAAAAAAAAAAAAATAGAAATTAACTTGGAGAAACTGGAACAGAATTCAGTCTTCGGTTCAATAACCATAAAAAAAATACATCGGAGACAACACCAACAATTTGCCTATCGCTGCACACTTCAACCAACCATTTCATAGCGCCTTCATTCAACAGCCGAAAAGTATGACACAGATCGTAGTTGAAATTTATTTAAAGATAAATTTTGTGTTTACTCAGAGAGTATAATTTCCACAGAGAGCCCTCCAACCAACAACATTCCTAGGAAGAGTAAGTTCAACGTCTTTGTTTATTCCTCGTATCGTATATATCAGTATATATATATATATATATATATATATATATATATATATATATATATATATATATACTGTTTGTATGTATGTATGTATGTATGTGTGTGTGTTTATGAGTGAACGCGCGCGCCAGCTGCCTTCTCAGAAGTTTTCAGAAAATTTAAACAGCATTAACTGAATGTTTTATGAATTTGTGCCGATATCTTTTGTGAACCAGTTTGTGAAAAATTGAGTTTAAGTTTTGGATGAGGTGGGCGTAAATACGTGATTTCACCTAAGCTGTTAGAAGTCAAAATTCCGATCGCGCGACCCGAGTTTGCATCTTATCATGGTCGCTGTGTGAAGAATGTGACAGATCGTTAATATCAGCCTGATCCAGCATGCAGTACCGTTCGAAAACAAAAACAACAAAAACAAAATATACCACAAGTTGACTCAAGCGTTGTGAGCAAAAATGAATAGGACAAAATTGTTCAAAATCTTTTGATGGTTTGCTAACATGGAATAACAAATCATCTTGACCGAGAGTTTGGTCGTACTGAGTTCAACTACCGATCAGGCCAGAAACTGCAATATCCACCGTAACAGACGTGTATACTCGGAGCAAACAGCCAGGAGACGAATCTTATATATATATATATATATATATATATATATATATATATATATATATATATATATATATATATATATATATATATATATGGGCAGTAACCTTTCCTTCAAGCATCTTTCATTGAAAATGGCCGACAAAAAAGATTGAATTAATCTTTTATTGAGTTTTTTCAGCATTCTATCATTTTTTTCCTCGTTTTTTTTTAGGTTAAAGAATATAGAAATTGTCCATTGATATAATTGTTCCGATCACTTTCGGCTAGTTCCGTAGACCTTATCAAGGATGTAACATAAGAATTCCCTTCAAATCACGTAGCCGTAGACAAATTACTATTAGAGAAGCTTTACTGATTAAATACCGTTCCCCCATCTATCAATCGGCGTTTTAAAGGTTTTCTAAAAATAAAAGTCATACCCGGGTCAACCTGTCTCGCACTGCACGTGACTGATAAAAAAAAAGCATGAACTGCGAAAAGCTAAACTATTAGGTTGGTGCAAAAATAATGACGTAATAATGTCGTTTTTAGACGTATTTTTTAACGTCAAAAAACGACATTATTACGTCATTATTTTTGCACCAACCTAATATTATGTAGAGAACACACGATACCAAATACAACATCAGATAGTCAGTTATGTGCCATGCGTGATACACACTTAGGCGATCATGTATCTTTCGATACATGACTGACGTAGCAATTTTTCCCCGCAGTAGGTTGCCATTTCCTTCTGCGGTAGAACCCGGTCTGTCCTGCTATTTACCCATGGCTGGGGGTGGGGAGAAGAAGATAATTAATACCTTTCCCAAGGGTATTTACCCATGGCTGGGGGGGGGAGAAGAAGATAATTAATACCTTTCCCAAGGGTATTTACCCATGGCTGGGGGGGGGAGAAGAAGAGAATTCATACCTTTCCCAAGGGTATTAGCACATAAGTAAATGCAATGGGTTCGAGTAAAATTCGAACTTGGCTCTCCGATTCCTCAATCGGAGCCGGTATCCATTTCTCCACCTGTTCTGTCCTAACACTTATTTGCTATGTTTATGCTAATAATGCATTTGACTAATATGTGGAATCTTGATTGGAATTGAACATATTAATGAAGTGATCGGCGAAACAAAACTTCCCAAACTCTCACTAAGCTCACTGATATACATAGACATAGCGCGATAACCTTTGATTGTACCTTCAGCTGTATTGTCTTATATTGATAAATACTTATTCCAAATATTTTTCGTATGTTTATATGTGTACTTCAGGGTTTCTTTATGTTTATGATTCTTGTATATCCGTATGTGCTTATGTCGATGTATGTGTGCATATGGATATTAATTGATTAGTGGGACTGTTTTTGTTAGAGTATGCTTATGAGTAAATAAATTCAAATGCACGGAATAAAAATGAGAGACTGAAAGGAAGAAAGTCTGGTACAAAAAAAGAAGAGGAAGAAATATAAAAGAACAAATAAACAAGGAAGAAAAAAGTAACACAAGTAAAAAGAAATAGAGGATGAAATAGAAAAATAAACGAAAGAATACAAGAAAATATGGATGAAAAAAATGAGAAAAATTACCAGATGCAAATTACCAATTCCTCCAGGAACGCGGGAATGTCAAGGAATGGTGGAGATGGCTTTTCCGAATACAAAGTAAAAAGGTCTCAGGCATTCTCCTACCTTCTTCCTTCCACTGTTAAACTTATCAATTTAAAGAGAGTAATTGAGAAATAGATAGACAGAAATAGAGAGCTAAAGAGAGAGAAAGCAACGGATGTGTAGATGCATTCTCGTCTAACACGTGTTCTACAAGATTTCCAGGCGAAACGAAGCAATTTTGAGCGCCAGACAGAATAGATGACATTTTTTTATCGTTTCTTCCATTGTTTCTTTATTTTAAAACTTCATTTTCAATTTTGCTTCTTTCCCTTTCCTTCGTATCGTCATCCTCCATCAATATACCCTTAGCATCAAACATTCTACCGCTACACTTTTCACAAAACAATTCAGAAATGATCGCTCCTATTGGCTCGAAATCCTTCACATTAACACGGTAACGGTCTAATCGTAATTCGACCTTTTTGGCCACATCTCTATCATCATCACCATAATCATCAACATCATCTGTGAGTGTTCTCATGGTCGTGACCATGTCACGGCACCCAATTCTTCTTGCGGGGCGTCAGGGTCAATACTACCGCCTTCCTACAAGCGCTGAACATTGTAGTCAAATCCTGGATCGAGGGGACGTCCCAGGTGAGGTTATACGTATCCCGAAAGTATTCTGTTCTCTCTCTCTCTCTCTCCCTCTCTTTATCTATCTCTCTCTTCAACTTTCATCTCGAAAGGAGAAAACCTATCAAATAAAAAATTACTACGGTAGTGAATTCGATCCTGACTGTCAACCCCATAAGTCTGTATCAAGAATAAATTCTAGTATTTGTTGTTTTTTTTTAAGAAAACAGTGGCTCACATGTTCCGTTCATAGTTTTCTCAACATCCTTCTGTAGAACCAGATTTCTGTTGCTTCAAGTCTCTTCTTCATCTGTGAGGAGATTGTTCAGATTTCACTGCTATATAGGGGGACTGATATGACATAACAGTTCTATACTCTTTTCTTTATTTCTAACAAGATCTTTCTGTTTCTTAATAATTTCTTTAGGCAAAAAGGAATCTTTCACACTCCCTCGATGCGCGCCTTCACATGTCAATGTCCTACTTTCCGTCCTAAGTTAAAACATTTCCCATTGTTGTAATTGTTTGATTTTGGTATCTCCAATTTGAAATGTGTATGTTGGTTTGTTCCATCTACTAACAACCCATGCATTTGGTCTGCTTGCAATTGATGTTTAGTCCTTTCTTCTCGCTTTCCTTCACTGTCTTCTGCAGGAGTTCTGTGTTGATTATCAATGGCTCATTCGGCTGATTGTCCGAAACTTACGAAAACATATTTGAGTTTAAAAATGTTAAAATCATCAACGTGCCTTTGAGGAGGTACTGAAAATTGCCCACCTGATCAAGAAGAGGCTCCTCTACAAAAATTCTAATATTTGGTTATATTTTGAAAAGTGTTTCAGCTCGAAACCTTTTTCAGCATCAAAATACACAAACACCAAACAATAATAACATTCATAAGAAAGGGGTACATAATATTATATAGGATACATTCTAACCGGCTGAAATGTAGGAAAACTCGGCAAAGTATCAATTGCACTAATGGTTGGAAGAGACCTCTGAAGGGATGTTGGCTCATGCCTTCAATCACAGCTCCCTGATAAGTGTAGATCTTGTGTGCAAATAGATCGCATTCCGTAAATGTTCGACTGGACTTATGTCTGGAGAATGTGGTATCTGCTCCATTCCTTTCAAGTCACCAGAAGGCCTCTCTAACCAATTTTGGGCAACTTAGTCTCAATAACGCGGTACATCATTCTAAAGGAAAAACCTGCCGTGTTTGGAATACATAGAGTCCCTGACTAGAAGTAAATGGTCACGAAGCAATGTTACGGTCACTGATGGATACCAATGTTTTCTATCAGATTTATTACCGGCACATCCATGATATCGGAGATCGACATATGTCAAATATTTCCACAATTTCAGAAATGAAAATGTCTCATTTGTCTAGCACTCAATATTATGCTCTAAAGGAATACCGATAATTCGTATTCACCAATGATGTGACCAGCCTAGCCAGTGTTCACACTGACTTACCAGATGTCTAAGCACAATTGGTATAGTTCTTTTTATTTACATGACATCAACGTACAGTGGCGTTCTCATTAACTTTATATACTGCTGATCAGTAGCTTTTGACACGTCAGTGTGTGTGAGTGTGTGTGTGTGTGTGTGTGCGCGCGCGCATGTGTGTGTGTGTGCGTGTGTGTGTGTGACTCTTTTTCAAAAAGTACATTGATATTACACTGATCTTCGGAAGATGTGTGAGACTGATTAGAACACACAGATACACTAATTCGAGTTATTTGATATGTAAATGATAACGTTATTATTCCTAGGTATTATTATAATAATATAATAATTCTTAATTAATTTATACTATATTTTGAAATAGCATTTGTTGTGATACGTTGAGACACTGAGAGACAAAGAAGGGGGGTAAGGAACAGAGAGGAATTATAAGGAGACAAAAACTTCTCTAAAGTTTTGTTCACAGAAGATGGGCCAGATAGATGGTGTAAAGGTTGGGTAATGAACGGACAGAATCACCATCAGCGTTTGAGACGCCAACAAGACGGTGGAGGCATAATGATCTGGGGTGGTATTATTGGAAAAACATTAGTGGGCCCATGGAGAGTACCAGATGGCGTCAAAATGACTGCTGATGCATACATAGCGTTTATGAAGGAGCATCTTGAACCGTGGATGAAAAGGCAAAGACTTGCCTTCAGAAGGGCAATTGTTTTTATGCAAGATAATGCTCCCTCACATGCTGCTCACAAGACTACTGAATATTTGAAACAGGCTTCGATGGACCTCGAAAAATGAAGTGGCCAGCAAATTCTCCGGATTTGAACCCAATCGAAAACCTTTGGAGCATCATGATGCGAAGACGGTACGCCAACGGATGTCAATTCAGGAGCAACGCTGAGTTGTCGGAAGCAATTCTTGACATATCTCGCGTCATTACAGCAGATGACATCCTACAATTAACAAATTCTCTGGATCGTAGACTTCTTTCAAAACAGGGAAAGCACATTCCCTATTAATTTGTTTATAACTGTGCCTTTGCTTGTATCTGTTATTATTTGTTTGATTATCTTATTTATTAGGGTCTTTTGATCATAAACATTCACGTGCAACATTAATAAACGTTTTGTTTGCTCAATTCTGGGAATTTTACTAAATCTTTCTAATAATTTGGCACCCTCAAATCACCGTGCTGATAACAAATATGGCGCAAGTTTGTTTACATTGAGCAGATCAGTACGAAAATTTCAGTGATTGCGCAGGCCTCTGTTTCCAACATTGTTTCAAATTTTGTGTGAATTGATTGGATGGTTTTTGAAATATAAGAAAAAAAGTTATCTCGATAATAATTTGGCAAGCAGTATATATTAGGTTGGTGCAAAAATAATGACGTAATAATGTCGTTTTTGACGTATTTTTTAACGTCAAAAAACGACATTATTACGTCATTATTTTTGCACTAACCTAATATATATATATATATATATATATATATATATATATAGATAGATAGATAGATAGATAGATAGATAGATGCATCTGTGCGCGCATGTGGTGGGGAACTCTCTAGAATTAGAAAATCTAGCATACCATTGTAATCAATTCAATTCTAACCAGTTGTCCGACAATTACCGCTTAGTGGTCACACGCACACATACACACACACGCGCGCGCACACACACACACACACACACACACATACATTTACACTATATTATGTTGAACTGTGTATTCTGCACTAATTTAGTGTTTTGTAAAGAAAGGGATTTTGTTGCAAATCAATGTTTTTAAAATAAATGTTCATTTTGTCATTAGACTACGAACCTCTTCTGTGACATTTTAAACTAAAAGTAAATACAATTAGTTTCAAATCAGATTAATTAAACTTTAAATCAGCTGATATTCCTCAAATAATGTTTCAGAAAAGTATATTTTATTTTTGAAAGATTTTGAAAGAGAATTAGCATAATTATTTTTAGCCATTCCATCAAATTCAAAAGTATTTTGCTTATTGTCTAGACCCTTTCGTATTTTGCTTATTGTCTAGACTCTTTCGTATTTTGCTTATTGTCTAGACCCTTTCGTATTTTGTTTATTGTCTAGACCCTTTCGTATTTTGCTTATTGTCTAGACCCTTTCGTATTTTGTTTATTGTCTAGACCCTTTCGTATTTTGTTTATTGTCTAGACCCTTTCGTATTTTGCTTATTGTCTAGACCCTTTCGTATTTTGTTTATTGTCTAGACCCTTTCGTATTTTGCTTATTGTCTAGACCATTTCGTATTTTGCTTATTGTCTAGACCCTTTCGTATTTTGTTTATTGTCTAGACCCTTTCGTATTTTGCTTATTGTCTAGACCCTTTCGTATTTTGTTTATTGTCTAGACCCTTTCGTATTTTGCTTATTGTCTAGACCCTTTCGTATTTTGTTTATTGTCTAGACCCTTTCGTATTTTGCTTATTGTCTAGACCCTTTCGTATTTTGCTTATTGTCTAGACCCTTTCGTATTTTGTTTATTGTCTAGACCCTTTCGTATTTTGCTTATTGTCTAGACCCTTTCGTATTTTGTTTATTGTCTAGACCCTTTCGTATTTTGTTTATTGTCTAGACCCTTTCGTATTTTGCTTATTGTCTAGACCATTTCGTATTTTGCTTATTGTCTAGACCCTTTCGTATTTTGTTTATTGTCTAGACCCTTTCGTATTTTGCTTATTGTCTAGACCCTTTCGTATTTTGTTTATTGTCTAGACCCTTTCGTATTTTGTTTATTGTCTAGACCCTTTCGTATTTTGCTTATTGTCTAGACCATTTCGTATTTTGCTTATTGTCTAGACCCTTTCGTATTTTGTTTATTGTCTAGACCCTTTCGTATTTTGCTTATTGTCTAGACCCTTTCGTATTTTGTTTATTGTCTAGACCCTTTCGTATTTTGCTTATTGTCTAGACCCTTTCGTATTTTGTTTATTGTCTAGACCCTTTCGTATTTTGCTTATTGTCTAGACCCTTTCGTATTTTGCTTATTGTCTAGACCCTTTCGTATTTTGCTTATTGTCTAGACCCTTTCGTATTTTGTTTATTGTCTAGACCCTTTCGTATTTTGTTTATTGTCTAGACCCTTTCGTATTTTGTTTATTGTCTAGACCCTTTCGTATTTTGCTTATTGTCTAGACCCTTTCGTATTTTGTTTATTGTCTAGACCCTTTCGTATTTTGTTTATTGTCTAGACCCTTTCGTATTTTGCTTATTGTCTAGACCCTTTCGTATTTTGCTTATTGTCTAGACCCTTTCGTACTAACGCGGGTGTCCTAGCAATGTATTCAATATATTCTTTCCCCTTTATGTCAGCAGAGAACGTGTGCCCGAGGAGGTGCAACCAGTGACTTTCCCGGATGTTAACGTCAGCTATGCTAATGGGAGGCAGCAAGGAATCTCTCAGATGATTAATGTTTTTTTAGTTTCTTAGAGGCTCTAACATTAACAAGCTATATTTTGCCCCAGTTAACGACGGACTTGAGGTCATTTCGGACATTGTCTTTCATTTTGACCTTGTCACATTAACAAGCCTTCCTATTGAGGCAAGAGTAAATGGTAGTGTCGCCAGCGTAGATGCCAAGTTGAGAGCTGATATCATCGGGAAGTTCATTAATGAAAATTAAAAACAGCGTAGGACCAAGGATGAAGCCCTGTGGGATACCCGCGTTAGTACGGAAGGATGTAGACGAGTGGCCGTTCACGAGAAATTTCATTTCACGATTTGATAGGAAATAATGGATCAACTCAAAAATGTGCCCGGAGATACCGTAACTTTTCAGCTTGTGGAGAATCTTGAATACCAGACCCTGTCAAAGGCTTTCGAGATGTCCAATGCTACAGCCCGAGCTTCACCGGTTTTATCTAGAGCACGATAGACTCTTTCCACAATTATCGTTAGTACATCAGCAGTTGACCTGGAAGAACGAAAACCGTCTTGCTTGTCTGAGAAAGGGCCATGTGGTGAGGGATGTTGAATCAATTCAACATTGATTAGGGTCTCTGGGAGTTTTCCCCCAAAAGTTAGAAGACTAAGAGTCCGATAGATGGATGGGTCTTACGGTTCACCAGAATTCTTAAAACTGGAACAACAGACGATGACTTCCAGCAGACAGAAAAGCAGGAGCCAGCGAGGAATTTATTATACAGTTTAGAGAGAACAAGAGCTTGTTCAGTAGCACACTTCTTAATGATTATGAGATGATAGCAGAAACCATGGAAAGGGTTATATGCATATCACTCAACAGAGACTCAGTTCTCAGAAGGAAGTTAGGCAAAGATATTGCGGATGAGTCAAGGGCAAGGTTTGAGGAGAATTTACGGGCAAAACATTCAGCTTTATCAGCAGAGGATGATAACACATTTTAATTGAAGAAATAATTACTCATGTTAGTCATTGGACTTTTTACCAGTTGATTGTATTATTCTAAATGTTTTCCATGTGCTTTTATCTATGAGGGTTTTTTTTTTCTGTTCATTTCAGTTTCTATGTAGACAATGGTGGAACGGAGGTGCTCTTTAGCGAATAGTAGAGGTTAAATGTTTCAATGTTGATAACAAGCCTTTAATGAAGAGAGCTTACTTCCCCACAAAATGCTTTCTACTGTAAATGAGCCACTTGAAGTTGCATCTCATAAAGAAGAACCAATAATCATTGATGAGTCTAATTATCTTCACAAGTACCTGTTGATTGCAATAAAGCATTAAAATTGGCAATAAAGGATCACGAAAAGATAGACAATGTTGAAATTGGTACGTTAGAAACTGAGTGAATAAAACAGACAAAAAAGATGCATGAATACTTTTTTGTAACACGTTTGTCATCCTAAGAAAAGGACTTTCAACTGATGTGCGATCGATTTCCACCAGTAAACAAACGGGCCTAGCAGATAAGACACATTGAAACAAAGCATCAAACCCAAACAAAAATCGCATCCAAGAATTCACGTTGCGCCTATGGAAAAACCTGTTTTTATTGGGCGTGCCTCACCGGTCACTGGAGAAACTTCTATCGACTTTTGGAATTTATCACCTTGCAATTTAACAAAAGAAAATGAACAAGATATATACAAAATAATATAATCAAGAATCTTCAACGAAAAGGTCGAAATCAAAAGTCTTCATTTGTGCGCTGAAACATAAAAAATCGTTTTAAATTGAAAAGGGAATTCATTCTTATTAATTCACAAGTTATCTGGAAAAGGATTCTCATTTTTTTTCTTTTTTGGTTTGTTTTTATAACACAAAACAGTTGCAAATACTTTTAGCAGCTTTCTTAAATGTCGGAAAGTCTTTCAAATTTCTCATTCCCAGCGAAGTATTTCGGCGTCAGGATTTATTCGAGAGTGACGAGTCTATTAAAGGCGGCTTGTTTTATTTTAACATTTGATCAAGGAAATTAAGCAGTGTTTGAAATTGTAGACGAAATTAATTCTCTAAATAGTAAGCACGTAGACGAAGATAAATAAAGACAGGTGTTGATTTAGCAATATAATACCTATATATATGTGTGTGTGTGTGTGTGTGTCTTACACACACACGCACGCGCACATATATATATATATATATGTGTGTGTGTGTGTGTGTGTGTGTGTGCGCACGCGTGTGAGTGTGTGTGTCTCTTACACACACACGCACGCGCACATATATATATATATATATATATATATATATATATATATATATATATATATATATATATATATATATATAGAGAGAGAGAGAGAGAGAGAGAGAGAGAGAGAGAGAGAGAAAGCGAGAGAGAGGAAAGTTCTCGGCTCGACGCACTTTTCAAAATCTGACTAAATTACTAAGCATCAGAATTTGGGAATTAATCGCATCTTGATCGAGCAGAGAACTTTTCAGTACCCTCTCGTATATATTCACACGCACTCACGCGCGCGCACACACATATATATTCTATCACTTTTTCTTTATTATGTCTCACTCATTACATATATATATATATATATATATATATATATATATATATATATATATATATATATATACGTTTTTATGACAAGCAATCTTTGTAATTATAGTGGTCGATATCAGAAAATTAGTAGGAATAAATACAATTAAATGTTCACTTATCTTGTCCTTACTCAGGGAGTTTTGTGGAGATTAGAACCATTTGACAAAGGACTAGATCGTAAAAATATAATGAAATCCTCTAAAGATATATCTGTAATTTCATCATACCTCCTATTAGTTACTAAGCTTAGCTTTGTTTTGGCACAAAATATGGGAACAGGGTGAGGATTGAACTTACTACTGAGTAATAATAACCAGATACACTTGCTCGCAAACTTTTACCCGATGCTGAGTCGACATTTGTTAATTAAAAACTTAGCTTCGTTTGGAGCGTAAAACCAGAAGAGGGAAATTCAATGAGAATTGAACTCTCTTAGTAAAGATTTCAAAATGTCATTTCAAAATTTTTGTCACACACAAGATTTCAGAACTTATCGTTTAAACACAAACATGAAATTGCATATAGATATTCTTTCCTTATATATATATATATATATATATATATATATATATATATATATATATATATATATATATATATATATATATATATATATATATATATAAAGAAACGCACGACGTTGGGTGTAATAGAAGAGGAAGAGGATTTGAAGAAGGGGGAAGAGAAGAGAAGAAAAGCAAGGGCATTAAAAGAATCGGTGGGTGGGTTACTTGAAATGTACAATTTTTTTTTCCAGACTCACATAAGGAATTTCATAATATGTATGCAATGACCCAAGACTTCGGTTTTCTGATTTTTAAAAGCTCTACATGTTATTTTTATTTTACTTTTTCATACGTGTATGAAATACTAATTTTAATACTACTGCTTCTTGGTCTGATTCAAGATTCAACTCTGACTATTAATCTTATATATATATATATATATATATATATATATATATATATATATATATATATATATATATATATATATATATATATATATATATTCGAATATTCATCGATCAATTTATTAGATATACTTTTCCTGGATTATGCCTTTAGAACCGCTTCAATTATTCTTGAGTTGTACTCGACGATTTTTTAGAAACATTTTTCGAAATGTGGGTCGTTTTTTCGAAATGTGGCTGTTATGGCATCGCACGATTCTTGACTGCGCATCCAAGATTCAAAGTTCCCTTTCCAGCACCTCCTAAAGTTACTCTATAGAATTTTTTTCTGGTGATTGTCGAGGCTACTTAAAAAAGAAAACTACTGTGTTCCATGACTCTACCTGTTACTATTTTCCATTTGTTTTGCTGGAAGTGTCTACCACGAGATAGGTGTACCATATTCATAAATTAAGTCACGTAGTCAGCCCCGATGCTTAGGTTGGCCGCTGCATTTAAACAATCTTTTATAGATATCGAGTCCTCACGTGTACTAAGAAACTATTTTTTATACCATTTGCATCATCAACACTAGGTCTAAGGATCTATACTTTCATGTTGTTTACCTCATATTCTGTCCCTATCATCCGAATGTCGCAACATAAATTGAGAATCGTCAGACCAGGAAACGTTTCTCCAATCTTTCGTTATTATCTGACAAGAGTGACATCAGGCGTGGTCTTTGCTTCTGTTACTTATCTGCTTCAAGGTAATGCGTTGTGCTTTCAGAAATGCTATTCTGTATATATATGTTATAAAGAGTTCTATTATTTGAGATACTGTTGCCTTTCTATCGGTTTGAACAAGTCTAATCATTCTCCTCCGATGTCTTTCATCAACAAGGGATTTCCGCCTTAAGAATTCCCGCTCACTAGAATTATCTTTCTTTTACTGACCATTCTCTGTTAAACTTAAAGTTGGTTGTCTATAAAAATCTCAGTAGATCTGTAGTTTTGAGGCACTAACAACCATGCTGCGTTCAAAGTCCTTTAAAAATCTTTCTTTCCCTTTTCATATAGCAATACATGAAATGAAATTTAGCAATTTGCTATGAACCACATTACATTCCTATATCTATTAAATTGTTGCTGTGCCAGCGGCTGATTTCAAATTTGCATTAAATTGCATTTGTGTTAATTAGCTAATGAGTGCGAATATACATACATATATATATATATATATATATATATATATATATTAGGTGTTTGCTCTAGGTTTGGGTATATTGAGCACTTTATGTAGTTGCTTTTACTCGTTTTGGAGGTTTTTTCTTTGGAATCTGAGCTGGACGATTGTTTTTGCCTCAATTTCATGTTCTTAGTTCTTTCTTCCTCATTTTTCTTGGGTACTAGTTTGTACTTCTACAAGTCTAAATACCCAAGGTTTTTCCAAGCGAGTACCACCATCTATATATATATATATATATATATATATATATATATATATATATATGCTTGTGTGTTTATGTACTATTTTTAAAATACATATTTTTGATCATTTACTCTTTCTCCACATCTATCTCATCTCACTATATATATATATATATATATATATATATATATATATATATATATATATATATACACGCGCATATATATATATACACACACACGCATATATATATATATATATATATATATATATATATATATATATATATATACGCAAACACATATATATATGAGCGTATATATATATATATATATATATATATATATATATATATAAAAGTGGACATTGAAGTTAACACCCAGAGGCGACAGGCTGTTTTATGCTAAACACAATCAATGTCTGGCGATTGCGTTTAGCACGAAATAGACTCTCGCCTCTCGGTGTTGACTTCAATGTCCACTTCTATATTTACTTTTATATTTACATAGGTTTATCCCTAATAGTTTAACCCATAAATAAAGCATACCTCATAAGTATATTTTATCATATATGTATACTTATATATGTCTATATATATGAGTCTGTATTTATGTATGCGGGTTCAAGAACGTAAGCGTATACACACATTTTTAAATAATATGGATACATTTATATATGATCTATATGCAAAGGTAGAGAGATGGACAAATTTAGATAGAGAGCGAGAAAGGCCTATAATTACAGAAACTTAATTCTTCAGGCAAAACCATCACGCATGACGTATCCGAACATATCGAAATGTACATAGGTGTAAAATGAGGGGAAATATAGTAGTAAGATTTTGTACCGCCAATCTCTAAAGATGAAAGGCCACGACTACACGAAGAAAATTTTTTTTTATTTATTCTCAAAAACAGAATGTATAAACCAAAGTCACTTACACAACACTCATCGACGAAGCGGGTATCACACACACACATGCACATACACTCACACACACACACACATACATATATATATATATATATATATATATATATATATATATATATATATATATATATACACCCATGTGTGTGTGTATATATATATATATATATATATACGTGTGTGTGCGTATGAATGCTTATCAATGGAATATTGTTCTATGCATATCCACATAAAACACATGCACACACACATATATGTGTGCGCGGATTAAACATACAGATTTATATAGATATATATGTATGTATACATACATGCACACACATTATATATATATATATATATATATATATATATATATATATATATATATATAATGTGTGTGCATGTATGTAATATATATATATATATATATATATATATATATATATATATATGGCAAGAGAACAAAGAAAGAGAGAGTGATAACAATGTGTTTGTATATATATATATATATATATATATATATATATATATATATATATGGCAAGAGAGGAGTTTAATGAACTTACTTTACTCTATTCGAGAGATAAATTAGAAACACTGCGGATCGATCTCACTACATTACTTTCAATTTACATGACAAGATCGTTAACCATAGCCTCAGGACACTTCTTTTATACACACCTAAATGCGTCAACTCTGTAAACTACGTTCATTCTTTATATCTTTGAAGTGAAACGCGTAAACCTACATTGAATGTTACATGAAAACGTAGAAACACATTTTTCATTTTTTAGATACGTACACACAACACACACATATACACACACATACACAAACACATATTCAAACACATACACAAACACACACATGCAGAAATACCAAATGCAGAAAATGCGAAAAAAAAAAAAAAAACGTGAGGGGGACGACAAGGATAGGGTTTGAGAAACAGAGAGAGTTGATGTTAGCGTTGGTGGCGTGGGGGTGCGTATAAAGACGAAAGATCCGTTTAAATCTTGTGTGCAGCTGTTAACCTCACCGTTCGTTCTTCACCCCAATAATATAACCACTTCCTCCACCTCTCTTTTCGGATTCTCTTCTTCCTCCCATTCCTCCTTCTCTTCCTCTTCCACCCGTTCTCGAAAACCTTTTTATTTTTTTTATTTTTTATTTTTTGGGGTATTTTTGCATCGGGCTTCACAACATTAGAAGTGACTCTTAGCTTGCCTACAACAAGGCCTGCGACTTCCATTCTCAAGTTGGAACACGCATTCTCTCCGACTTTCACACACAAAAAGTAAAAATCCGTGACGTCACAAAAGCAGACCCCGAAGACCAGGGCGTCTACGTCAACCAACGTCCCTCGTCGCTGTCCAACTCTAAACGGTTCGTTACGTTTTTGTTTTTGTTTTTTTTTGTTTTTTTTTTCTATTACTCCTTACTAATCAATTTATTGATTTGTGGGCGAAAATATTTCCCTTTTCCGTCTTTGATATTAATCAATTTTAAATTACGTTTTACTCTTGTTTCTTTTATTCAACAAAATCGAATGATAGTTTATAGTTTAGAAACATTGACATTAAGATTTTAAAATCTTTATCCATACAGGTGTACATTATTGAAACAAATAATTTTTTAAAATTTATTTTTCATATCGCCACTTACTTCCATTTAAAGACTGTACTCTTTATGAACGGATCAATAATTGCAAATCGGATTATTTTTTACAAGTTGATTACAAACAGGTAAACAAAATTATAACCAGAACCGTTTCTACAAATATTTTTAGTTGTTGTTGTGTGTATCATTTTACTTGTGCGTCTGCGTGCACGCGCGTCTATTCGAAAGTGAATGTACATTTCTGCGCCTTTATATGTGTGTATATATTTGTGTATATATGTGTGTATATATTTGTGTATATATTTGTGTATATACTTGTGTATATATTTGTGTATATATTTGTGTATATACTTGTGTATTTAGTTGTGCATATGCTTTTTGTCAACTTTCAACTAATGACTTTGTTTTTCGATTCATTTAATCAATTTTGAAAATTCTGGCTTCAGCTTGACTGGATCCAAGTAATAATTACTGAAAGAATATTTTCTCGAAAGCATTTCAATTTCATTGCATCAATCTAAACGATATTAATAGAAATGCTTGCACTTCCTTGTAATTACACATTGCATGACAACAAATCTGGTCCTTATTCGAAAGAAATGTCTTTGTTTTGGTTTTTCTTCTGATTTCAAATAGATTAAAAGATCTTCATCTCGAATGAAGCATCAGGCTTAAAGTCTAATAATAAGATATACTTCCCAAGTAACATTTGCTTTTAATATATAGGATAAACAATATAACAAAAACTAGACTGATCGCACCGGAATAGGGCACAGTGTTTTCAGCTTTAAGTTTTTTCTTTTCTTTCGAATTAAATATGTGATGAAGCCTTTTTAGTTTCAAGAGGTGTATTAAAGTTTACGGATATCAACTTTCATAAAAAACAAAAACAAACAAATCCTTACAATTCCAAGGACCACACACACACACACACACACACACACACACACACACACACACATATATATATATATATATATATATATATATATATATATATATATATATATATATATATATATATATATTGTCTTATATATATATTTCTGTTTGTGTTTTCATATCAATGTAAGCATAAACTTAGTCCGATGAAGTCCTAAAGGACGAAACGCGTCACATGAAAACGTTTTCCACTTTGTCATACATCTGCCTAAAATTGTTCTCTCTCTCTCTCTTTCTATCTCTCTCTCTCTCTCTCTCTCTCTCTCTCTCTATATATATATATATATATATATATATATATATATATATATATATATCAAAGACATTATATATCGTTTAGACCTCCTTTTTTTTGTTTGTTTGTTTTTTTAACATTGCAATTAATGTCTACCGGCATACAGATCAAGAATCAGCAAGAACCTAACTTGTATTCACTTTTCCAATCCTAGAAACCACTTTGAGCTAAATACGCTTTACCAGTGAGGCAGATATCAAAATATATCGTTTATAGTAATAAGAAGTAATTTTTAATCCGAATCATTAATTGCTTATATATATATATATATATATATATATATATATATATATATATGAATTAAATGTGTCATATATATGAATTAAATGTATCATATATATGAATTAAATGTATCAAGATAGTTTGTTTTTATTTGTTTTAGATTTTTCATTAATTAGTTCCCACCTAAGACTGAAAATGTTATTTTTTTTTAATTACTTAACAAACAAATGTTATTACTTTTATATATCTTTTCATGGAGAGAATTATTTCCCACGACTTATATATGCGATAACGAGCATCGTCTACTGGGCACTTACGAAAAGAGGTGATTTTTTTTATCTGTTTTTGAAAACGTAACGACATATCTTCAGCAGCAAGATAAACGCAGACTCCCTTATTCCCACACTAACAGGAACACGCACACACATATACACACTTATATACACACATATGTAAGTAAGTATGTATATGTGTTTGAGGAGAGAAAAACGAGGAGTTAGGAAAGGTACAAAAAAACTTGTCAGTATACATGAGACAGAAACGAATATTTATGACTCTAAAGTGGGGAATGTTAAGATTGAAAGAACTTTCCGCTTATATATATATATATATATATATATATATATATATATATATATATATATATATATATACCTTACTGTTCACAGAATCATTAACCGTGCTTTCACATTTCACATATCTGCGGTTGGCTCAATTCGTAAATCTTTCTTGCACAATATTATTAAATGAAAACCGCCTTGTAAAATATATTTCAAAAAGTAAATCCCAAAAGGAAGGAAAAGATATGGACATAATTCTTTTTTATTAAAGATATTTCGTAATATAAGAAAATTTCAATTCCACTATCTTGAAAGACATCAAAGTATCAATCCTCAGATCTTAATGAGAAAACCTGAAAATACCAAGCATTTTATTCTGTGACTAACATTTCATTCTCACACTTGCATTGGTTCATAATATATTTCTTAGTGGAGGGATTTGTGTCCATTGTGTCATCCAATAGACCTTCCCAATCTGTGCGGAAATCATGAGACCTATCTAGGGCAAATAACAACGTCCTACTGCTTTATATATATATATATATATATATATATATATATATAGATAGATAGATAGATAGATAGATAGATAGATAGATAGATAGATAATTATGTTTATTTTAATACCTATACTCGACTGGTATATGAAAAAAAACGATAGTACAATTTGCAAATAAAAATATATTTAATCAAACTGCTATCCGGGGGAAAAAATTGGAAAAAAAAAGACTAAAAACATCCGAGTTGATCGAAAAAAATCGCCCAACACCGCCATGCTTAGCGAAAAGAAGAAAAAAAGACCGTCGAGTAAAATAAGAAAAGACGTAAAGTGTTCAATATCTAAGTAGAGCAAAGTAGAAAAAACCTAGTGAGCCAGAAACTACCTACCTAGATTACTCCTCAATGGATCTTCAGGGCAAATATATATATATATATATATATATATATATATATATATATATATATATATATATATATAAAGTTCACTGAGGGATAAACAGAAGTAGGGGCACTTCTTCATATTAGGGCTAATTCTTCGTGTTATTTGTGATCATGACACACAGGCCTTTTTATGGTTATTTATTTATTTATTTATACATTTAATTTATTTATTGGGCTTAAGACTAGATTTTGTCATACGAAGTATTTACTTCATCTTTGCTTTAAGACAAGATTTTCTCATAATGTTCATTTATTTCCTTTCAGCGTTATTATTCATGTTTGCTAACCGCCTTGATGTGCAAATCTTTTTTCAAAGTAGTGCAAATGATTTTCAACTCTAGTATATTTTCACAATATTGAATGTTTTATAACGTAGATTATTCTTAAGTAATATCTTATCAGTTGATCACCATTACCTTCAAATCACCTACCCGCCCGTAAAGCAATATTCAACGAGAAAACGCGAGCTCATAACCCATTTGACTATTCACTGTATTAGTAAAGCCATCGATGAAATCAACTGAAATCCCCGCGAACTCTTTTACTAAACTTAGTGCGACACTAAATGCGGGACCTATATTTTTTAATAGAATTGTTCTCAAGACAAGTTTTGTCCCGTCCAATTCCATTTGTGTTCACTGACACACCCTCTTAACATGTTCTATCTTTAAAACAGTCAGCTTAGATCGAAAAAGGAGTATTGCTGTCATATCTGGGCTGGAGATGCCCAAACCTTACTTAGAGTTCAAGTCCATTTACGGGGCCTTGTGGGGTATCATTTATATTCTACCCGACAGCCTCTTTTCCCACAGATAAAATGTCGCAAGCCTACCGCTATTTCCATGATAAATGTTCTGACGAACTACATCAATAGTTCCAACAATTCAGATTCTTACAGCTAGGTCTAGTTATGCCACGTACACAAAGCTGAAGAATTTCCACTCAGAGAGATTTTTCCTAAGAACTGTTACTTTGTAAAATATATTCCCTAGAGGGTGCTTCCGCGATAATACAATCTTAGTCACTTCAATTTATCTATCGTACATATCCTCATAATCAGCATTTATTTCTTCTTGTGTCCATACAACACCCTCATTCAGTTATACTCTAGATTGAGTTGTTCTTGGGCCTTGTATTAGGTTTATTAGAAATTAATATAAATTGCTAGGCACTCATATGTCTACGAGTATACACCACATATAAAAATGAAACTTGAATAATCTTTTGTCATGAAATCAAAGAATAAAAAACCAAATAAGATTTAGCACAATGAAGACTGTTATGCACACATCGACTCATGACGTCATGTTATGGACACATAAACTCATGACGTCACCAATACGTAAGCCTTAAATACTGAAATGAAAAGTATTCAATTGTTTTTTTTTTTTGTTTTTTTTATTAGGTTGTTGCAAAAATAATATCGTTTTTTGACGTATTTTTAACGTCAAAAAACGATATTATTTTTGCACCAGTCTAATAAATGAATATCATCCAGATTTTTCCACGAACTTCGTAATGACGTGAAGTATAACTAAAAGCGTTATATCATTTGGACAATATTTAAGGATTGCTGTCTAATCGATTTCGGGGAGTGACCATTTTCTTAAATTACTCGTAGTTTGACTCTTTCAGGTAACTTAGAGAAATTATAGTGACAGATATTTGTACAACATGAATACCGCTCTTTGAACATCAACTACCATAATTCAGTGGCAAGAATGTTCCAGATAACTGTTAAGAGCTTTAGTCGCAGATTTTACTTCAGACTTTCTCTCTCTTAGACTAGTTGCTTTCACTATGCACTTGAGAGTGCAGTTTACCCCTGATCTTTTGTACCCAGGTAAATGGACAAGTAGCACAACACACACACACACACACAGATATATATATATATTCAGGCAGCATATTCATTCAAACAGGTTTGATTAAATAATTTAGATATATCATGTCGATTAGTTTTCATTGTGATCCTTTCAAGTTCGCGGCTTCAGAAATTTAGATTTAGAAAATTGACTTAGAAAAATACCAAAATTTTCTTTCCAATAGTTGTTAATTTCCCAAGTACTTGGGAATATAAAATAAATAAAATAAAAACTGTTCGAAAGAAAATTTTGGTATTTTTCTTACTCAATTTTCTAAATCTATCCAAAAATCATTCACGAAATTGAAAGGATCACAACGAAAACTAATCGACACATATGTCTGAATTATTAAACCAAACATGTTTGAATATATATATATATATATATATATATATATATATATATATGTGTGTGTGTGTGTGTGTGATGAACTCGTCTGTCGATTTCGACGTATGAAGATCCAACAATCCCATTCAGTTTATATGTTTGTGTCGCATGTGACACTTCGGTTCCACTAGTGACCTGCATACAATTCCACATATTGAGAAACAGCGACAATCTCAGAACATATTAACAGGAACATTTGCTGACGCTTTTCCCATTGTCTTTCGTCTCTTAGCCGGTCAAAACGACTGATTTCCTAATTTCTGATAGCGCTCTGGCACAATTATCTACAGTTATTTCTATCTAGGATTACTCGTTCGAAGATAGTATGAGACACATTGACTATTGTCTTTATACCTGAGACACAGCCGTTCGTTGTCCACAAGCTGGTTATACATGAGATCGTTATGCATTCTGTGGTCACTCATATATATATATATATATATATGTGTGTGTGTGTGTGTGTGTGTGTGTGAATTGAGTGCAGGAGATTATTCTAGTGCATATTATTTATTGATGTAGCTATGGAGACTTATGACTTTACTCCGACTTCCATGTTTTGTTAAAGCAGTTGTTAGGTTGGATAATCTAGTGTCAGAGATTATGGTATTCTTGGTGTCATATTACGCAGTAAGAAATCACCACACCTACTGTAATCGATAATATAGCTATATAGATTATGATATCTTTATATCATAATCTAATAGAATCCCAATTTTATCGTGGTCGCCATCGCTTCTAGACATTTTGGCTGGGATCAAAGTGTAGCATCTACCCTCAGGCAGATAAACTACATTTCATTTTTAAGTTGTGTCTCTATCTTCGGACAGAACACAACTTAAAATATTATTGAGAGGTACCCGGTCCCAGGAGATAGCTAGCCATGGCAGTACTTTCCCCAATAAAGATGGAGGATCCGGTAGTAATACCGAGGCCAGAGTAATAGACAGTTGCTGTAGCCGGGCTATTATTGGACTCGCCCGGGAGCACGAGCTCAGCCTCCTCATATTAAACCGACCTTGTGTATAATCCTACCAGCGTGGGTCGACATAAAAATACAATTGCTTCTAAGACTTTTCGCTAAGATCAAAGTGTAGTATCCGTTCGCAACTGATTCTTTTTCTCTACATCTATCTCCTCTTCTTCTTTCATTTTCTCACTGAAACCAAATAATATTTCCCCCTTTTTCCATGCGATTAAAAACGCGGAATAGTTCATTATTTATGAGTTATTGACAGGAAGTAACAGTCGTGCTAACTAACAAAGCACAATTACAATAGGTTAATATTTACTACATAGTTTGTTGGACATCTGATTTTCTTTTTAATTGCTTCAACGTTTTATCAAACCACTTTATTCACAATGTTTGTGATTCTATCTATTAAATTCTTTAAATATGATCGATGTCAAGAGGGTATTGAACTGACGACCTGAGTGAAAGAAATTAAAGTAGAAAAGAGAAAAAGTGAAGGAAATCTAAAAGAACTAGGTAAAAAAGAAGAGAAAGAAAGGAAAAGAAATCAAAGAAGGGAAGAAAAAAAAAAACATTTATAAGTGTTTAAGAGAAAATAGAAGAATAAAAAAAAGAATAGAATAAAAGAAAAACAGAAAAGATAAAAGAATGAAAAAAAGAATAAATAAAGAAGGAAAATGAACGAATATTTCGAGTAAGTTTAAAGAAATTAACAATCAAGTATAAAAGAGAAATGAGTAACTGAGAATATATGTAAAGAAGATATGTAACACTGTTGATTACAAAAATGGCGAAGAAGAATAGTGGAAAGGAATAAAAATGAAGAAAATAGAAAGAAAACAGTTAGAAAAGTGCCAGAAGAAGCAGCTTGAAATAAAAACAAGTGACAAAAAACGTAAAAAGTGTATCTAAGGAAGAAAAGTAAAATATTTAACAACATTGTAAGCATAAGAATTATGTATGATGTATTTAAAGAACAAAATCCGTAATACAAGTGACTGAATGAAGTCAAGGCACTTGTGATGCGACTTATGTGTAACGTCATAATTTTAACTATGGGGTAAGCCATCAAATACTATATCTCTTCTGCTTCTCAATCCCGGGTCATAGGAAGTGGTCAAACGATTTAAACAGGGAGGGTTTTATTTGATGCAAACGACCTTTTTTAAGACCTTTCGATTCAGGCGGGAAAAATATTCAGCATCTAAATGAAACTGCGTCCTGGCCTGCTTCATGACTGTGATAATTGCGTATTCCTACGTCAGTTATTAATATTCTCTTTCAAACCAACAATTTGAAGCTGTAATTTAAAGAGAAGTAGAGTTTTTTCACTTGAAAATTGGCGCAATCTAATCTCTCAATTCACCATTTCACGACTTCTGCACAGTCTGAAACGAGACTGAGCCTTGTAAATTACACTATATGATTTTAATCTAATGAATTAAAGAGAAACCATATTTATTGCATTTCAGTGAAAAATGAAAATCGAACAAAAGGATGAATGATTTGCCGTAGATGGTCGGTATTTCAGGCTCAACCAACTCCGTGTTTATAGGAAATAAATCTGTTGTGATGAGATTTTTCTTAAATATTTTTCTATCTCTTCACTATTTGTAATTGCGAAGGGTTAGCGACTGCATTAACGCCAGACTCTTCGTTTGTGGATGCCTAGACATTAAACTCCTATCTAGTGTCTACTTTGTATGTTGAAACCAATGAAATCTGCTTTGAAAGTGGGAATCACAATATGATTGGCCGACAGATAAATATCCAATATAAATAACCAATATCTTTACAAGCTATAAAATATGACGTTTTATTTCTCTATTCTATCGTTCTATTATGGTCGACTTATGTCTCAATTAACCCCGTGAAATGTGTCCATTCAATATTGACAAATAAACTGTAATTTGAAAAGATCATCATTTCTTTATCAAAAGTCAATGATCAAATACCTGATGAGGTCGACTCACAAACAAGTGCACTATATTTGATCATCCAATCTCTACAGAGATAATTTATCATAATAAACACAAAGATCGACAGATACACTAGTAACGCTTTTGCTATTTCAAACTACTTATTGTAAAATGTCTCAGCACAAAAACGCAGACGTACAATAAAATTGTTATCATTTCAATATTGAAACAAAACAATGAGGAACGATTACTTTCCTCAAAGTGAAGTTTGAACAATCTCATTAGTACTAATTAGTAATTACTAATCTAAACACAAAGGTAATTTAGAAACAGTTCTTTCTTATGGTCTGATAATAGATCCTAAGTGCTAGTTAGACATTACCTAATTTAATAAAGATTTTCTTCATTTCTTTCTTAAATTCAATGTTGAACTGTTTTAAAATAAACTTTTGTTAATAAATGTCACCGCCGATCTGGCAGTGTAGTTCAAGCAATTACAACTGAGCTATACGTACGATTACGGAAAATGCCCCGTAAGCCTTTGGTTCCTTACGAATAACAACTTTCTCTATGGTGTCGTCCTCTTAAAAATAAGTTATATATATATATATATATATATATATATATATATATATATATACATATATATATATATATATATATACATATATATATATATATATATATATATATATGAAAGCACTGATACGCACCTATATATATGATGAAAGCAATGATGTACATGTGTATGCTTTCATCATGTTTATATATATACGTAGGATAGTGCCGTATATATATATATATATATATATATATATATATATATATATATATATATATATATATATATGCGTGTATGTGTTTGTGTGTGTACCTATACATGTATAAACATATAAACGAAAGTCGCGATGAAAGAAAGTAAAAAAAAAGTTTCCCTTTGATGCTTCTGAAAACCAGATGCGTTTTTTTCTCTTTTTAATAAAAAGCAAATTATTTAATTTTATTTCTTATTCTATTTTATATATTTAAGTGTTTTTGACGTTTTTCTTTACGCTCCATTATTTTGTTTAATTTCCCTTTTCTCTCTCTCTCTCTTTATATATATATATATATATATATATATATATATATGTCTCTCTCAGTCTTTTTTCCATTTCGTAGAGTGATAGAATTTAGGGAGAAGGAAGGAGTTTTTTTAGGGAGGCTTTCTCGTACAGATTCCGACTCGTCCATTTAATAATAATAATAAAATGAAAAATCAAATAAATAAATAATAAGCGTTCGTTGGTCTGAACCAAGATAAAAGAAAATTGTTTTCTTTTCTTTAATATGAAACGAAGAAAAAACGATTAAGGAAAAAAAGACATTTCGTCCTTTCCACACGCATTTACATACACACGGTTTTTTAGAAGAAAAAAAAGGAAAAAAAGGAAAAAAAAAAAGAAGCAAATGAAATCGAAACGAAAATATCTTGGTCTCGTTTCCGCGCCAATTTGTCCAAGAAGTGTTTTCCTGTTTCTTTTCGAGTAGCAAAAAAGAACGGAAATTGTTTGCACATTGGCCACTTCTGGAAACGTTCGGATTAAGAGAAAAGCAATGTGTCCACTCGGTACCAATTTGGCTTTTTGTTTTACTTCTTTTTTTCTTTTACTTTACTTTACTTTTCTTTTCTTTTCTTTTCTTTTCTTTTCTTTCTTTCTTTCTTTCTTTCTTTCTTTCTTTCTTCTCATTTTTCACTTGCTTTCTTCTTTTTTACTTCTTTCTCAATTCCAACTTGTCCATCCCACTTTTCTTTCTCTTTTTGTTTCCTTCCCTTTTCCAGCTTCCTCTTCCCCTCCCCCATCTCCCTCTCTCTCCCTTCCTCTCCCTTTCTCTCTGATTATTCTGCTTCAAAATCGATCTCCCTTCATTTGTCCAATCATTTCCCCCACTTTTTCATTCTTTCTACCTTTCCTGCTTCTCTGCATATTCTGCCCCCCTTTTCTTCTTTTCCTTCTTTTTTTCTTCTCGCCTTTTCCTTTTACCTCTTTCTCTTTTTCTCCATCTGGTTCCTTTTCTACAACCTTTATCTCCCTTCATTGCGCTGTTTCTCTTTTAACTAATTCTTCATTTTTATAGCAGCCAATTCTATAGTCGAAAATCAAGAGACCCTCTCGATTATAATAATTATATAAATAGATTTGATTATGTAAGAAAATAGAATAAGAACATGCCAGAGACTATCCTCGTAAAAACTAAAATATGAGATGAATGGATTTGGTTGCGCAAAGGACATCTTATGCGAGAAAGTGAATCCATATCGCCGATGGCTCATAACAATTTGTTTTAAAAAATATGCCAGTGTTAAGATAAACAAGACACACTAATAAAAGTCCACTGTGATTCGTAAAATAAGTGAATGCAGCAATTGGTTCAGACATGACTAAGTAGGAAAGGGGATTGACTCAGAATTGTGCAACCAAATCGAATGTAAGCATGCAAACGAAAATGGTATATGCACATTTATTTTTTTAAATTTGAAAATTCTTTCAAATTACCCGATCCAAGACAAGAGGAAAAAGTTATGAACAAAACACTTTGTCAGGTAGTAGATACCAATGTTACTTGCTACTAAGCTGGTGAATTAGAAACAAAGAACATACATCTAACGAGATATGAACTCAGATTATTTATCATCGGAAAACTACCTGTTCGTGACAGCTGTCTCACTGATTAGGCTACAAAGACCATCCACTTAATAGCAATCATATTATGTCGGATCGAGTGTTGGAATAAAAGCAACATGAATTCTAGCTAATAATTCAAAATAAGTTTGTTTAATAAATTTAAATAATAATATCGCCCGTAAAACTAATACATGTAAACAAACATAACAGTATATCAGGCGGTGAAGAATAAAAACTAGGATTAGATTTGAGTTTAAGTAACAGTGACATAATCATTCGGAATATTTACCTGGCACCTGTGCTCCGGCCCTGTTGCTGGTAGTATCACTGCTATGACTAGCTTAAACCAGCTCTGACCAGCTTGGACAAGCTATGACCAGCTAAGGCCAGCTTAGACCAGTGGCCCGAGTGGAAACACTCGGGTTCCACACGTTAAAAACGACCTTGTGTCACATCATGACTCAGTGGGGCGTCAAGTAAATATTCCTACTTATTCGAAATAATGTTGAGATCCAAAACTCTTAAATGTGACTCATTAAAAACCTCTCTCATCACCGAAGATCCAACACTTCAGCAAACTCTTTACAAATCTCGCAAATCAATTGATTCAGATAACTGAACAAAAATATCAATAAACCGAAGTTTAAGATGGAATATACGAAACATTTTTCGAAATCTATAAGGAGGCTAAATGGAAGAATATTTCTGTTGCTATTATTTTTCTACACAAAGATTTTTAACAGTGCTTTCTTTCATTTCCACTTCACAACCAAACAATCCAAATGTGCAAATATCTGACTCATTGCTTTTAATCGGTTGGCGCAAAAGTTTCTAACGTTATTGAACAAAATATTTTATTTGTATGAATTCATTGCATTATTATTCAATCATCAAAGCATTTTTGTGCTCTTTATTTTCTGTAAAATTGTGTATTCGTCATAAAAGAACAAGTCCGGTTTTGATTCGAGGAATCATTCGTTATCTTCAAATTGTTGGAACCAGTAAACAGGCAAAGAATATTGTATCGGGGGAAAAACGTGATAGTCTGAAAGTGATATGTCTGGAGAATAAACCATATTCTATAATTGTTGTGTCGTACTTGCGATTTTTAAGTCATGCAGCAAAATCGCCGGTCGGCTTCTGGTGCCCAAATAAAACTGGTACCTGTTTAATTCTTCAGCAATTGTTCACAGTAACATTGCTCATGATATTGTTTCCAACCATTCGTGAAGAACATTTTCTCGAATTCGATTCACAGACATTGAAGTCTGTCCTGCATTGAATCATTATTATCTTCGTCTTGGAATCTCGCAATAAATACCATTTTTCGACACCAGTGACAATCTTGTCTAAAAATTATATTTTTCTTCGTTGAACACGTTTTGAAAGACAAGCGATTAAATAATGTCCAATAAATTCATGTAGAACCCATATTCCAAGCTTCAAATTTTCAACGATGCAATACCGTTGTCTGATTGCAAATGAATAGAAAGATGATCACACTTAATAGAAGATGCGTAGGAATTTTTTTAACACTCTACAAAAGATGATGCTGGAAAATTTCGCATTTACATTATATCTACATATCCTTGCTAAATACATGAAATGTTTTTCTTCAGCAATAAAAGAGGTTACAAAATATAAGAAATCACAATATTATATTTTCTTAAATTATTTGGAAGCTTAAAAAGTATATCGGCCGAAAAAGTCGTCATATTTTTTTAAAATGAAATATCTTTTCTAAAATGAATTTTTCTTTTTGATTTAAAAAAATAACCTTGTGATTCTCACCAGCATACAGTGTTTGAAACGAAGCTACGACGCGAATATCTATTTACAACAAATTTGTAGGTCCCTGAAGAATAGAGTATCTTTACAAATCTAACACTTTCAAAGATATTCACAAATGGTACAAAAAAGTTTTTGGTTGTTTGGAACAATACACAGAAATGAACCCTGATACCCCACGCCCCACCAAATCATAAACATTCAGGTAAAAATAACATTTCAAAGTAAATGTTAAGTTGAAATCACGTTTAGATTCAAGCTGCAATATATTTAATAAACTTTCCTTTGTAAATAATTATATTTATATATATATATTTATATATATATATATATATATATATATATATATATATATATATATATTAGGTTGTTGCAAAAATAATGACGTTTTTTGACGTTAAAAAATACGTCAAAAACGTCATTATTTTTGCACCAACCTATATATATATATATATATATATATATATATATATATATATATATATATATACATATATATGATAAATATGAGTAAATATATATATATATATATATATTTTTTCTTTCTAGAGATTTTCGTCTCAGTCAGTATATATATGTATGTATATATATATATATATATATATATATATATACATGTGTGTATGTATATATATGTATATATATATATATATATATATATGTATATATATATATATATACACACACACACACACATATATATATATATATATATATATATATATATATATATTGGTTATTTACTTCAAGACAATTGCAGTAAGGAACGCAATAAGGGAAGCACTTAGTATAGTTGTAATGATCTGCAACAAGTAAAAGGGCAAACCTAATGTTGATCGAAATCACTTTAACAAATAGTCCTTGAAACTAGATTACTAACCATTGCTCAAAGCATAAGCGCATTACAACTAAAATATAGCATAAATTATCTAAAATATCTATGAAAGCACAAATTGTATCATTTCTTGTTTAAATTATTATAAGAACGTTTTCGGCCGATACGTTTTTCAGCCTTCAAATGAAATTCAGTAAACAGATGCTGTTTTGGATAAGACATGTACTTGCATCCCATAATACAATAGAATACTCTGCCATGTCTTAAGGCGTATATCATCTTAGGGGACTGAAACTACTGGCTGCTAAGCGATATTTTCATTCTTTTTTTCCTTTCTTTCTTTCTTTCTTCTTCTTCTTCTTCTTCTTCTTCTTCTTCTTCTTCTTCTTCTCTCTAGTCTGACCCCCGCTTTATTTGTAACAAAGGAAAAAGAAAAGGAAAAAATGTAGATATGATTATCTTCGTTTGGAAAGGAAAAAAAAGAAAGAAAAGTGCTAAGATAGAGAGGTATCCGTTACTGAAATGGCAAACAAAAGAAAATAGAGAAAAAACAAAGAGGATAAAAATACGCAGGGGGGAGGTATGAAAAAGACAGTGAAAGAGATAGAGAGAAAGAGGGAGATAGACACATATACCTTCTTCAAAGTGAGAAAGAGAGAGAGAGAGAGAGAAATGTAAAGGGGGAGACAGATAAAAAACGAATGATTGTAAAGAAAAGAGAGAAGAGAAAGAAAATAGGTAAAAACGTGGAAGACAGGGTGAAAACAGAAAGACAGACGATTTTTTTTTTTATGAAAGGAAAGATATGAAAGAAAATAAGAGCAGAGAAAGACATGAGCGAATATCCGCATCAAAAAGAAAAAAAGAAACAACAATTGATAGACAGAAAATAGGTGCCTACAAAAGTGAGTGAGAGAGAAAAACAGAAGTAAAGAGACAAAAAGAAAGGAAAAAGGAAAAGAGAGACAAATTAATTCCTGCTGCGTAAAGTAAAAAAAAACGAGAGAGAAAGAGAGAGAAAGGAGAATTATAAACAGACAGAAAGACAAATGCCTACAATAGAAAGAGAAATAAAAGGAAAGGAATAAAAAGTAGAAAAAGAAAAAAAAAATGAAAGAAAGAGGGTGTCGAAATGCAGAGAAACAGGTTTTCGCTTATATATATATATATATATATATATATATAGAGAGAGAGAGAGAGAGGGGGAAGAGAGAGAGAGAGAAAGAGGCAGACAGAAAAAGAAAGAAAGGGAAGAAAAGAGACAGAGAGGGTAAGACCGTGAAAATTAATCGTGAAAGAGAGGCAGGAAAATGAGAGAGGGATTCCTTCCGCAAAGGAACCATGTGTTCACGTTAAACTAATATACAACACGCAAGGAATATTTGATATCCTTTAGCAGGAATCTTTTTGAAAAAGAAAAATTGTGTGATGGGGAGAGAAAACTTCACCCTCCCAACACATTCACCCCATACAAAATACATCCCAGATTTCCTGAGCGTTTACATAGCTATACCTAACACAGAATCTACAAGCGAACCTACAGGGAGAGCAAAAATTTCCTTGACAAAATTTTATGTTTCAATGTTGTTCTCACGACAAATACTGTGATTTTTCTCAACGTTTTTTTTAGGTATGTATTTCCATATTTATGTTTATATCTCATGATAACAATGTTTTATAGCCAATTTCTGATCTCTAATATTTCTTTAGCCAGTTTATATAACTCATTTATTTAATTACTTACACTATTTACATCGTGCGGAATGTTGTCCTCATCTTCACTATCATATTGACGACGTTTCGGCCGTTGTACGCCCCGGCCTTCTTCAGTGAAGTATAAATCAAAAAACGTAACTCAAGAAAATATTAACGCCATTTTAATTATGTCTCTTTAGACATTGACATTAATTTTTGCTGCAATGAGAATTATTTTGTAAAAATGGAAAACCTGATTGATATTTACGATCAGTTAAATGTCAGTCTCGGGCCAATACTTAACGTTGTAGATATGCTCGTTGGTAAATTATAAAACGATAATTTTTAAAAAATGTACATATCAATGATCATTAGGTTGAAATCTTTGCTACATTAAAAAAATATGATTGGAGCAGATCTTAAACTAACATGTAAAATTATTCGCTATTTACCTCAAAATATTACATTACATTTATATAGTATCTTGACATTCAAGTGAGTTAAGATATTAATATATAATAATATAAGGAAACATTTAGCATTCACTAACCGAGCAGCCAGTGCTGTTATCGGTGGAAATTTATAAAAATCTTTCTCTTAAAACATTTTTTCAGCAAAATAGGTTTCTCAAGTTCCTTAGCTGTTATCGCTCTTTCCTGTACTGATGGGGGTTTCCTTTCTAACCTTTTGTTTGAAGTAGTGTGTAATATTAACATCTTGGTCATGTCATTATTTTCTCTTCGAGTTATATTTGATATCCATTTTGGTTGTTACTGCTGTCTCGATTGATTTTTTTTTCTGTTATTTTGTACAGTTCTTTGCTTGTGATTCTGTAGCGTCAGTTCACAGTGTTCAAAAAAAGATGGTATTTGCCCAAAACCTCAGGCTTCACTCGCTCAAAGCATTAACCATTGATCTTAAAAAGCGATTATATACATCTGACAGATTAGATATTTCTGAACTTGCCACTATCCATGACGGTCCATATGAAAGCCTCGATCTGACGAAGCTATTTAAAAACATGGCTTCAGTTTTCCGCTTAATGTTTTGGTTTTGTAACAAATTGAGGTATTGGGCGAAACTACCTCTAGCGCAGCCTATCTTATGTTCTATTTCATTATCTCCCAAACTGAAATGTTGAGTATTTACTAATTCCACATCCTGGATTTTTACCATAGTTTCAGGATAGGTGCCATCACTGATTTTCATTCCAATTCCAGATCATATTTTCTGTTTTGAAAAGATTTATCGTGAGTCTTATTTCTTGGAACACTTAGTAAAGGGTCCTGATTTTCTGTTCAAGATAATTCTTATCTCAACCATGAATGTCATCAGCATGAGGGGGTGGTGCTATGCTGATGACATAGTACATTGGCCTCGGGATGGAATGCAGGATTGTTATCTTCTATTGTTAGATTCGTTTGGAATGTGGTTTGGGATGCTTAAAGGATCAGTTCTCATCTCTTCTCATCTGAGTTTGTAAAAGCACAGGGTATAGTCTTAGGAAAAAATTAAATAGACTGTGGCGCTCATTTCCTCCTTGTACTCATGATGAGGTTTAAAATATCCGTATTAGGGTCCTCGCCAGATATATAGACTGATACAGTTAACCTCTGTTAGATCAATACATTCAGTGGATTCGAAAGTTGGAAGGCGGCTTCTTATGGATAAGGCGATGAAGTCTCTATTGATACCGTCCTATGTCAAGATGTCGACATAAGTAGACAATTTCCTATTAGAGAGATAAACAATTTATTGGCGTTATTTGATGCCATCATTGCATACGTTACCAGAAAACATGTTCCATACTGCCTCCCGAGTTAGATGATAAACTACATCCTCGGAAGGTTTTGAGGAGCGTGGAACCACCTCTTAATTGCTGGTGTTCCCAGGTCCACCCTGACCCGGGGTGGTAGCACCTGTTAAGGTTTCAAATTGGGGTCAAAACGCTATGAAAGTGTAAAAATAGGTTTTAATACCAGAAATACTTAGTAAAAAATTATTACCAACAATACATTTTTGAAAAAAAAATATTACCAGCAATACATTTTTTTAAAAAGTAAAAAAAATATTACCAGCAATACATTTTTAAAAAAACTAATATTACCAGCGAAGGAAAATTATTACCAGAAATAGATTTTTGGGAAGAAAATATTACCAACAATGAAAATTTTGTCGACATTAAATAAACCATTGTGATTAACATACCGTAAAACAAACCAAACCAATCTACAACTGCCTCATTAATTTCGTTTGCAATTTTCTGGATATATTGGTTTCTCAAAGAATTAGTTAACTCTTTGAGAAACCAATACATCCAGAAAAAAAAATTGAAATTTTTTTTATCTTTGTTAATTATTTTCTATTTTCCCTTCCATTTTCTTTTTGTCTGTTTCTTTCTTGATTCAATTTTTCAATTAAAGATTGTCATCCCATGGATCTTTTTCTTTCTAGATATCATTGGAATGGTCTCACACGCTATTTGATTCCTGTATGATTTTAGCAAGATTTATTGATATCAATTTAGACTCTAGTTTATTACTGAATTCTAAATTTATCCTTTCATTTTTACGGGCTAAGATTTTATATCACGACGTTTTTCGTAGTTCATGTTTGTTCTGTTATTGTTCATCTACTTTTTACTTTAGTACATTTTCTACTGATCACTGGTTTCCAAAGAAATTTAGGCAAGAATAAAATTAGGGGTTCTAACCTAATTTTTATGTGCTGATTTCACATGAATTCCGTTTTCATTCATCACCTCTGGTTTTTGAGATATACATTTATACATATACATAAAATGCATACATGTACATACATTCAAGGCTGCCAGGTGTGCCTTATTTAGGACAATGTATTGTTTTTTTATTATTATTTAAAATTTTAGGAATTGTATTCTTCTTTAAAAACACTAACATAATGACCGCATAAGATCGTCCCAGCGGGCTAAGTTTCATTACGGCGAAATAAAATCCTCTTCAAATTCGAATGCCTGGTACGCATAGACGTAACCTTATATATGATCAAAGTTTATGTTGTTTTCTATATTTTTGTGAGCTAATCCATATTTTTACAATAGCCTCAGTCACGTCAAAACACCGAGGATGCATAAACAAGGCAAATTAATTATGTTACGTGTGTAGGGAATTCACAACAGTTGCCCTGAACCGAACAATTACACCTCTCTTGAGAACGGCTTACTTTCATTATTTTGACTGTAAAATTGGAGATCAAGATAAATCATCGGCCCGCACATCTGTTATAAACACTGTTACAATGTACCAACTGCATAGTTTCATGATAAGAAAGCATCCCTCAACTTTGCTGTCCCGATATACTGGAGAGAACAACAAAGCCATACAAATGATTGTTGGTTTTGTCTAATAAATACAACTGGTTTCACTGCTTCTTCCAAAAAAACATTTCAATCTTTCTTCAACTACAAGACCTGTTCCTCACTCAGATGATCTTCTTGTCCCTAAACCCCCCATTAATTTTTTTTTTAAGCATTGCGCCCCGAGCAAGGCATGAAGCCACTAGGATGCAGGGGGGTTGCAGAAGATTTGGAGCAAGAGCAGATAGGAGTGATAGAAGAAAGGATGAAGGGAAGGATAGTGTGTAGATCAAGGTAACTGGTGATGTCGATTGACATTACATTTGAATAGTTGGAGATCATAGCTATCAGGGAAACAGTAATTGAGAAGGGTGATCCACAGGCGAGAGGTGCGAGGTATGACGCTATTGGAGTAGAAGAAACGGCTACATTTAAAAGTTTCTACAGTGTAAGGGTGAGAGCGGGATGCCAGCCTCGTAGGGCGCTTGAATTCATGTAGACTGGGAACCAGTGAAAGCAGCTCATCGGAGCAATTACCATGAAAGTATTTGTAGAAGAGACAGAGAGAGGCGACGGCGCGTCTGTGATATAGTGGCTGCAGGTGAGACGCCAGATCAGGGCCAATCACATTACATATCCGTCTCTGGATCTTGTCAAGAACTCCGAGGTAAACAGAAGGTGCCCCAGACCATATATGGCAGCAATACTCCATGCAAGGGCGAATGGTCGTTTTGTATATTTGAAGTATCTATTCAGGGGAGAAAAATTTCCTGGCGTGGGACAGAGAGACAACTTTCCTCGCGGTGGACGATGCAATTGACTCAATGTATTTGTTCCATCTCAGGTTAGCAGTCAACGTGAGACCGAGCAGACACAGGGAACTCTCAAGAAGTTGACTATCAGACATTCTAATGGAAGGGGGCAGGTAAGGATCTCTATGGTGGTTAATGGAGAGTTTTTGAGGCGTTAAATTTGACCATCCAATTGTTTCCCCAGTTAACAACCGATTGGAGGTCCATTTCAAGACACACGGCCAGATTAGTTTTGACAGCGACACTAGATTTGTTTTTGAGGCAGGAGTAAATTGTAGTGTCGTCCGCGTAGATGCCAACTTGGAAACCAAGTCAGGAAGGTCGTTGATGAAAATAAGGAAAAGTGTGCGGCCAAGGATGGAGCCTTGGGGAACACCTGCGTTCGTAGGATAGGAACTGGAGGAGAATCCGTTGAGAACGACATTCAATTCTCGGTTTGACAGGAATGATTGTATTAGATCAAACAGTCGACCAGTAATACCGTAACCCTGGAGCTTACGAAGAAGTCCGGCATGCCAAACCCTATCAAACGCTTTAGAGATGTCTAGGGCCACGGCACGAGCCTCACCGTTATTTTGAAGTGCTTGGTAGACGGTTTCAATGATGGCCGTAAGCACGTCAGCTGTAGAACGGGCGTAGCGGAAACCATATTGTTTGTCTGAGAGAAGGTCGTGTGCGGTAAGGTAGTTAACCACTTCTGCGTTGATTAGGGCTTCGAAGACTTTGCCGAAGAGGGGTAGGAGACTAATAGGACGGTAGTTAGAGGGGTCAGAGGGGTCTCCAGAGTTCTTAAAGACAGGAGCAAGGGATGAGGACTTCCAGCAGTCAGGAAAGCAGGATTCCTTGAGGCAGTAATTATACAGTTTAGAGAGGGCGGGTGCTAGCTCAGGCGCGCATTTCTTCAAGACAATGGCTGGTATGCCATCTCCACCACTAGCCTCGTTGTGGTCTAATTTGGAGATATTACCCAGTACTGATGACGGGGTTATGAGTAAGCCGCTCAATAGGGCCTCAGCACTTGGAGGGAAGTCTGGTATGGGTACACCGGTGGAGTCGAGCGTCGAATTATATGAGAACTTCCGAGTAAGGCATTCAGCCTTGTCGGTTGAGGAGGTCAAGACCTCGAACTGGTTGAATAAAGGAGGTATGGAGGGTTTTCTATTGTTCAGGACACTCTTGCAGAGCCACCAATAATCTTTGGAGCCAAATTTGCGAGATGCAATACGCTCCCTCATCCGAGCAGCAAATATTGTCTTAGCTTTGTTGAGGACACGTTTACACTCGCTACGGGCGGAGGCAAAGAGACGTCTATTGCAGTCCCACATGTCGCTACGAAATATGTGAAAGAAGTGGTTCCTATGGGCAATGGCGGCTGAACAAGCAGCGGAGAACCAAGGGGAGTAGTGCGACTTGACCTTAAATTTCCTTGAGGGGATTAAATCGTCGATTCCAGCTTTAACCGAAGATGAGATCTCAGAAACACATTCATGGACAGGGTGTGTAAAGACAACGTCCCAGGGGACATCGCGGAGGAAGTCACGAAACGAGTCCCAATCCGATCGTTGGTAGTAGAACGAGGTTCTAGTAATGGGAGGTTCTTTGCGGGGTGTGGAGTTGAAGGAAATGTTAACAGATACCACGGCATGATCGGAGTTACCAAGAGGGCAGAGCTGTGTGGCGCTACAGGATTCGGGGATGGAGGTAAAACACAGATCGAGAAGGGAGGCCTTATCTACCAGGTTGGGGGCAAAACGCGTGGGGAAGTTGAGAAATTGAGAAGTTAAGTGTTTGAATGCCAGCCTGGTCAGTAGTAGCATTCTCGAGCCACTTGGTATGATGGGTGTTAAAGTCACCAAACACGAATATGTGAGCAAACGGGTGGAGAGAGAGGGCCTTGTCTATGCTGTCAGATATGCTATCGAGTACCCCACCGTCTTGAGAGGGTGGAGAGCGATAGGGGAAGAAAAGATAGCTTACGGCATTGAGGAGAGATAGTCGAAGACACATGTACGAATGGTCTGGCGATTCGAGAGACAACTCTCTGGCCAGGGGGAGATCATCCTTGACATAGACACCAAGGCCGTGCATGTGGGTTAGAGAGTCTTTCCTGAGGATAGGAAGGTAGCCGGGGATCGAGAGATCAGAGGAGGGAATAGACGGGACAAGGTTTGTCTCGCACAGAGCCATTATATCCGGGCTGTTTGCAGTGAGGAAAGATTCCATATTGCAAAAATTTGTTCTAATGCCACGGATGTTGCTGAACGAAATGTTGAGGGGTTTAGGTGATTTTTGAGGGGCTGGTTTAGGTTTACTTTTTTGGTTCATTTGAGTTTTCATGAGGATTAATTGTTGGAAGATGAGAAGGCCTGAAGTAAGAGAAGCAGATGGTTATCGACCGCAACATGAGCAGAGAGGAGTTGGCACAGCCTGCATCATAATGTGGCCTCAGAGTTGCCCACCGGAGGTGATAGCAGAGACACCGTTCCATGCGCGTCATGGCACTACAAGCAAGCAATAAAGATCTTATTCGTTCATCATATGAAAAATTGTCTTCAGAGAAGAATTCTACCAAATCGGTCTCTTCTGAAGACAATATCAATGTTCTTCAGGAGAAAGTGGCGGTGAGCCTCAATGGATCGACCATGAAGACCTGAATGACGTTACCAGTGATTTATACCTATTTAAACAGCAGTCAGTGCTACTCGCATCACGGCATAAGCAGTGGAAACTGATCACGGCAGATGTAATGATCATCTCTTTCAGGACATGATTCAAGGACTTCACCTCATTCTTTGATATGGACAACAGGTTGTACTACAGCAGAGCTTCTTAAATCAACTGAGAAGCACTTAAGTCACTTTGCTATGTCTTCCCTGGTAATACGCAGGTACCAGATTACCAAGAGTGTATCGAGATGGCTTATGAGGATATGGGATGCTGAATGTCACTCAAAATTCACTTTCTTCCCTCCCACATTTAATTTCTTCCCTCTGAACCCCAGAGCAGTGAGCGATGAGCATGAAGAAAGGTTCCCTCATGATATTATTAAAAAGAAACTACCAAGGAAAGTGAAACCCCAACATGACTTCCACTGGATAATCCTGCCCCACACGAGATCGTCCAAAACAAAATCACTTGTGACTCATGTACTATGACGTATATGTGTGGCATCATCCAAGTAATTTAGTTCCGTCAATGATCTGTATCTATGCTGTTGTATTTGTAATATTCCTTTGTAATAGATAAAATAAACGCATTATATTTTGAATTTATATGCATTATAATAATGTGATATATGAAGGGAGAAAACTCGTGGTGATAGAGCAAAGCTAAAAGTTAGTATAAAACACTTATTCACGTGCTTACCTCAGAGAATTAAAACCAGTGAAATGACTTTATACTGAGCTGCATGTAAAACTTTATTTGTTCAGTAAGATATTAGTATAATCCATAACATCTACTGCAAGTACGTTGGCATGGAATTTGGGACATCGAAGGGTGTTGTGCTGACGATGAAGCGATGGCAAAAGAGTACCTTGTAAAGGAATTACCAACAGAAGGAACCACTGCTGACACAGAAGAAACATGATACAAATATTTTAGGGTTGAACAGATGAAATAACTGATTATATGAAAAGGCGAGTTTTTCTTCTGAAGTTCAAGATGAGTGTTCGTAATCTTATAAATGCCATTAATGCTTGTTATATCCGTGATAATGTATAGTAAGGAAGTCGCTAAATGGACAAAGGAGAATTTGCAAACTCTGGACACCCAGGCCTGAACACTACTTTTTGAGAATGGTGCCCTGCACCAAAAGTCAAATATGATAAGATTATACACTCCACGAGAAGAAGAAGAAAAAGGAGGTAGATGCCTTATCGATATTGAAGTTTGTGCGGGAAGTGGACATAGGTTGTTGGAATAAAAGCATGGTAAACAGCGAAGAGACACATCTAAAGGCACTCGTGGCAAAAACCAAAAGCATTTTAAAAAAGAGAACATAACGAACAAATATCAATACAGAAGGAGGGCAGTGGAAGAGAAACTAAAAGCAAGAGAATCAATGAACTTTCATGGACATTTTGAGGACATCAAGGGCATTAAGGCAAAATATTAGTTGGATTGGTTGGCGAAAGGCGAAACTTTAAGGCGACTAGTAGCCACCCCAGACCAAGCTCTGAATACTTATTCGTCCCGGAAGAACATCTACCACCAAGTGGATTTCTTTTGTTTTGCTCTAATTCAAGTTTTTTTTTTCCTTAACGACCGAAGATTAATTCCACCTAAAATGTTGTGATGAAAAGCAATAATAAATAGTTGCATAAAATAATGAAAATAATTAATCTGGTTATTTAGAAAAGTTTAAGCCTATCATTAGGCAGTAAAACAAAAACATTATTGCGTGAAGATCTGATGTAAAAAGGTGGCTGTGTTATTGCAGATTTCTGTTACGTGAAACCATTGGCTTCTGTAACCGCATTGTTAAGGCCTCTTCTGTTTTCTAAAAGAAAACGAATATATGTGATGTTAGTTTAAGTTTTGTAGCATTCCATTTATTTATTCCTACTTCTTACTTAATAATTGAAGGGTATTTGACCAAGAAAATTTTAGGATTAAGAAAAGATTGGCTAAAAATGAATAATATATGAGTATTATGTCTATCATTCGGTTAGCGAGATTAAGTAGTTCATATTATTAAATACTATTAACTAATTTATCAAATACATATTTAATAATTATTTTTAATTATTATGTTGTACTTAATGATTTGATGCTGTAAACGCATATTGCATCATTTATTATTATAATCTGACTATGATACTGTGGCATCTCGCTTCATTTTTGTTTGTTTTTTACTCGTATTTATTTAATCTTAATTTCAGTTCCATTTATCGCAACTCTCACACAGTCATTCCTCGGATGTTCGTAACACAAATCCAAAATAAAAAATACTACGTTTTTCTTTTGTATCTGCAAATAAATGCAACTTTTCATTTATATGACAGTAATTGAATTATTATTATTAATTTAGTAATAACACCTTTAAAGTTAATCGTTATTTTCTGTCTTCTTAAAATTTTGCTGTTTCATAAATAGTCATTTTTCTCATATTCTCTAACACTTAGTAAACCTTTGCGACTTAGTGGCTTTATTACCTTTTTGAGGTGAAATGTTAAAAAGTAATAAAAAAATAGGCCTCCGGTGAAAGTCGAAATCACGTCCCTTTTTGCCCTAGGAAGTTTCTCTTAATTTGTCAGGTTTCCGATTGCAGCCTTTCAAGTTTAACTATAAAGATATTTATACGCAGCCATCTTTATTTACAGCTTTACATAGTAACATTGATTTCTGGACGTCGCCATACAGTGCGTCATGTAAGAAACAAACAAAAATGTTCAGTCTATTAAAAATATATTTGATTCAATGAATATGACGACATATCATGTGATAAGAGAAAATAAGAAATGGCTATATATAATAGTTAGAAGTGACTGATTTCATTTAGAACAGATTATAACCTAATTGGTAATGCCGCTGTCGCGTTAGTAAAGAAAAAAAGAAATGCGAGTTTGATTGCTTTTTCAGGCACATTAATCATTTCTACTGCTTACTAACGATCGTGGAATGACGATCTGAGAGGTACAATAAAAAACAACTGAAATCAAGTTGAAAGAAAAATAAGGAAAAAGTTATTATCATTGACAATGCTTAACGCTAACAAATACAAAACAATAACATTACTATAAGTGTTCCAAATAGCCTACACTGCAGTAGTAGTAGTAGTAGTAGTAGTAGTAGTCATAGTCTAATAGTCGTAGTAGAAATAAGAGGCGTAGTAATGAAAACAACAGTAGCAGGGTAGAGTTGTAATTAGCTTTATATATTTTGCAGGTGTGGACCAAAGTATATCAGTGTAGTGCATCAGATATTGCACTTCCAAACATATGTCAGCCATTGTACACCGCTGGTTTCGATGGGCCGGCTTGGTGTATGAAGGGTGGGTATGAAGGGTGTGGCTATGGAAAGGGGAAGAGAAAAACAGAAATGCTATTTTCAAAGACCCCTTTATGTTGTTTATTTTTTTTTATTTTTGCCTTCTTTCCCCACAAAGGATTTTTTAAAGATTTGGTATCAAGACTGGGTGGCAGGAAAAAGGGGTTTGAGAAATATAGAGCACATGAAATGGAAGTACAGTAGATACAAGATGGCCGATCAGACGACAACAACGACCTTGTAGGATAGCATTTATTGGGAAAGTGGAAAACAGGAAGAACAACAAAGAAAGGAAAGAAAAACATTAAAAGAACACCGAAAAGAAAGAAAGAAAGAAAGAAAGAAAGAAAGAAAGAAAGAAAGAAAAATCGCCTGAAAAAGAAAGTGAATTTGTGGGATAGCATTTATTGGGAAAGGAAAAATAGGAGAGAAAGAAAGGAAGAAGAACAACGAAAGGAAGAAGAAAAAAAACAAATGAACGCTGAAAAGAAGAAAGTAACAATGAAAGAAAAAGAAAGACAATGAAAAACAGGAGAGAGGAAAGAAAAAAAATCAAGGGACGAAAGAAGGAATAAAGAAAAGGAGGGCAAGAAGGAAAAAGGGTAAAAGAAAGAAAAGGATCGAGGGAAGAAATGAGGAAAAGGAAAGAAAAAAAAGTGAGAAAAAAGAAAGAAAAATTAAAAAAAAGGGTGACGTAAATAAATAAATAAAAAAAGAAAGAAAGAAAGGTTGGAAAAGAACAAACAAGGATGAAAATAAAGAAATGCAAAACTATGAAGAATGGAAAAAGAAAGAAGAAAATAAAAATAACGATTAAAAAAATAAAGGAAAATACTAAAAAAAGAATGAAATAACGAAAAAGAATAAGAAGCAAGCAACTAAAAAAGAGAAGGAAAGAAATAAAACTTACCACAAATGCCAAGAAAAAAAGAAAGAAAGAAAGAAAGAGGAGGAGGAGGATTTTTTCTTTTCTTTCTTTTCTTTTTTTCGTTTTTTAAATAAATTAAAATGATCCAAGTGAAATATGTCTCACATTTCTGTTGGCGTTGAGACTAATCTGCTACTTTTCCGTCTGCCTGATTGCTCCCTGCACGAATGACGGATGTCCTAATCCGATTTGCCAAATCATGGATGTGGTCAAGTGATTGCTCACTTTTCTATATCTATACATGGTTAAAAAAAATACGTGAGCACACGTTCACTTAAATTACGTGACCTGGTCACGTATATTGTTTTCATTGAAACAAGCTTACTGGGTTCTATAGCCTTGGATGGCAAACTGTCTTGGAAAAGGAACACTCTGAACACAAAACTGTATGTAGCCCTGAATAGTACGAGCTATGCCACAAAAGAAAAGATAGTTCGCATTGACACAATGATCGCGACCACGGTCGACTACTAATACTGACGTGTACCTTTTGAACAATGTTCTAAGCAGAAATGTTCTCATTATTCTATGAAGTGCTGAGATGAGTATCCTTACTCTTATGATTTTGAGTACTTCCTATAGGCCAGCGGCTTCATTTCCTCTTCCTAATACTGTCGAATACCACGAAGATGAACTGCTTTCATTATTCGACAAAATGTTCACATTTGCATCTTCGTCTTTTTTTTCTTCGATAATATATTTCAACTGATTGACTACCCAGCCTTCTTTTGGCAAAATCTTCCATGTTGTTATTTTCATTTTTGGTAGTGAAACGACCATCAGTGATCATCATATAAGATATGATCATTATATAAGATACGATCATTATATAAGAATTGACGTGTCCTCACAAATAACATTCGAAAATTATAATTTGTTCAAGGAATCTTAAGAATGATATTAAAAATCCCAATTATGGAAATTGTAGCACTAATTAAAAGCACTCTTCCGTTGCACTAAAATGCAACAGAACATCTCTTCATATCTGCAATTACTACAGGGATTCTTTTCGTCTTTCGTCCGATGACGGGAGGGAGACTACTGGGTTAGACAATCAAAATTCTCTACAGTGATGTATTTGGCAGCACCCCCCTCTACAAATGACGGGCACAGATATAAGATACAAAAAGCAGATCTGGTATTTTTATACTAAATTTCACGTAACAGAAGGCTTGAGAAGCACTCGAGGTCAAAGGTGAAAGGGTTACGATGAATGAGGTGTGTGGGATATAAATGAAAGAGGAGGCGGTAGGAAATGAAGAGTATGAAGATATGGGGTTAAATAACGATTGATCCTTGACTAGTTGATGAGGTTAAAATTGTAGGGTTCAGGAAAGCATCTGTGCACGAGTTTGTTCCATCAAGTACCAGTCCTTGGAGGAAAAGTTGTATGAGTAGAAATTTCTCTTTAGACACTGGAAATGAGGGTGATTTGACTCCGTGGAAAAGGTATGGTGTATCCTAGCTCTAAATAACTTCACCGAGAGAACTGAAGAATGGAGTTCTTAAGAATACTTACATTATTTACATTATTCGGACTGTTGCCCTCATCTTCGTTGCCATATTCACAACGTTTCGGCTGTTTTACACTCTAGCCTTCTTCAGGCGATTGGAATTTCGAACTGAACCCTTTATTTCCTCCACCGGCGTACATTGTTCTAGTTCCACGCACCATACTTCTTCTGGATGTCTCAGCTATTTCCCTTTAACTTAACTCTCCAAGTTTTGGTTCACCACTCCCGTAGACTGGTATTCAACTCAAAACTCTTTGGGTCTAGTCACTGGATCTAAAAAACGTTAAGAATATGGCAACGAAGATGAGGGTAACAGTCCGAATAATGTAAATAATACCTCATCTCAGAGATACAGACAGATTCTTAAGAATAGTTGCCATGGAAATAGCGACAAAATATTGATAATCTTACCTGTTAATTATGGGAGAGCTGTTTCACACGGAAGCACTCATATATTTGTTGTATTCTATATTTTAATAAGACAAAGCGCAGGAAGAGATGGATAACAAACCGTTCTTCCCTTAAGTATCCTCAAATTTAGATATAGTTTTTGATGAAATTTATTTTGATTATTATTGTCTTGGGTATAGAAAACGACCTTTAGGGCAAATATTAAGAATCGAATGAAGAAACGAAAAACGGTTTCTGTCTAAGAAAGTGTAACAATGCAAGACCGTTAATCAGGATTAAAATTCACCAAGTCAGTACGAATTACCTCCCTTGAACTTCACTTACTTAACTAGGAAGCGGCTGACGAGATATCTTACACTTAAGACTTTTTACTCTGACAGTGGATTGGATATAGATTCCAAATGTCGTCATGAAGAAGTGAAAACGTTGCCTTGAAGTGATTGACGGTATTATTTACCAATCTATCTCTCAAAAATATTTTAGACTCATTGAGAAATGGATTTGATTGGCATGCAACTGAATTGGATCTTCTCTGGGTGCTTCACTGTTGGCCATTCCAGATTATCAAGTTTGTGGATATCGTGAATTTTAAATCATTCCATATTGAAAAACATGTTTTTAATTCTATTGTAGGTATGTGAAACGGAAACTTCTTTGCGTTTTGAGTTTATGGTGTTTATTATCATTTTTTTTTCGAGCTGTATGAAGACTTTTGAATGTAAGAAGCTGATCAACCTGTGACCATTTCTGAATGAATTCCTGAGATGAGGAATTATTTTTATTTATATTATTTGCAGTTGAACTAATATCATCATCTGAAACGTTATGTTAATAGTAACAAAGATGATAACATCAAACCGACTGTAAATAATGTAATCGTATGATCATATATATATATATATATATAGAGAGAGAGAGAGAGAGATATGAAAAATCCTTTTACTGAATATAGCCAACGATAATCAATTAGCACATTAGCACAAAGCATTTTACGTTTTATATTCACACACACACGCACATATACATTACTTGGAAGACTGTCAATTTAAAAAATTTTTGATAAAATTTAGACTAAAATGTTTTGAACGCCGAAGTTATGGTCAACAATTGCTCCAAATTCAAAATCTTGATTTATCTCCCTTTATTGATATCGAAAATGATTTCCCAATTTCAAAAATTTCCTTTCAAAATAATTTTCATGTTTATCAACTGAAGGCAAAGAGATAAATTTTCTATGATGACAAGAGGAAAAAATAATCTCGGATAAACCATGATCAAAGAACATACTTGAACGAATTATCTCGCTTTATTATTATTATTATTATTATTATTATTATTATTATTATTATTATTATTATTATTTCCTTGGATTTCTGTTGTATACACATTTCCTTTCGGTTCACAGTCAGAAGTGGCTTCATGGCGTTTTCTACAGATCATTTTTATAAAAAAGAAAAAAGAAAATATTACATAAGATCACACACATTTTGCTTCGTAATATGTGAGTGTACAACTTTTTTTTAGTACAATCTTTTTGTATTTCATTAAGGTATGGACTACCAGGAATCCCTTCAATGTGTCTATCTGACCCTTTTTAAATCAATCCGAGGGCTCCACCTACAACTGGAATTATTAATGTCCTCATGTGCCACGTTCTTGAGATTTCCATTTCAAGATCCTTGCATTTCGATGGTTTTTGAAAATCTTCAGATACATTATTATTATTATTATTATTATTATTATTATTATTATTATTATTGCATATACTTTTCCAATTCCAATTTTTAAAATAGTTTTCACATATCAAGTAAAGAAGACAAAATGTTACTGATGTTGAGATGACTGAAAAGTAATCTTGGATAAACTATCACTGAAGATGAGTTGGAGTGAGCAGAAATTTGATTTATCTGCCTTTCTTGCCATTACAAATGATGACACATTTTTTTTCAAATAGTCTTCACATGTAGAACAATCAGAAACATCTTTGGTCGTTTTAGGACTTATATTAGATAAATTATCAATGAAAAGCGATTAAATGTTTCAATAACCAGAGATTTGATTTATGTTTTACCATTGGAAATGATTTTTCGATTCCAAACACATTTTTAAAATCGTTGTCAAATGTCAAAAGAAGCAGACTAAATTTTAATGTCTTGAAAGATGTTTCACTTTTGTTTTTAAACAAATGCTTCTCTTCAACCCTGATGACATTTATTCTCTTCCAATTACACGTTTCTTTATTTCTTCATTTTGAATTGTCAACTTTCATTAAAAATATTCCCTAATTTCTGCCAGTCTAATATTCTTTCCCTTGATTTGAAAAACCTTCCTTATGAGACAAGTGTTTCTCGTCTCGTCTTGTTTCAAAACAATCCTCGTCTGTCCAGCTACAACTGTTGAAACAATTTTTTGCATTTCGAGACGAGAAATTACCTCCGATACGCGATAACTTAAAAAAAAGTTTGAACTTGCATGAACAACAGACAATTATTTCTAATGATTTTATAAAAGATTGTATTGATTTTAAATTACTTTTAGAGATTTGCTTAAAGCAATAAGGTATTACTAAACCTACAAGAGTCTTGACAACACGTTCCTCACCTAAAAACTATTAGATTGGTGCAAAATGTCCACCATGTTTAATGAAAAACATTTCTCTATACCTGTGAGAATTTTACCTTTGTTGAAGACAGAGATTATCCATTATATCATGTCACTGTTCTTCTCACACCTTTTGTCCGTATCTTCTCATTTTATTCCTTATCCCTTCTAATCTTCGTTGTCTGTTTATTTTTTTATCTAAATTATGTGAGCCCGTGGGAATTACACGTGTGATAATTGAGATTATCCATTATCTTATGCCTCTGTTCTCAAACCCTTTGTTCGTATCTCTACATTTTCTCCCTTATCCATTCTATCAATTGTATTTTCACAATCTCTCCATTATCCTTTTGAATCTTCAGTGCTTGTTCATTTTTCCAAACATTATACAAACAAGGATTAGTTTTATGTGTGAAAAAGGAATAAAAAATTCACAACTATTGTTTACTGTATCCTCTCTTTGCTCTTTCTTTTGCTCTCTCTTCTTTAAAAAAAATGAATGTAGTGTAGTTACCTTTCAAGATTTCTCTTATTTTCATGTTTTTCTCCTGATTCTTTCGTATCCTATTTTCCCCATTGTCTGTCGTTCTCTTTCTCTGTCTCTTTCTCTTTCTCTCTTTCTCCCCACTCTCTCTCACACACACACACACTCACTCACTCACTCTCTGTATATATATATATATATATATATATATATATATATATATATATATATATATATATATATATATATATTCCCTTTTTGCATTTACCGTTTTTTCGCATTTTTAGCTTTCTTCCCTCTTACCTTGTCTTTTTTTTTTTTTTTTTCACCTCCTACTTTCCTTCTTTTTCTAATTATTCTGAGTTAAGCCGAAAAACAAGCAGGTACTACACTCTGATCCTAGACACCGAAGCATAACGGTCGCATATATAAACAAGCAGAATAATAGCATAATTACTAAGTTATTAGTTTCTTTGACTTGTATGACCAAAAAGGATATTTAAAAATCCTGACTTTGGGCAGATTTTTGGAAGTGGCTGAAGCCGAGAACTTTAAGCACCTCCCATCACACCATATCTAAGATGAGTAGCGTTTTTCATTTGATAAAGACGTATATGTAAAAACATTGGCTTTATATTCAATTTTTGGATGACTCGTCCATCAGTCAGTTATGTGGCATGCGTGATACACACTTAGGCGATCATGTATCTTTCGATACATGACTGTCGAGGCAGATTTTTCCCGCAGTAGTTTGCCATTTCTTTCTGCAGTAGACCAGTTGCCATCCAACGCTATAGAACTTGGTCTGTCCTGTTATTTACCCCTAGCTGGGGGAGGGGAGAAGAAGAGGATTCATACCTTTCCCAAAGGTATTAGCACGTAATTGAATGTAATGGATTCGAGTGTAATTCGAACTCGGCTCTCCGATTCCTCAATCCGAGCCGCTATCCATTAATTCACAGTGCCTCCATACTAAATTTAAATTATTATTGTTACTTTTATCGACAGAAAATAAAATTGCAACACCCTGAATATGCGTTTCAAACTACTTAAGATTATGGCTAATAGAGATGAATGAATATAAACGAACCTAAATATCCTTCCTGTGCAACGATCGTTAATACAATCCTGCGATACATTATTACAAGCTTTTTGTCCCAACAGTTGTAGCTGAGAAAATTGAACGAGTCAAACATCGTCCCATCATGTACTATATGAATTCAATTGCGAACAGGTAGACGTTCAGTCGAGCAATGTCCTGGATATTTATGACGCTATTCAAAGAATAGCGTCCTATATATCTGCAAACATTAAAGAAGCTCGAAATGCGTTTGCTTAAGGCACCCGACACTGTAATGTTGAGGTTTTACATTTTATACGTAAATGACACTTCAGGGAGAAGGGAGAATCCTTTCCCAGCACTGAATACGACTCACCCGGGGGGACACCACTGAAGACGACCCCGTCGGGTTTGAGGCACGTGCTTCCGTAGTTCTGCTGCTTCTAAACAATTCTCAAAGGTCTGTGTTAATATTCCTGGGGCCATATTTACTCCGATCTGTGCTGTGGGTTCACTTCTGTCGTTACAATGTATCCTTTCTACATGGCTGTCCAACTGTCATGACTCTAGGAATATAAATTTGACCACTGCTGCTAACACTGAAGCACCACCGACCAGTTACGTCCAGTAGTATAATGAAATCTAGCCCGTCGAAAACCCATAATACGACTCCTTCAAACGGAACAAATTGAACAAAAGGCCTGAGCATTTTCATGGCATGACAATTGCTTGTACTGAAATCTTTCATCTCACTGAACCTTGCGTAGCATATGTCACATTCTAAAGCACATACAAAAGGTACACTCTTATTAATGTTACTACGTTACACGAGGACCAAGTAGGGAAACTTTTCAAAAGTCTACTACTCACAATATGCCTATAGTGTCGCAAGTAAAAATCAGCATCTTTCTTCAGCGTCTTACAGACTTATTTTCTCTCAGTTTATATATCCGAGAAGAGGGTATTGAAAAAGTTCTCGACCTGTTTGGAAGGTCGTCTTCGTCGGGCTGAGAACATTACATCGCCCTTTCATATAATCATTTTATTCACACGCATGCATATATATATATATATATATATATATATATATATATATATATATATATATATAAGAATCATTAGGTAAATAAACAAGACAAATGCATGTTATATTTGCATAAGGCTTACTAGTAACAGGAAGTATACAAAGCAAGCTTATCACCACCTGTATTTCATTTAATTTCTTCTTTTTCTTCTTCTGCTATATGCCGCGTCCTTTTAGGTTGTGGGTGATCGTGGCTCTCCCCAACTTCCTTAACTCACAGCCATGTTTGTCTTCTTACTATCCCTCCCACTTCCTTCTCGGCTGTCCATTTACACCAGCTGTCTTCGTAGTTTACTCAATGATTCACTCTACTCCACTTGTGCGTCAAGGGAGTCCCAGATTCTCTAATCTCTCTTTCCTCTCTGAGTATCCCAGAAATTTCAACCGTCTTTTTACTGATCTTAAATATAAATGTATTTTTATTTCCATTTCTCTTAATACTTCCTCACTGACACTTTCTCCATTCATTCTAAACTCAGTATTCTTCTGTAGAGCCACATTTCTGTTGCCTCAAGTCTCTTCTGTTTATCGCTGAAGAAATTGTCCAGCATTCACTGATATTTAGTAGAACTGATATTACATAGCAGTTGAGGACTCCATGAAAATCTTTTTTATAGAAAATTCTCAATGAAGATATGATATATGGAAGGCTTCCCTAATAAGAAGTGTTTTACGTCTGATGAAACTTTTCGTATCGAACATTATAGCCATTACCAATAGATGTTTGAACGATGTCATAAAAAAGAAGGTTCTTCTAGAACGGGCAAAGTAAAAAATCATAATGTTGTATGATAACGCTCGTCCACACGTCCCTTTATCCATCCAACGAAGAAGCTGGATTAAGAAATTCTTCCACGCTTCGTCATTGGAGCATTTTTTATCTGGTCAAAAATTTGTAGAAGTCATCATTATTGACAACTTTATTGTATCGAAACCAGAATCGTTTTATCAAAATGAAATTCAATAAATTCCGAGACATTGGTCTAAGTTCATAGAAAGTCAATGGAAATATTTTGGTTAATATTTTTTTTTAACATACAACGTGTGTTAGCATGTGCGATACCCTGTCTTCATCAGCCGCCGACCAGGGGTGATCTCACGGTTTCGGTGGCTATGGCGGGACTGCCACCTCTGGCGCCACCAGCAGCGTTTGCCACCAGGCAGGGTATGAAGATAAACTAATTAATCGTTCCTTTAAGTAAATTCTATCTGTAATGAAAGTTTCCTGAACGCGTTTGCTGTTATTGACGCGCTCGTAAAAAATATATGTACCAATAATTAATTTTAATGTAAACATTAGAAACATCTATTCATACCTAATATATTTTCACCAAAATACTCCAGTAATTCTTTTTCACATTGATTGAAGACTTAAGTTTTCTGAAAGGTTTTCATAGCCATCTTAGAATTGTGTTTGCCCAAAGGTAGACAGTTTTGTTTCTGCGAATGAAATTGAAATTATATTTGGGGGCCTTGATCATAAGATTCTTAAGTTAAGCGTTTCAATTTCCTTTAAACTCTTTGCTTCAACAGGAAAGTTGTTAATGTTTTGTTTTACTTTATGTGAACTTGTGATTGCGACAAAAGAATTCTTCTATGAAAGTCACTTCTGATTCAGTGCCACATTAATCTACATAACAGAATAAATATCGCTCTTCGCTTTGGTGTAAGGAATGTTGTGTTATTTTTGGGTCAGTGTTTGTGACTTCCTAATTTTAATTATAAGACAGAAGATCTTCCTTTCCCCCACTCCCCTTTTTTGCCTTGTGTCACATTTTTGTATTTATTACAAAATAAATATCGCTCCTCGCTGTGGTACCTAGACTTCTTGAATAAGCGCAGTACTGGACTGGCATCAAGATCTCATCAATTTACACTTGAGCTAGCTAGATGTAGCCGTAAATCCTATGCTAACAGTTTCTTTTCTAACTTTTCTTGTTTGTGAAACTCCCTTCTGGCTCCATGCTTTCCAGCCAACTTTGATGTACAAAAATTTAAATGCAATGTCAATCGCTATTACTCCGAATTACTCTTCCTGTTCGTGAGTAATGTTTCTTTTCCTAATTCTTCCACAAGTAACTCTTTGTGTCTTAGTGGCTTTATTGCCTTGCATGAGGTTATTTCTCTCAACGTTCTATGTATCCGTTATTTTCTTAATCTTTTATTAATTTTATGATTTATTTCTCATTTATTATTTTTAATTTTTATCGTGTTGTATCTGATTATAACAATTTGCACTAATGACATATTTCTTTTCATTTCTGACGTAAATAGTTTTTAAAAATACTCTTCATTATCAGTAAAGAAGGTTGCGAGAGGAACTGAAAATTTGGTGATTTTCAAAAACCTTTATTGTTCTCCCACATGTCAGCTAAATAAAAAACAAAAAGCATACAAAAATATTTTTGGTCAGCCATTAACAATATTTTAGGTTATCATTAATTTCGAAAGGAGATTGGACATTCGTGGTTAACGTCATTAAAGACAATTTTTAATATCAGACGAATATCAACAATAAAGACCGCATCTTCTCATCACATTGTTGTCCACATTATTTCCATTTCAAACTGCCTGCTATAAAATACAGGGTGCGATGGGTAAATTGTCGCAATTTTTAATTTTTAATTTCACGCATGTGGAATGTTTGCTTTTGATTTTGTCGACTGCACAATATAGTAGGGTCAGTTGGGCACGGAAGCTCCAATATGAACATTTCCGTGTGTTTGGATGTCAGTTTAAATTCGATGCAGAGGATTCGGAAAGGTTTGGATAATATATCCAGTCAACATCATAATGTTTGGATCGATCAATAGTGATGACAATGTTAGGCCTTCATTCAGCTTCCGACAGGGTTTCAGACTCAATACGGTGGGAGACCTCAAGTGCCTTGAGGATGTACTGCTGCTCTGCGTCAAGAGGCTGTTTGCTGGAAGTTTTTGGTTATATATATATATATATATATATATATATATATATATATATATATATAATTTATCATCCGAAAAGAAAAAAAAATATTAGATCCCATGAGAAATTGTATAAAAACTAAATAAAAGCACCTTGTCTGTCGTTTTCAATGAAATGTGCATGAAAGAAGGATTGCTGCCTAAACACACACACACACACACACACACACACACATATATATATATATATATATATATATATATATATATATATATATATATATATATATATATATAATTTATCATCCGAAAAGAAAAAAAAATATTAGATCCCATGAGAAATTGTATAAAAACTAAATAAAAGCACCTTGTCTGTCGTTTTCAATGAAATGTGCATGAAAGAAGGATTGCTGCCTAAACACACACACACACACACACACACACACATATATATATATATATATATATATATATATATATATATATATATATATATATATATATATATAATTTATCATCCGAAAAGAAAAAAAAATATTAGATCCCATGAGAAATTGTATAAAAACTAAATAAAAGCACCTTGTCTGTCGTTTTCAATGAAATGTGCATGAAAGAAGGATTGCTGCCTAAACACACACACACACACACACACACACACATATATATATATATATATATATATATATATATATATATATATATATATATATATATACACACCAGAAAACAAAAAAGTTACTTTAACGTAAAACCAGTTATATTATAAAACCAGTTATATTTTCAGCTCAAACACAGTGGTTTTTTAGGTATTATATTCCTTTTTTATTACTGCTCACCCACTACAAGACTCAAGAGCCGCTCAAGGTAGACGGTTACCCTATGGTATTATAAGAACGCAAGAAAGAGCAAGAAGGGAAGTTCATGGAGGCTATACAGGAAAGATAACGGCTAACTCTAGAATTGAATAGGTCAAGATTTAATTAGTGAATAACATTTTAGAGTTAAGTCGGAAACATTAGAAGTATGGTGTGGAAGTAGACTTTAGAAGGAAACGGAAATCTAATCCTAAAAAGGAAACAAGGGATAAATCTCTATTCCTGTTTAAAAGACCGGACGAAAAATGAACCCATGTATGTATTTTTTTTTTTTTTTACTTTTTTATTTTTACTTTATATAGATTTTTTTAGTGTTGTTATTGTTTAATTCCTATTTTGACTGTTATTTCGACTTTGTTTATATATATATATATGTGTGTGTGTGTGTGTAATGAAATGGACAAATGTATAAATATAAAAATGTCTTAGAATATATATATATATATATATATATATATATATATATATATATATATATATACTTCTTCAGGTGTTTTAATCTACCTACATTGACTAAATAAAGGGTTCGGTTCGAAATTCCAACTAATGTCACCTGAAGAAAGCCGGAGCGTACAACGGCCAAAACGTCGGGAATATTGCAATAAAGATAAGGACAACAGTCTGAATAATGTAAATAGTATAAATATTTTTTTCATTCTATTCAGCTATTTCTTCTTTTTTCAAGTTAAATATTATTTGATGATTTCAATTGCAGTCCCATTTCTTTTTTCTGGTCAGCTGACAGGACAAAATATCAAACAGGAGAATGGAACGGCTAAGGAGATTTTTTTTTTTTTTAAATAATAAGGCTCTGTCTCTTCTCCTTTTCAAAGGTTTTGCGGTTTTTCTCTTAAAGGGAAACTGAAAAATTGTCGCTATTTTTCCTATAAGGAGTCTGCGTTTCCTCTCTAGCGAAAAAAACATGCAACAGTAGATAAATGTTTTTTTAATGATTGTGATACGTTTCTCACAGTGACCAATCTTTCATTAATGTCTATGCAATTGACCAAGAAATAAAACCTTTTTCAGATGCCATTTTTCTATCCATGACATGAGTAAAGCATGGATTTTTACATTTTTACTTTATCTTAAATCCATAATATTTTACATACTTGGAGTTACTTTAATAATTTCCAATTGTGCACATATTTCAACTTAGCGAAACTATCCAGAAGTCAAGCCTGAATTGATTGTTTTTTCTCGAACTCGACTTATACACGAGTATACACAGTACTTCTGTAAAAACAGAAGGCCGATACGTCTTTTATCGGTTTTCGCCACAAACAGAATAAAATTAAATCCTGGGTTTTATGGCTACATCAGTTGAAGGAGTAAAGAAATATTGTTGCAAACGACAATATTCTTACATAAAGTGGAATTTGTGATTTTACACTTGTTTTAATCGCTGGCTTGTCTGTTGATTTATGGTTTATTGTTCTACTGAAAGAGAACCTTAAAAATCAAAAACATTAGTGTAGTCTTTGAAATTCTGCCCAAGCAAAACAAGCGTTTTGATAAACAAAAGGAGCCCGAAAAAACATGGCGAAGTTTAAATAGATACACTTCAGGCACTCTTAACAGAGGTAACTAAAGATCCATTTTTAAGAGCTTAGACAGAGTCTCAAGTTGGGATTAGGGGTCTGACTTTCTTTGCCTACGAAAGAAGATGAAAGAGAAAACGTGACTGCGTGCCTATAGCACTACGAACTGTCAACACACTTTGGAGGAAAAGACGTTACACAAAATCTGATGAAATGCACACACTCACTTTGTGTTGGTAATAAAATGTGCTATACTTTAAGCAAACTCATTAATAATAAAGATAAATGTTATATTAAGGTTTAGAAAAAAGTTATTATAATTTATGATTAACTAAAGCATTAAAATGCTACAAAAGAATTCTTTCTATCGGCAAAAAGCTTCCCATACAGACACCAAGCATTTGGTTTTGCCAATTCACCTTCTATAATCCTCAGTTATCGTAAAATAGTAAAAATGCACTTCCCCTTAAAAGAAGAAATCAACAAACCAATTAGTATAAAAACAAGTAGACAATAAAATTTCCGAGTTCAATCCCTGGCGTCTCCACTCCTGTATGTTTTTTTTTTGTTCTTTTCTTAATGATGTGCGAACAGTCTAACGATTAGCGATTCTGGGAGAGAAATTAGCGATCCAAGTTAAAATTCAATTCGTGTTCATTACATTCACTTTCGCACAAATACCCTTGGAGAAAGTATGAATCCATTTGTTATCCCCCGGAGCTATGGATTAAATAGCATGGGTGATTGAGCTAGTCTACCTTGATGTGGCAATAAGTCTAGAAGAAAGAAAAGTTTCAATCCGAAAGCAAATCTATAGCTGCAGTATGTGGTGCGCTTACGACATAAATGAAATATTTTATGTATCTATGCCTCACAAAATGGAATAGTATTATATTAATGTGTCATAGGTATGTCGAACCCTATGATTAATTTCGAATTTTTATTTTTATTCTACTTTATTTATTGTTTTATAATTAATTCCGGATTTTACGAGTTAATTAACAGAATATTTTGCATAAGGCAGATACGTCGCATTCTTTTAAAATATCTTGGATTTTACTTGATTTTCCAAATTTCTCATCCCGGTTAATACAAATTCCAGAGATATTATCATAATTGATGGCTCCGGTATTGGGTCTGTTTAATTTTGAAAGCAAAGTCAGAAAGTGTACATATTACCTAAAAATTATCAAGATTATGAAATTATCTAAAAATGACAGAGGTAAGGTCTATCGCTTATCTAAAACATTAGCCCTAACCCTCTAAAAAATTAACCGGAAACACCGGTTTCCGCATGCCGCCACATTTTCTTAGCAACCAGTGACGTTTATATAACGCCCGCACAAAGAGGAGTAGCACGTGATCCGTTGATGGCTTAAGGCTTACAGATAACTACCACCACAAGGTGTTCATTTCTATGTATGCACTGTTTAACTTTATAAAGCCTGTATCTCCTATCTCGAACGGTCATCCCCCTTGAATATAACAATTATTAACCATATATATATATATATATATATATATATATATATATATATATATTGATTACTTCAAATGCTATTTTGGGTAGATTCTCGTATTTGAATAGCCACCACGTTTATTTAAACAGTGCGTATTACGTTGATCGGCCTGCGCCCTCGATAATACTTAATAAAAAATGTGCTCTCCGGCGGGAGAGTTTGGATATTGCGCCCCCCCACCCCGCTTTATTGTGCTGTAGAACGTTCGGCCTTAGAGGGCGACGCAGCCCAGAAAGGAAATGCAACTCTCCTCGATTAGATTTTGTCGAAAGCACATATCAGCTCGATTTCGGATCTGAAACGTAAACAAAGCAATTTCAAAAGAATTAGTGGATTTATTTTTAATCCGACATTTTGACGACTTCAAACGTCATTTTTAGCCGATATTAGTGTTTGAATCGATGTGCCGAACTTAAAATAGGGTTCCTGCTTCAAGGGAGAGTGCAGGCTCGAACCATGCCCGAGAGCGAATTTTCTTTATTCAATCTTCTCGAATGAGCAGGCCGGTACAGAAAATATACACTGTTAAAAAAAAAACAAAAAAACGAGCATCTCTTCAAAGAATTTATTCACTTTACTAAGAATAATGTCTGCAGCAATAAAAAAACGGATTAAAAATAAATTCATTTATTCTTTAGGAACATACACACACAATATATATATATATATATATATATATATATATATATATATATATATTACTATAAACGTTATATTATTGCTATATTTAGTGGATACATTGAGCGGGACCTCCATTATTAACAGTGAAATTAATGTCTGCACAAGAAGGTGTAGCAATAAGAAATAATGACGCGTTAATTGCTTTAAAATTATATATATATATATATATATATATATATATATATAATGCTAGAGTTTATCAAATAAAATGTCTACAGTGCAATACCAAGTACATTGGGAAGACGTCACGTGATCTAAAGATCGCCATCCAGGAACACAAAAGAGATCTGCGTTTAGATAAACATTCACATAACTTAGGACGTAATGCCAGCCTTATCAAAAAAAAATAAAAATAAAAAATAAAAACATGACTAACATAACAAGAAATATTATGAAAACATATTTACAGGATTACTACTAACCATTACTACTAACCATTACTACTAACCATTACCACACGTCTAAAAAACGATATTACATCAACGTTTTTCTAGAAATCCATTATTTATGAAATCAACATGTCTCTTCCGAATACCTAAAAATCAATATATATACAAAATACGCACGCTGTATACTTTAACGAAAACCTTTTTAAAACATCCTGCAAGTTTCATTAACCTTTACACACTTTAGCATCCAGTATGTTTTCTTACACTTATTTGAATATATATATATATATATATATATATATATATATATATATATGTGGGGGGGTGGATGTATAGTAGTATCCATAACAAAAGTGAGAAACGACGAGACAAAATGGAAGATCTTTAATCAAAGACGCGTTTCGCCGGAAAAAATGATTAGCATATGTTCTCTTTGGCTTCATTAGTTGAAATAAAATAGAAAAACTCTATGTTGGAAAAATGTTTTGTGGATCTCTGACGATAAGTTTGTTGTCGTAAATCACTTTAATTACTTTGGCTTATCATGTGCTCTTTGACATTTTGAAGAGAGTCTGTATGCCTCTGTGATTGTTTGTTTTATCTTTTTTTTTTGCATACACATATGTACCCACATACACAAACAACCATACACGCACACACACATGTATATACATATGCGCGCACAATATACACATGTACATTATTACATAAGTGTGCCCATGCATACATTCACCCAGTCATCTATATTATATTGGGGCATATATATATATATATATATATATATATATATATATATATATATATATATATATATATATACAAGTATATGATTGGTGTGTATGGAATGAATTCCAATAACCAACAATTACTATTCTTAAAAGAGTGCTCAATACAAAGTAGAGCAGATATAATTATTTATCTAAAAAAAATTATAACATAAATATGTTATAACATTTTTATGTTATAATTTTTTTTAATAAATAATTATATATATATATATATATATATATATATATATATATATATATATATATATATATATATATTGGGCCGCAACCTTCCTTTCAAACAAAATACGGCCGATAAGGAAGATTCAGTTATTCTTTTATTATTTTTTACATTTATCCGTTTTGTAGGAGTAAAGAAGTACAAAAAATGTACATATTTTTCATTGTCCTAAGCTCTTTAGACCTCTTCTATTCCCATTTTCAGGGTGTTTTATCTCTGGTGTTGTTATTTTTCCTCGTGTTTTGACTGTTATGTTGTAACTTATTTTTGTGTTGTTTCGAATAGGACCGTTTATTCTGAGACTTCACGTATATATATATATATATATATATATATATATATATATATATAATCATTGCAAATATTATCACAACAGCATCTCTGCACTTTCCCTTATGGTAATAATAATAATAATAATAATAATAATAATAATAATAATAATACAGCGGTAGGAAGCGTTCCATCAGCACTAAAATGAATTCTCATTGATGGCAAAAGTTTTAAGCGCACTCTTTTTGCAAATAAGATACTGTAAAAACAGCGTTAAGTATATTTTTGAAAAACATTCACATACACCGAATAATACTGGGGTATCTATCATTCATTCCCTTTAATTAATAATAATAATAGTGACCAAAATTTCTGCGACCCATGTTTAAACAAAAAACACACTAAAGAAATCTGTCGTAGCATTAAATAAAAATCGATTCTTTAAATCGGTTTCAAAAACAAAGCTAGCGTTAAGGTCAAAAAACAAAAACTAAAAATGTACGAGACACTGGCGAAATTTTACGTGCCGTAAAATTAGTTTCCATCATTAATTTGTCAGTATGAATGAGATTTTCATGCAGAAAGCAGGTTCGGTTTCATCCGGTGTAAATCTTAAGTCAGGGTTGGCATTTTTTATTGGGGTGCGGCTAATGCATGGACGAACCTTAATAAACCGCAAAATATGGTAATTGGACTGTGGCGACAACTGGCTTCATGTTCTTCACACGTATACACACACATACACACACACATGAATGGATACATTAGTGTGTATATAATTAGCTATATTTATGTATACACACACACATTTATATATATATATATATATATATATATATATATATATATATATATACAGACTCACACACATACACACACATATATATATATATAGATATAGATACTGATATATATCTAAACTCAGTATCTAGTAATATATGTATATTATCGAGTTATATGCAAACTCTCTCAGTATATATATATATGTGTGTGTGTGTGTGTTAGGATTTATTATGCAAGTCAATGTTTTTACAAAAAAATTTGTATTTATTATTTACCAACGTATCTTGGTGAATATATTTATATATCTCATTTAAATTTATACATTATATGAATTTATTTGGTGGTGTAATATTTCGTTATGTAACTACAGACTGGTTCATTATATTGAAGTAAATGTTTCTGCGTATATATATATATATATATATATATATATATATATATATATATATATATATATATATATATATATATTCAGCTAATATGAGAACGAATAGGGTGTAATTCTAATGTTCGTAACATTTAATTTATAGACGTCTGACAAGACACTGCGATTAAGCTTCTTTTTTTTTTAACTTTTCTTGTGTTCATACAAGCGTTTTTTTTTCTAGATTCAAAGCGTGTAAAAATGCTCAAGAAATACCATAAAAACAATACACAACAGCATTCAATCAGATCGAGAAGATTCAATTATCGACTATAAAAAATTAAAACAACTAACCTTATCATCAACTATAACAACGCAGCTGCAAAATCTAAATTACAGTGAACCAATATTATTTATGAGTTTTCATGCCTCTTAACGGATTTGACCTGATCAAACTAAACTCATAAATAATTATATTGGTCATATCACTACATGCCTATCTAGACGACTAACGTTACACCTTTCTGATCACAGCTAAATCAAGACTCATTTAAACACACACGGAAACCTACCAAACTCCATCTGCAACATACTAGTAGAAAATATCCTCATCGACATGTAAAAAAGATTAAAAATAATGGAAGCAACATTAATCAAAAAAAAAGTATGAGCCAACAGTCAATAAAATTATGAATACAGCCACAATGTGCTGACCGTGTTTGGAAAATAAATCATTCATATATCTATACATACATAAAGCACACATACTTATCCTTGAATCTAGCTAAAAGAATAGCCGAAAGCGCTCGGGTATGCAGAAATTTTGAACATTTTTTACAAACTTTGTGTCTTGAAAAGAAAAAACTCGTACGAACTAAAAAATAAATGAATAAAAAGCTTAATCGCAGTGCCTTGTCAGTCGTATTATATATATATATATATATATATATATATATAACAAGGTAATATGTAACAATTATAATGTGTCGTTAGAAATATTACAATCCCAGTGAGAAAGAAGATATTTAATAATTTATTGATATGAACACAACTTTGTAAAATTGCAACAGACCTCACAAAACAATAAAAAAAAACATTTGAAAACATTAACAAAAACATGAAAATGTTGTTTTATTTATGTGCTATGCTTAGGCGATCATCCAAGGCTGTAGAACCCAGTCTGCCCTGATATTTACCCATAGCTGGAAGGAAGAAGAAGAGGAATCATACCTTTCCCAATGGTATTAGCACGTAAGTAAATGTAATGAACTGTTGCTTTAGGAATATTAAAAACGAGGATTACTGAATGAAATTCGTGTATGAGTGGTAAGAGTAGAAAGTAGGATATATGGGGAAGATGACTATTAACGTTAGACTTGAAGAGGTTAATATTGTAGTGACCGGGAAAACATCCACTCAGGAGTCTGTTCCGCAAAGAAACGGTTCTTGAGAAGAAGCTGCCTGAATGGAACTTCCTCCTTACCAGTGGAATACGAAGGAAATGAGAATGATTCGACCCTGTGTACATGAGATGTTGAATCTTAACCTTGATGGTTAGAACTGTTGGAATTAATGAATGTAGCTCATCAGAACATTTGCCATCGAAATAGCGATAGATTAACGAAAACCTTGCGACGTTTCGTCTGTAGGAAAGGCGCTGTAGGATGGAAAACAATTAACCCCTCACAAAGCTGCGTAATCGCTTATACATTCTATTATGATACCAACGGTTAAACAATTTTGTCAAAATTGCAGATAACTCTAGGCTAATGTTCTTCAGAACAATCGCATGAATTTTATCTGTAGACGTAGCCTTCTTAGAGTGAAAGTCTTTGATGAGTTTGGAAACTTCCCGAACCCAGATAGGGATATTACAAAGTTTGTGTTCCATGAGAGGAGGAATATCGGGTAGGGGATAGCCCTTGTCGTCTAAGGTGGAGTACATTGCGAGGAGCTTAGCCTTATCTGACGAAGGACCATTTAAGATAGACACGGACGCTTTTGCCTCTATTGGAAATTTTGTTTGAGATATTTCAGAGCTCATACAAACCAAATCATTTGCATACAACCATGTACGATTCGCGAATATCTACTCATTGCATTTTCTAAAACTCTTGCAATGATTGCCGGTAGTTCTGAAACCAACAAGGGTGTATATATATTTATATATATATATATATATATATATATATATATATATATATATATATATATATATATATATATATATATATATATATATGCGCGTATCTGTAGACTATTTATATGTATCTAAATAGCATCTACTAGGTCGGTTAGCTAATCCCTGTTGCAGACGTCTGCTTAGGCACCTTAGTGTTTCTGAAAAGAGTTCTCGTTATCCAGTATGATCAACAGTCTTAGCAAGATCAGCATGCTGAAAACTTCGGTCACGATCATCATGTGGGTCAAAAAATGTCATCAACCGCAGATATGACTTCATCATCGCTGCAATACTGATTCCCAGTCAAGTGATTTTTTTTCTTGTTGGAGAACAGATGATAATCAGATTGGTCCAAATCAGGAGAATAGGGAGAGTGATCAACCAGTTAAAAGCCCCAGTCACGCGCAGCAGCCATTGAAAGCAAGGGGTTTGTTCTTGATAGCCTTTCATAACTACTTCAGCAAGTTGCAGATAAAACGACCTTGGTTTTCTTTCGATTATGTGTAGGGGGTTGTTTGTCTACGGCTCAAAATGATGAGGTGGGCTGAAAAGTTCATAAGCTGGCTATTAATCCTTAGGGAAATCTTGCATGCTTTAATTTCAACTCTTTTTATTAATAACTGCATTGTTTCTCTCCAGGTAAACTGACATTTAACTGCCAGAAATAATTATATCGGATATACTACAACATGCCTGACAAGAAGACTCGCGTTACATCTCTCTGATCATAGCTCAATTAAGTTTCTTTTTAATACAAATCTACCAAAATCGATTCATAACATACGCGTTGAAAGTAGAAATATAATAGCATCATTCACATGTAAAAAAAAAGGCTAAGAATAATGGAAGCATAATATGTGTTTGTGTGTGTGTGTGTGTCTTGACGATTGAGTTTAGCACAAAACAGACTGCCGCGTCTGGGTACGGACTTCAATGTTCACTTTTATATCTACATACACTCTATCTTTGATACTGAGAAATTTAATCTATAAACATAGCATACCTTAAAACTACATTTATCATAAATATATATGGATAGATATGAATGTATGTACACGTGTGCAATAGCGTATTTTAACCAAGTATATAAACAAGAATTAGTTCTTTTTAGTTATAGAATATATATATATATATATATTTATACAGACACAAATACAGACACAAATATATATATATATATATATATATATATATATATATATATATATATATGCGAGTATGTAAATGCGGAAATATCGGCATAAGTTCTATAGCATTTGGATAAACGTAGTCCATATACTTTAGAGGTATCTCAGATTTTACAATAGTATTAATGTGTTTTACATTTACGACCAATGAAGATATACAACACTAACATTTGTTGCTTATTTTCACTGATTTCATGCCTCAGTGGCACGCAC
>OZ010587.1:38162838-38252838 GCA_963932145.1 Acanthosepion lycidas
GATGATGTCTTAAAGGACGAAACGTGATGGGAAATTTGATGTTTAAAAACAGTAATTTGACTCTGTTAACCAGACCCTTCCTCTGTAGCTAAATGTTATACCACGCCAGGCCAAATGATGGTTCCATGTAAGATATAGGTTCGATTCCTGTCGTAGGGCACATATTTTCTACGAAATCTCTCTGACATTCAGGCCGGTAAATGTAGTTAATACTATTTATTATAAACAGAGCATTTATTTAAATATTTGTATCTATAAAAATAACCTATAAAGAGAAAATATATGTATGGATAAATATTCGCATTAAAAATGTAAACAAGGTAATTTTTGAAACAATTCATGGATCTTTTAATGCGATATTATTTCTGGTGAAATTATGTCTTCCGGCTTAGACATCGGAAGTCTTATTGAGGAATGATTTGGTCTGGGGAGATTAATTTCACAAGAAATAATAATGGATTTGTTGCTTTTTAAAAATACTCTCTTTACTTTTCGGGTACGAAAATAAAGTTAGCAGATATAAACTTCAAAATGTCCCAACAAGAGAAATACATTCCTTAAGTGGGGTAATTAAGGTTTACGTTACTCTCATGGCTTCTTGTGGCTCAATGGTAAATCACAATTGAATTCAAATGGTTTCCCAAATTCAAAATCGAATACATTTTCAATTCATATCTGGTGGATCATTTTCTTTAAGACTTTCGATATCTAAGACTAGACATTAACTTCACTGTTTAAAAAAGAAACGGGGGTGTCTACTCAATCACATGTAACCACTAAACATAGCGTTTATACTAATATATATATATATATATGTGTGTGTGTGTGTGTGTGTGTGTCTTAGTGCGTGTGTGTGTGTTTATGGGTGTGTACAGAAGGAGAGAAAGAAAGTTGAGAAAGACCAAGTGCTAACGAAAATTTCGAGGAATCAGAACAAATTAATCAATCTTTTCATCTCTCAAGTTACGCAAGGTTTCCCGTGTCTCGCTGGATATTTCACGAGACACGGCAGGAAAAAATATTGCTCAACCAGGCGATAAAAAATCTCGTTTTTAATCATTTCTTTCTGTCTTTGAGTAATTCATTTCTAGACTTAATTTCAGAAAAATAAGCGGGTTATGTGGCACAACTTTTCAAAGAATCTGTAGCTCATTTCAAACTTGTCCCATTAAATCATCGCGTACAGTCAAATTATTGTTGTTGTTGTCTAATTCTCTGTAAGAAAAGGAAGCATGAAGTTTTGGGGAAAAACGCGTTTCATTTACAAATCTACTGTCAACGCTGGTATGAAATCTAAAAGAAAAAAATAATCTGAATATGATTTCCTTGATTACGTGGTGAAACGTTGCAGTATTTTCATTATTATGGCTTGTTGGAGGTTGATCCGATTCTAGTTGGTCTTCAAGAGACAGTTTTAATGTTTGAAATTCGAATGTCACTCGTAGATTTGTACTTTATCTAAAAAGATTCTTGAACCAATACAACTGATTCAGTTAAAATTCCTTCCTCTACAAAAAATCAAAACTTCACCACTATTTAGGTATAATGTGGTTTTTCACAGTTGCATGCTATATTGTTCATATTTTATAATAAAAATAAGAAAGAAGAGTAAAATATATAATCCGGTGTTTTTATTGATATTTTTACTTTTACAAAACAATGCTCAATGCAAATTTACAAAGCATAAATATTATAAATTAACTGATTTACAAATATGGTTCCATCACTACACAGGATTTACCATGTTTCAAAAACAGAAACTAAAAAAAATCAAATTCAATTACATAATTAAATTAAAAGACTAGTTCTGTTTCATTTTCAAGCGAATTTTGAAATAACTTATTTTGAAATTTACTGAGTTTTAAAAGCACATATATTCATAATATTTGTTTCCAAGGATACGGAGAAATCCAATCATTTTGACAAGGGACGGTAGCGTGTTCATTTTTATTAACGACGATTGTATCAGTTATGAGTTACTTTCGAAAAAAGGTTAAGTATAGGTAGGGTAGGAGTGCCTTTTTCAACGAATTATGACATCCGTCCAACGCATGTCGTCTGGTGCTTATCAACGACAAAATGTTTTTCGGTATTTTTTCCGTTAAATTTGTACTTGTATACATAACGATTCTTTCTAAAATGGGTGTTTGGATTAGAATACGTTGTATTGAACTACAATTTTAAAATATTGTTTTTTACTTTTAATTTCTAATAGACTATATTTCTTTTACTTAAACTATTTAAAAATTATTATTAAATATCAAATATAAGTATGTATATTTCTTTTATCAGGTTTTTTTTAACATTACTTAAGGAAAAGTTTTCACAATGTCGGCAAAGAATAGATATTTCATTTCTCTGATTCAGTAAATTTTTATTTTTATAATCCTAGTAATATATAGTTTCTCATGTATGACATCCGTCATTTAATGACCTACATATTCTAGCTTTTCTTATTAATTTCCATTTTACTGTAGGTGTTTTATTGGTTTCTTCTAGGTGCCAGAAATATTTCGATAGGGACGTCTGATTTCGGTATTTATTTATCCTAGATGAACTTTGATGATGATTACATCTTTTCTTGAATTCATGCTTTATGCATCCAATATAGACTTTTACGTTGTTCGGATCCTCAATAGATGAGATATTATGACAGTTATGAGGATTTCTGCAGTTACATAATTTTTGTTTATCTTCATCTCTTTTTATTTTTATACTGTCTAAATTTCTTTGGTCTTGGTCTAAGTGTTTATTCAAGATATTAGCATTATGTTTCTTAATATTTTTTTTCTAAGTTTTCAGTACAACTATAACTTAATTTTAGGGTATTTTTATTGAAAATGGTACTGAGTTTACTATCCTGCATTAATCGTTAAACATTTTGCGTAACGATTAATGTAAGAAACCTTTGTCCTTATTTATTCTTTACTATTTGGTTGTATGGGGATGTATACCAAATTTGTTTTCCTGCTTCTGTTTTTTTCTATTATTTTTTATTTAAGTTAGTTTTGGGCTTTTGTAGCCACTATCTTTAAGAACTTTATTATAGAAATTAATATGTTCATAGAAAATCTTCTCATTTGCTGAATTTGTACTTATTCTTTTTTCGATAGATAAAGGTATATGCTTAATTATAGACGGAGGGTGATACGATTTAAGGTGTATATACAAAGGATTAGTATTGTTTTGTTTTATAAGTTATATATAAATTTTTCATTAAATCAAATGTTATATCAAGGAAGTTCACTTTTTTCAATTTAGTGCTTGCCGTAATTTTTAAGTTCAGGCATTTAAATTCTTTATATAATATCTTTCTAATTTTATCGATATATACAAATGTAAAAGAACGAAGAATAAAATTTCAACGTTCAAAACATTAATTTAAAACAGGGCTCAATACAAGAGTAGAGTAATAAATATTTATTATACACTGTTACATTACAACATGTAAGTAACCACTACAAAATCGTACGTTTAATCATTGTTGACTACCTGATGAGACATTTTATTAAACGTCGAAACAAAATGTTCTAATGTCACAGTGTATAATATATATATATATATATATATATATATATGTGTGTGTGTGTGTGTGTGTGTGTGTGTGTGTGTGTGTGTGTGTGTGTGTGTGTTTATACATCGTCAAAGTAAAAGATATCTATTGGATATCCAACCTTAGTTATCGCCAAAATCTCGCTTCTTCTCTTCGTATTATTTGCTGCTGTCCGAGTTCTCAGGTGTTAAAGAATTCGCTTTCCCAGGAATATCGCGCTGTCTTGCTATCAATTACTGTTTGTCTGTGCGCCAGGGCTTGGTCGAAAACGTCTGATAGCGAAGAGCGTCAGACAGAAACTTTAAACCGACAATTTGTTTGTGAGGGGGGAACACAAAATTCGCTGGGTGATGATATCCTCTACGGATAATCGGGTATCTCTCTTGCGATGAACGGATAAATTAGAAAATCTCAAGGAATATTGCCTTACATATGCATTCTCTTTTTATCTTTGATGTATGCTATTTATTTATTCTATAATATACGATTACAATTATCTAATCGGTCACACATCCTGTGTTTCTTACTTAATCATGTTATATTCCATTGTTATATTAACAAGGACGCCACTCTTTAAATACGCCTGGTGTTACCAAATAACGAGACAATTTTTCCTAACATTGTTTTTGCTCTTTTTCTTATGTCTGATTATATGTATATATATATAAAACCTCTAGAGATACGCTAAAGAAAGCATACAATGATGAAAAAATGGCGCAAACTTAATAAAAACAAAGTTTTATTGTCAAAATCTTTATATTATTATTAAGTGAAAAGACCAAAGAATGTTTTAATATTAAATTATATTTTTAATCCTTTTTAGATCCTTCAAATTTTTTTTTCTCGCGTTAGCTGGTGACCATAAAGAAATATTAGGGTCCTTTTGCAGTGAAACATACATCGATTTGAAATTTCTTACAAAAATCCAAAAATTGTTGAACTTTAATTAAACTTTCAGGGCTTGGGAAATATAGTTTTTAAATCTGTTACACTAAATTTATTTAATTTTATGAAATTTCGAGAGATTCATTTTGTTAATTTGCCTAGTGTTTATATTAGTTATAAGCTCACGCCCTTGGAGAATTTAAATCAATTTTTGTGTGAAACAGAAACACCAGTTACCGAAGATCTGCTCTGAATCGTAAAATGAAAGTGCCATAAAACTAAAACATTCTTTAATTACAAATGATTTTAATTTGTTTTTATGAATGAGATATATGATATAGGCTACTGTTTTAAGAAAGCATTTCTTTCGATGAATAATGAATTTCTACAAAAATTGTTTTATTTTTTAATAATATATGATGTTTTAATTTTTTTTAAATTCCGTATTAATTTGTAGCAGTTAGGTGATATTGTCATTAAATAAAAACTATATTTACTAATCATCAATTGAAAAGTTTACTGCAATTCAGCGACTACTGGTATTTTAAAAACAATTTGGAATTTTTGTGTATGTGTGTACGTGTTTGTGTGCGTGTGTGTGTGTTTGTGTTGTGCGTGCGCGCGTGTGTGTGTGTGAGGAATATTAGGTGATTTAAAGTATAATTAATCTGATTTGGAACAAATATTATTTACTTAAAGTTTAAAATAACACAGAAATGGATTTTTGAAACAAACAGTAGTTGTGTTTTTTACCCGACGAGTTTTGACAGGTGATGACAATTTTAGTGTTCTCTACGGAGACTTAATGTGTAAAACATAATTTAAGAAAATGACGTGAGCACATCTTTTATATAATTTTTAAGTACTCAGTAATCTTAAAAATATTGGAAAATATTTTCCGTAATCTAATTTTAGAAATGTTGACTTAAATTTACTATAGTCATCGCTCTTATTTTCTGATAACGTCGTGTATGATCAACCATACTTTCAAAACTGGACACGTTACATAATATTTTATATACATAAAAAAATTAAAAATTATTTAAAAAATATTGATGCAAAATAAATTTATATTAAGCTTTTTAATTTTTTTTATTAATAAATAGTTTCCATTTAATAACAATATCACCTTAACTCAATTAAAGTAATGCAAAATTTCATAGGTACTTAAAAATTTTTTTTTTTTAAATTATTAAAATAAATTATTATAATTAAAATGTTTAAAAGATGGAAACATTTCTAGTAAAAATTCATTATTTATCGAATTTTTTTTCTTTCTTAAGAACAGTGTCCTTAAATTTTATTTATAAAAGCAATTAAGAGCTTTTCTAATTGAATAACATCAGTTTTATTGCATTTTTTATTTTACGGTTCGGAGTAGATTTTCAGAAAATGAGTAGAAGTCTGAAAAAAAAGTTTCCATTCTCCAATGAGTCTTGCCTTTAACTAATAAAATTAAGTTGGTGGTAACATATATAAAAAAATATTTTTTTACCAAGATTTAAGAAAAGAAAAATTGTAAAGATAAGTTCTTTTATTTGTGAATGAGTTCTGAAGGTTTCATTAAAATCCGGCAATTATTTGATTTTTGCAAGAATTTCCAAATCAATGTTGTTACTGGAAAAATAGGCAATATCATGATGAAAAAAGACACCAAACTTAATAAAAACAAAGTTTTATCGTTAAAATGTATATTTTTATCATTATATATATTTAAATCATTTTCTTGCACGTTCAAAATTTTGGTTAAAAATCTGTTTTTTCTTTGTGTGTGTGTGTGTGTGTGTCAGAGAAATGCAGGGTGGAAAGAGTAGAGTGATTGTTTTCCAAATTAGTAAGGCCTACTTGACTATAAAATCAGCATTCGTTATTTTGGCTTTTACGTGGATGCGAACATTTTCCAAACGCATTGGTGGTAAATAAGCAAATAAACAAGCAAATCTTTTCTATTCTCTTTTCAGAAACAGAAAGGCTTACCATAGAGTTGATGGTTTACGTTCTAATCTCCTATTTATGGAGCTGATCATCCTGGTTGTTACAAAAGTAGTAGCCTTATGGCAGACTAATAATAATAAAATATAAATAAAAGTAGCAGATATTGTTCAGGAATTCTCTGCGTAGACATTTTAATTGATATTCCACCTAACAATTTCCTTCCTTTCGGCTTAAGGTAATGGCTAACGAGCTAGGCTGGGTGATCATTAATATTGAGTAGTGAATTCTATCCTCAATGGGGTCCCTATACAAGTGAATTGGTGACAAACTACACTCATCTAAGTCAAATAACAACTATTTTTATCCTCACTCTCTTTTATTTCCCTCTTAAATAGACACTATATGGCTATTTTTTTTCGTTTCTCTCTCTCTCTCTCCCTTTCTCTCTCTCTCTCTCTCTCCCTTTCTCTCTCTCTCTCTCTCTCTCTCTCCATCTTTTCTTATTTTTATGACTTTTTCAGTCTTCTCTATACACCCTACGTCCGGCTTTTCAGACACATCAAACGTCTTATTCTGCAGCTTGATATCAACAGACCCCTGGCGGTACAAGGAAAAACAGCAAACATTCAAGGGAGCTAACACTTCTAACTGACATCTAATAAAAGAAATTATTTGGAATACAAACGGCATTCCTATTGATGAGACTAAAATTACAGTGAATAATCACGAAATGTATATTTGTATACAAATGAGTAAATGAAGGAAAAAGTTGATTATTATTAAAAGATTATTAATATTTTATCTTATAATAATTAGAAATAAAATACACCAATTTTATCACTCACTCTTAAATCATTTCCTTTCTTGAATTTCAATGTATTTTATAGTACAATGATTTAGATTTAATTTCTATAGAAAACATCGCATTTACATTGTCCCCATAGGTTCGCCAATCGGACGGTTCACACTCTACCCCGTTATTTTGAACAGGAGTAGAGATTTAACCGCTGTTTCCCGTTTAAAAATGAGTTTCCGGTTCCTTCTACATTCTTCTTCAAGTCTATACGTCTAACATCTCCGACTGAACACTGAAGTTTTATTTACTAAATACTTATTTTCTCCTCGATTGGAGTAGATAGATTCGCCTATCGACCGGTTCACGCCATTCCCCGGTCTTTTGAACAGGAGTAGATGTATATCCCTTGTTCCCTGTTTAGTATTGGGTTTCCGGTTTCTCCTAATTCACTTTCACTCCCAGTCGACCCTTGCTTTTTAGCGTCATTATTGCCTTGCTTGGTGTGAACTGATTTAAAGAATTCAATGAGTAGATGTATATTCAATGAATAATGTTTGTTTTATTTCCGTCTCTAGACAATCCCTCTCACCTTGATTTTTCACGTATCTATAGTAAAATTCCTTCGAATGCATTTCAGTAGTAAAATATTACCAATGCAACTATGCATGCATAATAACGTTATTCTGTCCTTAGCCCTTATCTTAATTACTGACTATTGAAATACCTTTTTCCCTGATTTTCTATAACACATATTCAATACCGAACCACAACTGATCTAACTGTAGAGCATCGTTCAGTGAATTTCGCAAACCATTTTCACATTTTCTATTTCGAATCCCTTTTCTATAAACTGTACATTTTATATCTTCCTTTTTTGTTTGCGCTCGTGTCGCGTTTTTGTTGTTGTTTTTTTCTTTTAAATACCCTGCATCTGCAGGACATAAGTTGATCATGGCTTTATTATCTGTGAACTGCTATGAATTCTTACAGTAGATAGTGAAGATGATTTCCGTTGCATTCTCCATGTTTTTTAATTTAGAATAATTCTCCTTCTACATTGAATGCCACTCAAAACTAGATAGCTTCCCTGCTGTTTAATCCATAGCTAGCGGGAAAAGAGATGGATTCGTGCCTTTCCCAAGGTCACTAGTTTAAAGGGGACATAACAGACGAGGGTGAAAATTAAATTCGGCTCACCTATTCCATTTTCCGTATCGATAACCTTTACGCAAACCATACGTTCCGTTCTATATTTACTGTCATTTTTTTTAATCAGAAATAATAATAATAATAATAATAATAATAATAATAATAATAATAATTAGTGGGTTTTTTTTCTTTTTTTTACAAAAATTGATTAGTGGAAAATATCAGGGAGCTATTTTTGACCTTAAGTCTCTGGTTGGGACCCGACAGGAATGATGCATACAACCGAAATCCAAGGAAATAAAAATAATAATAATAATAATAATAATAATAATAATAATAATAATAATAATAATATGCCGAAATTTCTACAAAGAGGTATGATAGCAATTATGTCTGTAGTGAAAGCTCAATCAATACGAATGATGAGGATATGGCCGTCTTCAGACCACTTGCTCTTTTTGATTTCCAGTAAACACCACCAGCAGTGCAAATAATAATAATAATAATAATAATAATAATAATACGCCGACTGAAGCTGCAAGATACTTAAAAAAGAAATCAGAGGTAAATGCAACCAGGTACAAATCTATGGCAAGATAAACCGCTTCATGGTTAATATTTTTTTCCCGTACCAAACAACCTGATGTAGACAAACCCCGTGGCCATCAGTAGCCTCGTAGTGCAGGGTTAAAAGCTGAAACTGAAGGTTTTGTTCTTGCTGCACAGAACCAATACTTGCTAACTAGAAATTACCAAGCACACATGCTGAAAAAATGTGTTTGTCCAAAATGCAGATTCTGAGATAAATATCCTGAAACAATTGACCATTTTGTATCTGCTTGCGCAGTATTGGCACCCACTGAATATAAAACAGTGCATGACACAGTGGGCCAATATCTGCACTGGAAAATCTGCAACATTTACTGAAAAAAACTGCAAGAAATTGGTATGAACATTACCCAGACCCAAATGCGCAGATAGGATCTGTAACAATTTTAATGGGACTTCGCAATACAGACAGACAGAACAATCAAAGCTAATCGCTCTGACATCGTGATTAGATAACGCAAAGAAAAAATGTGCCTCCTTATTGATATAGTAGTCCCCGTAGACTGCAATATATCTTTGAAAAACTTCAAAAAAATATCAAATACAAGGACCATGAAATCGAAATCGCAAAAATGTGGCGGATGAGGACATTAACAATTCCAGTTCTAGTTGGAGCCCTCGGATTGATTGGAAAAGATTCCAATAGACTCATTAAAAGAATCCTTGGTAGAACATACCTTAAAGAAATACCAAAAATTATTCTCACAGGTACAGCCAACACCTTACGAAGGGCTTTATCTATGTAAAATATGTGCTATTTTTTTATTTTTCAAAACTGCTCAGTGGAAAATGTCATGATGCCATTTCTGTCCTTAGGTCTCTGATCGGGACTCGGAAAGAAATGAGTATACACCAAAAACAAATATAACAATAATAAATTGGAAGGAAAAATTGCAAATATCTAAAGAGAAAGAAAGAAGCATTTGTGGACCAACAGAAAACACATCAGTGGCTGAGGAACGCCGGGGTGAAAGCTGACCCAAAAGCAGGATCTGCGGAAAAATATAATGAAACTGTCGACTATATTATCTTAGGAAGTCCGGAACTAGTAAAAATGAATATACCCATAGATATAACAAGGTAACGACATATGTACACTGGAAGATACGCAAGAAGCACAAAATCAAACCGCTGTGAGATGGTAGAACCACCAACCAGACACAGTTACACAAAATAATGATATAACTATCCCCTGGGACATGCCAATTCAAACTGATAGGGAAATAAAAACCAACAGACCTGATATTATCATAAAAGACAAGAAATTCAGAAAGTGTATGCTTATTGACATAGCAGTACCACCTGAGAGAAACACCTCCATGAAAATTATCGAGGAATTGTCCAAATATAATGACCTGGAGATCGAAATTAACAGAATTTGGTGAATGAAGGGTGAGAATGTACCGATAGTAATCGGAGCACTGGGCCTCGTGAGAAAAGGAATGGACAATTTTACTAACAGTCTCTCAGGTAACATTAACATACAAGTTGCCCAGAAGATCGCTCTACTAGGAATATCCATATACTTATAAAAGTGCTATCAATTAAATGACAATTCTCTTATAGGTCATAAAGACCATAGTCTCGACGCGGCTCTACAGGATACAAATCAGGAAACATAACATGCACAAATAATAATAATAATAATAATAATAATAATAATAATAATAATAATAAAGAACCTAAAAATGAAGGCAAAAGCAAATGCAATGGACCAAATGCAGAAACGATGGCAAAATAAACCTCTTCATGGCCAATACGCTTCTCTCTGAGACTTTACAATACACACATACAGTACAATCAAAGCTAACCGCCCAGCCATAGTGATCAAATATATAAAAAAAAACAAACAGAATGTGCTTTCTGACATGGCAATTTCTGCAGATTGTAATGAATCTTTAAACATCTTCAAAAGTAGAAGTCTAAAATATGTGAAACATGAAGACATTCAATGTCAGTTGGAGTTGGAGCCGTTGATTTGTTTGGAAAAGAATCTGATAGACTCATTGAAGGGAACCCTGGTAAGACATGCTTTAAAGAAATACAAAAGAAAATGTTCTGACAAGTACAGCTCATACCTTACGAAATGCATTATCAATGTAAAAAGTGTGTGCTCTTAGGATAAAATATGTTTATTGAAAATATCATGATGCCATTTCGCACCTTAGCTCTCTGGTTCGGACACGGATGGGAATGTGCATACAACAGAAATTAAAGGAAATTAAAGGAAATAATAATAATAATAATAATAATAATAATAATAATAATAATAAACGAACAGTGTAATACAAATTTTAAACTTTTTCAAAGCTCGCACCCGAGATTTCAAAATATTTTTCGTATTAATAATATACAAATAATAATTGTAACCGTACCTAAAATCCTTGTAGGGCCTCAACATGACATTATAATTAGCAAGGGTCGTTTATTTGGCAATTATTACTTCATAGTGTATTCGATCCTAACTAGGTGCCCCATACAATATTTGCTGTTAAATATCTCAATAAGGTTATAAAAATCTCAACACCTCATAAAAACAAACAATGTAATCTCGACAAAATACTAAAATCAAAATTGGATGATATCGAAGAATCAAAACTGACCAGCAAATTCCTATTACAGACGCGCCTGTTAAATCCACAGAGAACCCAGCTGAAGTTTATATTGCAACTAAGTTGAGCGAACATTTGATACAGTTTCAAGGAAAGAGCGCATAATCTAGCGGGGTCATTTTTTTATAATAAATAAGGCCAGTCACGATGATTTGTAACTTCGTGCTAGGCCAACCATCGGCGACTTCCGTCTACCCATTTTCAAGGCTTGGGTTAACCTATGGTATGGTTGTCAGACAGTTTCGAAAGGCGCCTCGAATTGAAATCGACCGCACTGGACGATATTAGCAAGAGGTCGTCTCCCTGACAAATCGATCATGGTGAGATTCGAACCCGGGTCTCATAGGAAACATGCTCATGTAAATAATAATAATAATAATAACTATCGTCAGTGAAATTAAAAAAGAAGAGAAAGATTACCAGAGAGCTAAAATTATTGAGACTTGCTGGCACTTCTAATGAAGACCACCAGTAACTATTGATATAAACACTCAACAAATAATATATATATATATATATATATATATATATATATATATATATATATATAGAGAGAGAGAGAGAGAGAAAGAGAAAGGCAGATAGATAGATAGATAGATAGATAGATAGGTAGATAGATAGATAGATAGATAGATAGATACTTGCTATCACTCGATCGACAACGGCAACCTTCAGATATTATAGATGCGAAAATTTATAGAAGAGAAAGAAGAAAAAGGACGATATAAAGAGCAATAACAATATTTCCAATCCGATGCCACTACTACTACAACATGTTTCTTCTTTTTCTTCTTCTTATTCTTTTAAAGATAAAGAACGTTAGAAAATAACATTAACCTCAGAAAACCGCTCGTGCACACCCGTCTATAATACGAAAATCCACAAACATTTGCGTCACTCAGGTCTTATAAGTATCAACCCACTATTTGTCTCATCCACCTTTACAGACCCCGACTATTCGAGGCTTATTCTGATTTTGGGAGGTGGTTTTCAGCACCCCCAACCCTCAGCATCGATCCAATCACTTATTACAAATTCTATTTTAGGTTTGTTAAGAAAATATATTATTCCCTTATTTTTTTTTGTGTCTAAATTGACTCTTTACTTTTTTCACTATTTTATAGTTTTGTTATGTTTATTTATATTTATTTTTTCATTTGAACAAACACAAGATATGGGTGGAGTCAATGGCCGCTCAGCAATAATTAACAAACTGGACACGTGGGTCATTGCAAGTGTAAAAAAGAGTTCAACTCCCATGGAGGGTATTTGTTCGTCCTGTTACGCCGACAAAATACGGCATGAAGCAAAAATGAAGCCTTGTGGTACATGGTCAAATATCATCCAATGACCCCAATCAGGTACTGTTTAGAGAACAGATTCCCAAGATACTGTCTGTTTCGCCTGAAAACGAGACAATGTTAGTCGAAAATTCATAAATGATCGCTGAGTGTGACTTATTACTTTGCGTCTATGGCAGAATAGTGATTCTCAGAGAGGAGGCATTTGGCTCCCAGGGGAGGAATTTCAGATCTTAAGAGAGGAATTTGATCCAGCGGAGTAATTAGGCATTAAATGAAATGGAAGTTTTATGATCCACTGAAATAACGATTTCCTTTTTCATTTCGTTGCAATTGATAAAGCAATTTGGCTTTATAAGTTGTTCCAGCAAGTAAAGCAACTTGTTTTTCATAAATTGTATCAGTAATTACCAGTGTAAGAGTATAACGGTTACAACATTACTAGCTGGCAAATCAAAATAGGGGAGGTATTGAGGAAAGTTAGGATAGCAAGGGAAGGAATATAACCTGGAACATTGAGAACCTCTGTACAATACGAAGGTAAATTTAGTAAATAATCTCACTCGTCATCCACTTATTGAGGCCTTGTGCCAAACTAAACTAAAAGTGCTTGCTGTTGAGCAATGGTTACTTAGTCCAATGTATCTTGTATTGATTGCCATTGGGTGCTCCACTATTGTAGCCTTACACCAGGCTACGCTTTTTTAATATCAAAATCCTATTCCTATAAATCGATGGTTACTTAGTCTTAGTATTATGAGTAGTGGATTCGTTCCACAAATATCGCCCCGCGATAGTGGCCTTGTGTCGGGCAAAGTTTTAGGAATATCTATGCGTTATCTGCAAAGCAATGCTTCCTTGACTGGTCTCACATACCTTTTCGTATAACGAATCAATCCAGTTTTTGTATCCTTGTTCCAAACTTTATGACTATATAAATGCGATAACGGAAGAGTGACAGTTAGTTCTTTAATATCATGTTTCATTTGTTTGATTTTAATCCTCACTAAGCGCTCCGGTATTGTGGCCTTATACCAAACTAATCTTCATAAATAACTACGTGCGATATCTGTAGACCGATGGTTACTTAATCTATCTCTTATTTTGTGCATGGAATTCGATCTTCATTGAGCACTCTAAATTTGTGGCCTTGTACCAGACTATAATTTGTAAATTTCTAGAACTCCTTGCTATAAAATATGTGTCGTATGTTATGTTTTGTCTAATATTTTTGTTTTTGTTCCAGTTCGATTCTCATTAACGGCTCGAACATTGCTTCCTTTTACCAGACTATATTAACATTTTGAAAATTCCACCATGGATATTATTGTAGAGTGATGGTTAGTATGTTAGTCCCAATGATCTTTGTTTCTGTTGTGAGTTTTCTCCACGCATAATGCCAGACACCTCAGACATCGTACCAGACTTAGTTAATTTAATGTCACCACTGCAAAGCTACGACACCGAACAAAACAATTAAATAACCATGTTGTTTGACCTTTGACATGTTAGTTTTTTTGTTTTTGTTTTTTGTTTTTGTCTTTCTCAATTTCTTTGATGAATTATCTTTATTTACTGTAGGAGTAATGTCCTTAGCTTTGTTGTTAGTATCACTCCGATCTTCTTCCAGTGTCTATATTTTATTATTATTATTTTTAGTTCTTTTGATTTCTGTTGTATACACATTTCCATCTGGGTTCCAACCAGAGACCTAAGGCTAGAAATGGCTTCATGTTATTTTCTAATGAACATTTTTGTAAAAAATAAAAAATAAACTAAAATCATATACATTTTACATAGATAAATCTTTTCGTAATGTGTGAGACGGTATATTTTTTTGTATTTCTTTATTAGACCATTTTCCAACCAATCCGAGTACTCCATCTACAACTGGAATTATTTATGTCTGCATGTGTCACAGTTTTCAGATTTCCTTTTCACAATCCTTGTATTTTGATAGATTTTTTGGAGATTTTAAAAGATACATTACAATCTGCAGGTGACTGCCATGTCAATAATAAAGCACATCCGGTTTTTGTGGTCTTGATCACGATTAATAATAATAATAATGTATAGATAGCCACTCATATCCGAGGATACCTGTCTACAATCCCTATTGCAGACGCTTGCTCAGGGGCATTTATTCTTATTCAACACCCACAAAGTCCACCTGTGGTTTATACAGCAACTCTGCCGAGCAGAGCTTTGTTACAGTTTCTTGGAAAGTTCTTGTTATCTAGTGTGATCAACAATTTGAACAAAGCCAGCAGACTCAAACCCTCGGCCACGATGACTTGTGACTTTGTGCTAGCACAGCTGTCGACAGCCCCTAGCTGTGCTAGACAATTTCACTCACAAGACTTGGGTCAGCCCGCGGTATGGTTTTCAAGCACTTTCCAAAGGTGCCGCACGCTGGGATCGAAGTCTGATAACATCAAGAAGTCTTCTTACTGACAAATCGACCATGGTGAGATTCGAACACGGGTCTCATGGTCAGAAAGTGAACGTTCTAACCACTCGACCACGTGCCTATAAATAATAATAATAATAATAATAATAATAATAATAATAATAATAATTATTATTATTATTAATAATAATAATAATAATAATAATAATAATAATAATAATAATAATTATTATTATTATTATTAATAATAATAATAATAATAATAATAATAATAATAATAATAATAATAATAATAATAATAATTATTATTATTATTATTATTATTATTATTATTATTATTATTATTATGTTGGTGCAAAAATAATGACGTAATAATGTCGTTTTTTGACGTATTTTTAACGCCGAAAAACGACATTATTACGTCATTATTTTTGCACCAACCTAATAAAATCAATCCCGCACCGAAAGAGGTCGTTTTATGAAGAATTGATTGAAATGTTTAGCTTTGATTTACCGGAAGACGTAAGCAGCTCGTATGTTCAACCAGGCTATCTTGATTCAAAAAGGACATGAGTTCGAACCTTATTGAGAGTTTATTCCCAATTGCTTTCTTTTCTTCTTCATTTTTTAAAACTTTAATTCTTGAGAGAATTACTAAATGACCATTTTGACAATTTGTTCTGATCTGATAGTCTGGCTTCATGGTGTTTGTTTTGATTGAAGTAAAGCTTTCCTATCCTTAAAAGATCATCAGTTGAACTGTGTATCGTAAGGTAATTTGTAACATTAACATTAATGATTGTGTGTGTGGGAGGGTGGTTTCAAAAATATTAGATATGTTGCATGCAACGAAGATAAATAAAATGATCGAAAAAAGTATATCGTTTGTTGGTTTAAGGGAGACATTTGAAGAAAATAGGTGAAATTACATTCACACACATAGATGGGTAAACAGAGATATATTCCGAAAGGAACTAATTATAGTAAAGAGAGGGGAGGAAGATACCGTGTAATGCGGCGCAGAATGCATAATTTTTAATCAGGTCTAACAGCTGAAATAGTACCTGCGCCTTATACACAAATGGTTCATTTTGGTGGGCAAACATGCATCGCATTACAATAGCAACGAAATTTGACGATGGCAGCCATTAATTCACAAAATGAATAATCTTTACTTTGAATATTTTTTTTTATTTTCTGATTAAATTTTATATCGTTTATCCCTTCTATTTTGCTTATATTTTTCATGATCTTCCCGCGCAGTTGTTATATATTGTTATATATTAGATGAAATAAGATAAAGATATATATATATATATATATATATATATATATATATATATATATATATATATATATAGATAGATAGATAGATAGATAGATAGATAGATAGATAGATAGTTGTTGAATAAAAGGCCTAAAATGATTTCATAAATTTGCGCTGTGTTTTCTACCCTCAAACTCTGCTCAATCTTTTATGTTTGGAACATTTCCTAGGTCATGATTCAGGCCAATCTTTCTTCAGTTTTGACCCAGACAACAGCGCCTTCTGCTAAACATTTGAACTAGACATTGACGCTTTACACCTATTTGCAATAAAACTCCGAATTACGTGAATATTCAAAACGAAACTTCAGACGCAGGAGAACACATCACATTCTGTAGACGATGAGTCCGGGCACTTTGTCCAAAAGCCAAGAGCGTTTTCAGGAACCTAATTAAAAAAAAATGGAATAGAATTTGATAAAGAAAGAATAATAACTAATTAAAGAAATATAAATGATGAAAAACAAAGAAATAAAGAAAAGATAATGAGAAAGAAAGAAAGAAAGAAAGAAAGAAGGAAAGAAAGAAAGAAAGAAGGAAAGAAAGAAAGCATAATGAATAAGTAAATAAAAAGATGATTGAAGAGGATAGAATGAATACAAAACATGCAAAGAAAATAGATCAGAGAAAGGAGAAAGAATAAAAAGAATGAATTAAAGAAACGATGATGAATGATTTGAGAAAGAAAGAAAAATAATGTACAAGAATGAAAGATAAGAAATTTTAAGAAAGGAAAACTGCTGAAAATAATAAAATAGGTAAAAAAGCAATAAGGAATACATTCCGAAAGAAAGAATGAATGAAAATGAATAAGTTCAAAAGAAAAAAAATGATGAATAAATTAAGGAAGGAAGCATAAGAATATTTAAATAAAGAAAAAGTTAAATAATAAGTTAATAAATAAATAATTAAGAACGAATAGAAAAAGAATCCAAAGCGGATTTTCAATTATTTATTTATTTATTTATTTATTGTAAAATAAACTACATATTGCGTGTTGGGTTGAGTTATTAAAACATGACACCGGAAATTGAGAAAACATATTTTCTACCCAATGCCGAATTGATGCGTATTCATAACAGGTCGTAAAAGAAATTGGTTGATTCCAAGAGGGAAAAAACTCATGTTGTATGAGAATACTGTTCCAACTTAGTTGTCGAATTTTCTATTTTGATTTTAATCTTTGCAGCGAGGAGATTTTAAGAGAATCTAGAAATCCTAGCAGAATGTATTACTGGCTAGCACAATCTTAACATGGTAAGATATGCAATTAACACTGTGTTAATTGTAGACGAAGAAAGAAAACTGTAGAAAGTCCTAGACAAAGTAGTAAAAGAAAGCAGGAAGAAAGGACTTACCATCAATTGTAAGAAGATAAAATATATGGTCTTTGGTAAGAAGAATGCGAACGACGAATTAGGAATTGTTTTAACAGACGACGGAAAATGTGACACAGAAATCCGAAGATATACTGAAATAGCAAAAGGAATCATCCAAAAGCTAAACAAGTATTAAGAGACAGGAAAATTTCGTGCTGAACTGCCATATAATGTCGATGCACCTATATGGCATCGAATGCTGAACAATTTCCTCACGGATGAAAAAGAGACTTAAGGATACTGGACAAAACTTGTAAACAGCAAGGAATATTTAAGGAATAAAGTAACAAAAAAAAATTATACATAGAAAGAGGCAGCTGAAATTTCTGGGACACATAATGAGGAAAAGATAATAGGAGAACATGACACACAGAGGATATAATGAAGGCAAAAGTGACGAAAGAAAAAGTCAGAAACCTTCCTAACGAGCTTCTGCAAATGGCTGACAGAACAGAGACAGGGAGGAATAATAAAGCGACAAACATTAGTCAGAGCTACGAACGATAGGATGTTGTGGAGAGTCATGATTGCTCACGCCCTAAAGTGACACGGCACATAAAAGAAGATCATTATTGACCAATTACATAGATTTGGCTGGATAGTAATTATCGTCCCACATAATGTTCCCCACCTTTTACTAATTTCAAAACCCAGATGCTTTGATCTCCGTAGCCAAATAAGTATGTTCAGACGATTTCTTAAATAGGTAGGAGGTGAATTTAAATCTTATAACAAGTTATTTCTTTTCCGGGTCATGCTGCTTTTCTTTTCCTTCTTTTCCGAGTCATGCTGCTTATTAACGACTGTAGAATGTAAAAACAACGGAGTATTGCAAAAAAAATCCTAAAAAAAATAATAAAAAAAATGAAAGAAAACTTAATTTTAAAATTTTATAAAGTCTCCCAAGAAATTCAGATAACAATATCTAATAATAATATCTAATGCTAAGTAAAATGCAAATTAACAATAAAGCACGTGAAAAATTGGATAAGGAAGAATATAACTATGGCTAAATTTGAATAACGCCTGGTCCAGACAGATTCTCAAGAATGATTATCCAAATCTCGTCGGAAATCTCGTTTGCTTATCTAGACGTCATAGATTTAAAAATGTCCATGAGTATTGATGAAAAATGACAATATACTATCAAAGAAATCTGTATTCTTTAAGTATGCCATCTCAACTACTGGTAGGTGTGAATAAGTAACAATGTGTGGAAATCAAACTTGGATGAGAAAGAATGGTACTGTTTAGCCTTCATTGATTAATTATTAGGTTGGTGCAAAAATATCGTTTTCTCACATAGTAACATATGTGAGAAAACGACATTATCTTTGCACCAACCTAATACTTATCTAAGAACTGAAATACTAAATTTCAAAAATAAGGGTAAAAATTCCGAAGAGATTATGGAGTTACCTAATCGATAAGTTTCAGTCACTGATTAAGCAACTGCAAATCATTTCGGAATGTTTACCTTTATTTTGGAAATTTAGCATTTCAGTTCTGAGATGAGTACCTGACAATATCGAACTATTCTTCTGATCTTGATGATGCTAATAACAATAATAATAATAATAATAATAATAATAATAGCTGGCCACTCGTATTCGAGAATATCCGTCTATTAAGGCGGCTAACCAATACCTATTACAGACTCTCGCTCAGACACATTAGTATTTGTTCAACAACCACAGAGCCAACCTTTGGTTTATACTGCGACTATGCTGAACAGACATTAGTTACAGTTTCTGCTTTGTTCTCAAAGAGAATGTTATACCACTAAGACATGCACAAAACTCTCTCTCTCTCTCTCTCTCTCTCTCTCTCTCTATATATATATATATATATATATATATATATATATATATATATATATACACGTGTCCAGCGAGCAGTGTGTAAGAACAAACAAAAGGGAAAGGTATTACATATAATATGGAAATTCTTCTGTACTTCTGGAGAAGCCATGTTTAGGACTCCAGATTCAGACGGGTCGGATTCATCGCCTATGTCCCAGGCGAGGACATATTCCACAAAAGGGAAACAGCGAGCTGAGGACTGTGAGCCGGAGTTTCTTTCTGTATCTGGGAAAGATACATTTCCAAAGAAAAACGCCATGTGCTGAAATTTGGTGGGCGCAGATTTAGCCTCAGCCCGGGCTCCTTACCCCAGGCTAAAAAGCTACTTAAACTGAATGACTGGCCACTGTATGAAGTGACGTCACTAAGCGGCCGTCACGGGACCCATCTGGCGTATTTCCATCTTCTGCATTCACTGGTATCCAAGACAAAATTGGAATATTAAACGTTTCGATCGTTAATTTGATCTTGAATTTAGCGAGGATGAAAAATTCAGAACCGGAAGTAGAATTTTAGGTACATACATCAAGATCGAAGTTTTATTTTTTTTTAAATATAAAATGTAAAATGTAAATTTCTACGGATGTTTGTAACTTTGGGAACTGAACGTTTCAATCTTTAATTTTTTCATAAAGCGTAGATCTTATATATACAAGGTGCGATGAATAAATTGTCGTCTAAATGTCGAAAAAATCAAAAGCGCATCAAAATGACATTTATTTTGACAAAATTTCACAAAAATACTAAAGAGTAAATCTATTCAATAAAATCGCCATTGATTTCAATCACGGCCTCCAGACGATTTCGGAAGTTCTTGCAGCTCTTCTGGACGGTTTTATTGTTTAAGTTAATGAATGCTACCATAAGCCTTGCCTTCAGGTCATCTTTGGTGTTAAAAGGAGATTCGTTGGACTTTTGGGCGAATACCAAGCAGCACAGCATACTGTTTCCAAATTTCTGGCAGAGTGAATTCGTCATGGTTCTCTTTTTCTCACAGACGATGCCAAACTGACTCTACTGTGCACTCGATAAAATAAAAAAAGAAACAATGCGCATGCCCGACATTAAAAAAATATATATAATGACAATTTAGCCATCGCACGCGATATATATATATATATATATATATATATATATATATATATATATATATATATATATATATATATATATCATAAGCCATGTTATTCTTATTCTTATTCTTACTGGCCATCATGCCCATTACCTTCAGCGAGACCTTTGTATTACAGGATAAATGGTTAGTTTTTTGACGACACCCCAAACGTAATAGTGATATGTTAATGTTCTCAACATGTTAGAAAGAGAAAATAAAATGTAGAATGCTAAAATTTGGCATCCTTTTCATAAAGAACTCGCACACACACACACATATATGCGTGTGTGTGCGTATATGTGTGTGTGTGTGTGTAAAACGGCTAAAATTATAGAAGAAATAATAGTGAAAAAAAAGTGCCAACACGTAATATATATATATATATATATATATATATATATATATATATATATATATATATTAAATGTTGGCTTTTTCTTTCTTTTTTTTTTTGCTTCCATTATTGTTTCCCGTTCAATTACGTATCAATGAGGCTATATTGGTCATATAGTCCACATGTATGTTGCATGTACTTTTCCGTGTGTGTTAAATGGGCTCTAATTGAACTATGCTCTGAGTGATACATTGTAAATCTTCTTGGTAAGCATGAAGTGGTATCTACAATATAATTATTCATTAATTTGTTTTGATCACAAAATCAATTCCTTAAGGAGCATGTAAATTCATATAACAATAACAACTCACCTGCAAGATTTAAATTACAGAGGACCAATAATATTTAGGTATTCACATGCCTCTGATCAAAACAAATTCATGAATAATTACGTTGAACATGCCAGTACGGAAACCTACCAATTGAAATACTAATTTTTCAGCAGTACCTCGTCTATCTATCTATCTATCTATCTATCTATCTATCTATCTATCTATCTATCTCTCGCTCTCTCTCTCTCTCTCTATAAATATATATATATATATACAGTGTGTGTGTGTGTGTGTGTAGCAGCAAAATTGTCTAAACCGTGTAACCGCATAACTTTCCATCATGTTTAATATCTAAAAAACACTAAATTAAATCGATTTCATTTTTACAGGTTTTCAGATAAGACATTTAGCCAACTTGACAACATTTGTTGTAAAAATCACCGAAAAAACCTTTATTCAGTTATTAGTTATTCAGCTAGAAAAAGAAAAGATTTAAATCGTTTTGTGTTGGCCCTACTGTCTTTCCAACTGAGCAATGGTGAGAAGAAAAAGATCATTCATGACTTCAGTAATGATACCAACATTCATACTCTGGCTTCCATCTTCAAAGTCAATTCAAGTACGATCAAGGGAACGGTGAATAAGTTCAAAAAATAGGGAACAGTACAGAGAAAAACTGGATCAGGAGGTCACATCAGGATGGGGGATCATCATTTCAACTTAGAGCTAAAGAGATCAATTAGAAAAGATCCAACTCAATCCATAAGACATTTGGCACGTGAGAGAGGAGTTTCTGCTATAAAAGTCCAAGCAGCAGTGAAAAAGACTTGAAATTAAATAATACGTGAAACCTCTGAAGGTTAGAAAGTTGATTCTGGAATAATATATATATATATATATATATATATATATATATATATATATATATATATATGAACGATATATCAAACCTTCATGCGCTTCCGTTCCTTAGCTATGATTAATTAATGATGAACCTGTCATTTTCGTTTATGATCGGTTTCATCAAGATTCTACTGTTAAACTTGGAGTGTAATTATACATTCTTATTGCACAAAGTAGAGTCCTATAGTGTTTTAAACCCGCGGATAATTTCGGTAAGACATTTTTAATCATTTCTAAGATACAACATATATATATATATATATATATATATATATATATATATATATATATATATACAGTACAACGTCTGTTTGCCGATTCTTCCAAAAGGTGTGACTCTATTCTATATAAGTTTTCACCTCTATAATCTAATCATCTATGTATTTAGCCTGCCATCGTTCTACAAAGTTTTTGATACCATTTTCGTAGAAACATCGCGTTTATTTTTATTTGTAGTTTGTGACTGTACAGAGTCAAACTTTTTACGATTTAAATTGTTCTGTAGAGACGAGAACATGGAGAACCATGACAGGAGAATACGTTCGTTGCTAGAGTGTTTCCCAGTTCAACTCTAAATTTCTGCAAGGTCTGATTTGCAGTATGCTATCTTGGGTTCTTGCGTTATCATGGTGGAAAATGACACCTTTTCGATTTGCTAACGTGGCAGTTTTTATCGAATATCCGCATTGAGATTAGTGTGTGGTAGTATTTATTTGCAGTTATTGTCTCACCAGCTGGAAGAAAACACATTCTTTATACAATCTCATCAAACGTACAACAACATATTCATTAGATGCAAGCCCACTTTAGCCACGAGTTCTGCACATTTACACCCTTGTTTCAAGTTCCGTTCGCACTGAAGGTTATCATAAACGATCCTTTTTTTCATCTCTTCTCCCAACTTTGTCTAAGAATGGCTCTTTTCGTCACCCAACAGCAAAGAAATCGCAGCAGAAACACAATCGAGCTTGTTCTGTTCGGTCAGAAAATGTGGTACCCATGTGTCAAATTTGGAAACGAACCAAGTCACTTCAAATGGCGAAAGGCAGTTAAGATGTCGATTTTCAAACACTTGGCAATCTTTTTTTATCTAAATTTTCGGTTTATTCTCCGCGATGGCAAGCAGAACGTCTTCATCGACGTCGAAAGGTCGCCGGGAGAGGAGTTGATCGTTTAGGTTAAAATCACCCTGACAAAATCTGCCAAACCACTTTTTGACCGTCCGAAGAGCTGGAGCATAAACCAAATAAACCTTCTGAATGTTTTTTCCGTCGCGGTTTCGTCGCTAACTCCTTTCCGAATTTCATAGAACATAAAATGATGAAGTTTTGTAATTTTTCATCCTTTATCTTTAAGGCATTCATTTGTGGACAAAAAATTAACATTCAACAATGTCTGACTCGCAACTAGACGACGCGAGATTTGAAACTAGAACACACCAGAAATCGGTAGCAAAACAAACAGGGTCCAGTGACAAGTCGCTGTCATTTTATATTAACAATGAAAATCGGACACAGACTTTTGCAATGATCTGATATTTTTCACTCTGTTTCGTAGTTGATAATTTATGATAGTCTGAAGTCGAAGGGTTTCAGAAATCTTTTTGAGAACTTAGAAGAATTTCCCATTCCAGCTCCAAGGTTGTTTGCTATGTCCCATTTGAAACCCGAGGATAGGTGTCGTCAACGTTCTTATCCGCAAAAAAAGATCTTTACACTTCCAATTTTGCAATCAAACGAACCAACTATTCTTTGTAGTCTTACACAATAAAATTCACACACACACGCACACATTTTTACTTTGTGTCAGACACCACCATTGTAACAAGGTAAGAAAGTTGCCAGTAAGTTCCCATAAAAAAAAAGAATTTCCATGAAATTTCATCAAACACAAAGAATTCTTTTCTTAGAAAATTACGCTTAGGTTGAATCGTTGACGAATTCCATGAATGTAACCACAATTCACTTCGTTTTCTATTCTTGTAATAAATCTATTTATTTTGAAAAGGAATTCTAAAGTAACTGCTTTCTTTGTCAAGCAAGAAGAAAATGACAAGTGGTTAAAGACTGACCGATGTTCTGTTCCTTAGTTTCAGGTGAAAATCATTGTCCAAGCTTCTGAGTTTTCTTACTATTGATTGATTGATTTAGATGAATAAATTTCAATCACTTCCCAAGAGTTTTTCTTTTTTAATATTATGCAAAAAGATGATATTAGAAATTTGGAGGGGGGGAATCATTTATAATAAGTCTAATCACAGTTTTTTTTGTTTTCCTTGATGAGCGTTTAAGACGACATAATGTTTTCTTTTTTTAAATCATTTCACCCCATGCAAGGCGATAAAGGTTATGGTCTGAGTGTTGCAATGTAAGTCTTCTTGATAAGCATATAATTATTCATTAAAAAGGTTTTACTGAGTGTGAATGTATTTGAGAAAATAAAAAACATATTAAGGAAAGAGGGATATAAAAGAACAGTAGTTAAGGAGACAGATTAACATTAGATTTAATTTGTTTAAGTTCAATTTTGATTAGAAAGCAGAAAGAAAGAAGAGATTTCAACAAGAGAGAAGTGCGGGAAAAGAAACTATTAGCATAGTACTTACGGTTATATTCAGCCGTTTGAACCGTAGAAATATGAAACCTTGCCGCTAATTATGTAGTAAATTCGTAAAATCTAGATACAACAGAGGAAAGTTCACCCGAACAATTACCATGAAAATATTTATAGGAAAGTTATGGCGGTGAGAAAGTGACTGAATACGAGATGCCAGGTTAGGACTGATAACACTGCAGATTCTTCCTTGGATTTTATCGAGAATCTCTAACTACATAGCAGAAGCATAAAACGTAAATTCAGAAATTGAAAGATGTTGGGATAAATCTGTGGGGTCCCAGAGAAGCGCACTTTGAAATGGACTAATGTGTTAAAGTTCTAGGTAAGTTGTTTTATATTGCGTTGGTTTATTTTTAACAAGATCTTTTCGTAACCATATATAAGCTTTGTTGTTCAGTGATTAAAGATCGCAAGTAAGGTGCCATGGTTGTATTTTTCTAAGTATTTTCGATATATTCACACTTTCATCTTCAGGATTATGATGACTAGGAAAATTAGTTGTGCGTTAAAAGTAAATTTTTGTCTTTTTGGTTTAACAGTTAACGATTCCGGTTTTGCCTAAGTCACAAACGCTAATTTTGAAATGTTGTAATGTTTATAATGTAGGGGAGGTAACTTAGCTAATAATTAAATTCTTGTAGTAGGTCATAGTTTGCATGTGTTTTTTTTTAAACAGCTGTTTAGTTTTAACGTAGATATTTCTAAAGAACTATATAATATAAGAATTTCAGAACATTTGTACTATATTCATAAATATGCAGCTGGATTAATAAGTGCATAGAAACATTTTTACTCTGACAAGGAAAGAGATTATGTTGATAAATATTTATTGTGTAAAACGGTTATTTTTCTTCATTTAGTTAAGGATTTATATATACTATAACCCAAACATTTGGGAGGTCACCGTTTGGATTTAAAATCTAGTAAGAGTTACGCTCGTAAAAGCTCGTAGTTTCTGATTAATAATATTGTAAAGAAAACAGTGGAACAAAAGATTAGTGAAGTAAAGATTTAATCACGTGAGGGAACATGGATTGATAATAGAAAAAGAGCAAATACGTAGTTCAGTGTGGCAATGCGTATAACTCAACACTATGCCTTGTAACCCACATTGTAACTCTTGTTTTTATGAGCAGACGTCCTTCTCATAGTGAATGGATGATTTGATGTTCAACAATTAGTGTAAAGAAGGTCGGCCGTCTTTCAACACAACATCTCCCTTTTTAAGGTACTCATTCTCTTTTGGATACTTACTTTGTTCATTTGGGGTTCCCTTTCAAAACTTCCGTTGGATTTCTTTTTCTTTTACAAACACGTGTATTCGAGTAGTTATAATTAGAGTTGGCAAGTCAAATATATTGTACAACACTTCTATAGGTAAATCTCTTTGGGGGAGTCACCCTATAGATTTAATAATTAGTAAGTGTTATGCATTTGTCAGTCTATAGATTCTTAAAAACTGATGGATCATTACTTCTTCCGTCTCCTCCCCGTTTGATTTCTTCTGAACATATCAACAAAACATGCAACCTGGCCATTTGATCTTCGGTGGTATGGCGGTGCTGTTATATGTTTAACTGCATATTATTTGAAAAATTTTTGAGAGTCACTCGAAGTAAACTGCGTGCCATTATCAGACATTATAGTATCTGAAACTCTAAATTTCGAAAAGAGTTCATGAATAAAATTTACAGTTACAGTAGAGTAGGTCTTTTGTACTTAAATATTTCAGGCCATTTTTAAAAATTTAACAAAATTTTGAATATCCTGGTCAATTTTAGGCCAATATACTTAACTTCTGATCAGGGATTTCATTCTTTTTTGCATGGAATCAGGAATTACTACTCTTTCAGAATATATCAGTAATTCATCATAGATGGAAAAAGACTTATTTTTTTCAGTAACACCTGGTTTAATTTTTCTTTCTTTCTATCTCACTTTTACATTACTCAACATTTTTAAAATGTAGTCATTCTTCTTGGATTGTATTTTAATTTTGTCCAAAGTCACTGGTAGTTCTCTTATTGTGTTACACAAAACACTTTTTACGTCATTTTTAGAAATTAAAGAAACAATCACCATCTACTCAAAAGGTTACTTAAATTTTAGGATTAATCTGGACAAATCATCTGCATGTCCCAAATTATTTGATGGAAAATACTCCATCTTAAAATCATAGTTTAGTAAAATCGTTAACCAACGTTTCAACCTGTTGGCACTTCTGTGTCGGAATACCCTTTTTTATTGACTATTTTAGTCAATAATGGGCGATGATCTGTTTACGGAATAAATTTCCTACCGTGTATCATTTTGTGAAGTTCTTCACTGCAAAAATAATAGCTAGCACTTCTGTTTAGATTTTACTATAATTATTTCAGCAGATATAGCGTTCTAAAAGCGTGGGCAACTCTTTTTATTTTACCATCCTTGAATTTATAACAATTGGTTCAATGCCATAATCGCTGGCATCTGATGCTACAATTATTTCTAAATCAGGATTGAAATTAGTTAACGATAATTCAGATGTTAAAATGTTCTTTAGGTCTTCAAAAGATTTTTAACATTCATCAGACCAACTCTACACCGAAACTTTTTCAATAATTTATTTAAAAGCGCTCTCAATTTAAGAATGTTTGGTACATAAAATATTGTAAATCTTGCGAGCCCTAGAAATGATTGTGAATTAGCAACGTTTCTTAAGGCAGTCATATTTTTAATGGCATTCGTCCTTAATGGGTCTGGTCTATAACCATTTGCATTGATTATTTCTCACAAGTATTTTATATTGCTCCTGAAAATTAGCATTTCCCACAGTTTGAACCCGTAATCTATAATTTTCTGGGCTACTTGTTTCGCTCTTCATGAGTACGTCGTCCAAATATGCAACGACAAAATCAAAGCCAGCTAGCAGTGCATTCATTATTTCCTGGAAAAAACAAGTTGTCACTTTGACACGAAACGGTAGCTTATTAAAACTGTATAGACCCTTGTGTGTGTTAATTGTTAATTTTGTACATTTTTCATCCATTTCAATTTGTAGTAAATGTCTGAAAGGTTAGTTTAATTGAAAAATTTATTTTAGAAAAATATTGTTCTGGGGGTGGTAACGGCTATGTGTGAGGTAATAGACACTTATTTAATCCTGTAGAAAAATCTGCGCATACACGAATATTATTATTATTATTTTTACATACTCTGTTGGAGCTTCCCATTCAGATTAATCTGTGAACGAAATAACTCCTAGAGTTTCTAATCTGTCAAGTTCTTTGTTAATGCAAATACAAAAGTCACACTACGTTTGGATTTACAAGACCGGAATTACATTTTCCTTTAAGTGAAAATTTGTCTTCGCCTTTTGTACATTTTCCAAGACCTTCGGAGAATACTGTAGGAAAATTCATTTTTAAATTTTTCTAACACCTTCAGTCAACATACTTGTTTTAAAAGAGGAGCAATTCACTTTTTTACAGAACTAATTTAAATCGTACAATTGCATTCAATACGCAACGAATAAGTTCAATGTATTTAATACGAATGCGCCATAGTTTTGAAAGTTTTACCGGCATACAAGACATTTCATGCAATTTCGTCTTGAAAACATTTTACCCTGAGACGCCAAGTGCACTCTTTTTTTTTTTTTTTTCTTTGATGTAGATTCACAAATATTTTTCCAGGTTTTTTTTTCAATAATTATAGTAATGGTGTTGTTTGTTCCCAATTGAAGTTTTACTTTAACATTGTTCAACGTTAACCTTCACATATTTTCTGTTCTGTGCCTCATTCACATTTTTTAAGTTGTCAATGCAACTTTTACTGTTAAAATGTCTTATATTTTTCTTTGCTTTGATTTGCGATGACTTTGTCTATTGCCAAGTCTTCCACATTGGAAACATTTTTTTTGTTTTGTTTTGAACAGGTAATCTGCCTTAAAATGAAGCCCTTCGCAACCATAACACGATTTCGGCGCAGTCATTTTTCCCTTTCTTTTTTCCCTTTGATCACAATCTTTGCATTTGTACAATATCTCTTTCTTCAATTTTTGCAGTATCATGTCTTAAATTTAGAATTTTTTGATATTCTTCTGCTACTGTCTTTAAGGTTAATTTTGAGTCCTGCTTAAATTTTGTTAGAACGCGTGAACGAATTTCTGCGTCTTTACTCAATTTGTTAACACTTGCACAAATGTTATTCATTTTAACATATCTGGACATATTTCGTTCAGTTTAAATAAACGAAATTTTTATCGTCTTTTTTGTGAGATTTAAGCATTGTTAGTGTGTATAAAATAGGGAGTTCCTTTCACTGAAACTTTTAGACAAAAATATTTCCTGGTTTTTCAGGTAATATGTAATTACAATATTTTTCTTGTCCTGACGGCCACAATTTCCTTAAAAGTAAACACGTACCTATTTTTTTTTTTTAATTTGGCCAGCTCTGACAATGATTTTCGAAAATTTCTTCTTATTTTTTCTGTAATACGACAAAAAACCTAACACCTTCTTTAGGGTTATATTAAAATTCGCCCATGGAGTTTATGACCGCGTCAAGTGTGATTGTAACTGTAGGACTAGTTTTAATTTAATTTCTGCAACATTGCTTCAAACATCCTTGACTGATGTTCCTATATGTGTAGTGTTCATTATTGTTCTTGCTGTTGCCCCAGTGACTGTTTTTCTGCTGTTCCATGAAACTTTTTACCATGATTTTTAAGTCCTCCATATTATGCGTTTAATAATAGAATAATAACGAATATCGTAATTCAGTACGGCAATGCGTACAACTCAACACAACGCCTTACGTTCCACTTTGTGATCTTTGTTTCTATGAGCAGACGTCCTACTCAAAGTGAATGAACAAGTCTATGTTCAACAATTAGTGTAGAGAAGTTATGTTTCCTGACTTTTTCAGTTTAATTAACACCTATTATGCTAGGATGCTGAAACTATTTAAATCATTAGTACATGGCATTCAATCTTTTAGAAAAGGCATTATCTGAAATTTAAAATTTGCCAGTCATTAGATCAACATTTGCCAGCATAGCAGATCAGGCGAATATAGCTGAAATTTTAAGGAAACTTTATACAGTAAGGGGTTAATCTCGTTATTATTATTATTGTTGTTGTTGTTGAATATATGATAAACCGTCCAGGAAAGAAAGTCCCTCTGGTCCGAAGTAATCTTGAAAATTAGGTTTGAAAAATGCAGGCAGCCTTTGATTCTTCGAAATCCCGAGGATATTCAAATTTTTGGCCTGTAGTGTATATCTTCATTTAGTCACACTCCGACCATAATTAAAAATGGTATATATTTGATGATAATTTTATTCTTTTCTTATTTTTGTTGCTTAGTTTCTATTGTTTATTACATAAACTGAAATTATAATAACAGTAATTAATAATGATAATAAGTGGTAAATTCGATGATGAGCTACTTATTCCGGCATCCAATCTAAACTAGAAACGTGTGTTTCTGTGTTTATTTCTGCATCTTTCTATGCGTGTATATGGTGTATGTATATTTAAACTTTAACTAGGTAAAGTGATTTAATTTATGTCAATATTTCTTTGATTTTAAATAATGGGATAATCCTAAGAAAAGTTTTAAAATTTAGTAATTCCTCTTGGCCTGGAAGGGGTCGATAGTTTTATTCGACAAGCTTCCAAGAGATGGTATGTCGATAAAAGCACCCAGCCTCCTGTGCTGTAAACAAGCCAGTAGGAGTTGATAGGTTCGCTTATCGCCCTATCAGTACTCATTCCATGTTTATTGAACAAGAGTAAAAATTTGTCTATTGTTTCCTACTTAGTATATGGTTTACCAGTTCTTTCTTCTATGGCCATAATGATTAACTATCTTACTGACCAGTGGCTACGACTTTTCATTGTGTGGGGACCGGTTTGGCAGTTTTCGGTTTGCTACTTCCAACTGGTAATAAGGGACCTGAACTATTTGGTAGCGCTTAGAAAGACTGATCTGATCAACAGTCGCATAATATCGGGGTATTTGTAGGGCCATGTCGCGCATGGTTAGGTGTCCATGCATGTATTTCTGGTGGTAAACTTTAGCTTTAGTTTTAGCCACCTTCTGGCCAGTTTAAATTGCCATAGACGACACAGAGTGATAATTATTTTGCCCTTTTGCTTCTTAAAACAAATCTTCTTGTGATTGAAACACTGAAAAGAAATAAGTGTAAGCTAGTAAACAAAAATTCACCTACTTAACGAAAACATTCTTTCTGCAATATTCATAGCATTCATTCCAATTCCTGTAGTGTTCATTTTTTTCTCTTCAAACGGTCTCCAAATGTTTTCACATTTTGTGAAACTAATTTAAATTCTTCTATTGCTACCAATCAATTCTCCCGCTTTGCCGAAAAGATTCTAGCATATATATATATATATATATATATGCCTTTGGTGTTTATAATTGGGAAAAACTTCAAATTGCAAAGGAATTTTATCCTGATGATTCTTTCATGTGCTTTCGAATTTCGTTATTGTCCTCTGTCAGCTATCACTTTTTTTCTTTATCGATCTCCTTCTTCTCAGGCCTGTAATATATTAAACAAAATTTCCGATTATATAGAAATTGTTCTTTCTTTACATACATGTATCAAATTAACTTTGAATTGGTTAAGCCATTAACATCACAGGGTATACTTGCAGATAAGCAATTTGGCTTTTATCACTCCGGGTCAATCGCTGATGCGTTAACAATTATTGTTGAAAGAGTCCCTCATGCTTTATATCAGAATAATGAAGCTCAGGCCGTGGCTTTGCATATCTCGAAGTGATTAGACAGGGTTTGGCATACCGGTCTTCTTCAAGAGTTGAGAAGTTATAGTATTTATGGATGAATTTTTTTAATTTTTCGTTTTTTCTTATCAAATCGCGAAATTAATGTTATCTTAAATGGCCACTCTTGTAGATCTTTTTATTTTAATGTAGGTGTTCCTCGAGGCCCTATGATATTTCTAATTTTCATAAATGACTGCCCTGATGTCATCAGTTCTCAACTCTGTATATACGCTGATGACACAAATATTTACTCCTGACACAAATTGACAGCTGATCTATAAAATGACCTACAATCTATTGCTAAATTGTACAAGGATTGGCTTGTTAATTTTAACGCTTCAAAAACGAAACTGCTCTCTTAATCATCTTAGAGAAAGCTTTTTACCTTCCATCACCATGACTGATGCTATATTCCAGGAGAGTGACTTATTGCACTTTCTCGGACTAACTTTTTCAGCTGACATGTAATGGAAAGTCTATTCAATTACTAAGTCTGCAACTAAGAAGTTCTGATCACTTTGTGGTACTAGACATTTTTTACCAGAAATTATCTTTTATATTTATTCGTCCTTCGTGCTCCAAATATTGATGCCTCATCTGATCTGATGCTCCTGATATATATTTAGATATTCTTCATAAAATGTGAAAAAAGCATCTGATATATTATTAGTTATAACCAAGCATCCCGACTTCAGTCCTTTTCCTATCGCTTTAACGTGGCACTTTCCTGTGTCTTTTCTATAAATATTTTCATGGCTATTGTTTTCATGAAATTTCCTCTATGGTACTTAGACTATATGAATTTAAGCGCAGTACTAGATTAGGAGCAATCTCGCATCATTTTACATTTTAAAATGGCTAGATGTAACCGTAAGTTCTATGCTAACAGTTTCTTCTATCGCAATTCTCGCTTGCAAAATACTCTTCTGGCTTCTTGCTTTCCAGTCAACTTCTTGCGTTTCATTCAACTTTGATCTTCAACAATTTAAATACAATGTCAATCGTTATCTTCTGGTTTTATTAATTCTTCTGATTTATTGTTCTCTTTCCTTAATAGTAGTTTTTCTCATATTGCCTAACACTCATTAACACCTGCATCCTAGTGGCTTTATTGTCTTGCTTGAAGTGAAATGTTTAAAAAAATACACTTGTTATTATATATATTTTGGGGGTAAATTATTTATAATATGTCCAATTACACTTAGGTTTTCCTCTATGAGTTTTTTTTTAATTTTTGAAAACTTTCTCTAAGCTAAACTTTTGTGATGACAACCATCGAAGATTAAACTCTTTATCCAAAAGTAAGGTTTGCGAAATCAGTTCATTAAACCATTTACTTCACAGCAAGAGGGTCTTCTTTTCTTTTCGTCATATTATTGTCGGTACTTATGATGGCTTATAAGACGCTCTTTTCATACTAAAATGGCACAGAAAATATCTCCGAGAATCTTAAAATGTAAAATTGTCGTATATGGTAGGATGTCTACACAGACGCCGTAGACTAGTGGTATTTTTAATTAGCCTAATTCCAAAATCTTACGATGTAATAAACCAAGTATTTGTATAATTTTTGTATGTAATGACTGTAATTTTAATTTTCGCCATATCATATTGTCTCTCTTGTACTGGCGACGACAAATGCCAATGTCTTAAGGACGGTAGCGTAAAGGATATAGGAGTTGGTTATTCAAGTGTTACCGTCATCTACTGGTTATGAGTTCTATAATTGGTTCTATTAGTGGGTCATCAATTTAGCAAGAAAGAAGAATAACTGATATCATAAGGACAAAATATCACAATAATCAATAGATATCCTATATTAGCCAATCAATCTGATGATGATCAGATGCTACTTGGTCGAAACGTTTTGTCTATAATAAAATCTACGACGACCAAAATGAGAACAATAGTTGTAAATAATAGAAGTATATAGTTATCTCAGTTATGGGCAAACTGATATTGAAAAGTTTCATGCAAATATTTGTTTATATGCTATCAAGTGTGGTAATTATTAAGCGTAGCTTACTTTTGGCACAAGGTCACAAATATAGAGTTCTATCGCAGACAATTACTACTCATTAGTAATAGTTACCGGGACATGGTTACTAACGATTATTCCATGGAAATTATTGTTATCGTCATATTATTGTATTTTGCACCAATACACACACACACACACACACACACACACGTATATATATATATATATATATATATATATATATATATATATATATATTTAGAGAGAGAGAGAGAGTTGTATGTATCGAAACGTTCATAGACACACACACAGAGGTCTGTATGGATTTTATGGTTGTACGTTTCTATATAAGATTGAGTACATGTGTGTGCTTCAGTGGTTACGAAAAGTGGATGTGAGTAATTGGGCTTTTTTGTTCGTTGTCTTGTGTGGAGAAGCCGATTGTTATCTAAGCTCGCTAAACAAAGAGACGGAAGCAAGAATCACACCGTCATTATACTTAAAAGAAACAAATAACAACTACTTAGAGATCTCCTCCCAACACACACCGCCACCAACTTATAACTTTTCACCCTAAATCTTACCTACAACCTTATCTACATATTTCCAATGCGAGGGAGCGTGCTTATTTGTATCAACTTTTCATTCAGCTTTCAGTCCTATTTAGCTTAGTCTGGCACAAGACTACAGTAATGGATGACCAAATTCGGGTCGATATTTCTGGGATAAGCTCTAAAAAATTTGCAATATCACGAGAGAGAGTTTTTGGATCGATTTGTTTTTTTTACAACATATCAACCTTTTGCATTTGCAGCTTATTTACAACCAAAAAATATTTTTAAATTGTAAGAACGTTTTGAGATAATAATGATTTTTTATTGATATATGTTCTATTATTTAACCAATAGATGGGGGAATGAGATGGATTCATAGCTTTCCAAAGGGTATTTGCGCGTAAGTAAATATAATGAACTTGACTGAAATTGGAACTCGATTCTCCTATTTCCAATTCCGAGCCGTTATGCATTAAACCACCCTCACATCCAAGCTTACAGCACCTGGAATTCCGAAACGGTTACAAATTTTGTTTTTGCCCACACCTACGCCTACCACCCCCTCCCCCAATATTAAATTGACTTTGTGTCGTATTTGCCTTGAAGGAGAAGAAAATAAGTGCAATGATTTTAAACGGCCATCCTTGTATTTACATGGCTTAGTTTTTTCATGTGGTCCTAATCGTATGTACAACAGTGCGAGTTCAACTCTGTAGCAGTACACCTTGTGATACCAGTTTGTTAAACATCGCTATATAAATAAGTTTTTCTCTATATCTCAAGCACATGAGACTAGCTTGCTAAAAGTCCTTTTAAGTAGGTATTCAAATCTTTATTACAGCATAGATCCTGGATAATTAACTTAAACTTAGACCAAAGCCATATTGCATCGTTTAATTGTCCAAAAGGACTCGAGGAACATGTTCATCTTTACTTATTTACAAGTATTTGCTGTGTGAGTAAATATCTTCTCCAGAAGTGAGACTATGATAACGGTTACAAGTATGGAAAACTGAATCGGACAACTGAATCCGAATATAGGATGAGTTTGCTTACTTCTCACTTCTCACTATTACCCTTGAGAAAAGCATGAATACACTTTGTCCTGTGCTCTTTTCCAGAGTCAGATGACAACAAATGAGTGAGTAGTCTATATATTAGGTTGGTGCAAAAATAATTTCGTTTTCTAACATATGTTACTATGTGGGAAAACGAAATTATTTTTGCACCAACCTAATATAAAGAAAACATTTTCCCAGAAGACCTTCCTTGTTCAGCACGTAGCAGCAAAAAATATGTCTGTTAACTACTAAACAAAAACGAAGGCCAATATAATATATACTGTACATAGCACGTGTATAAGTTGATCTTATGCATAGGTCGTCTGCTGATTCTGGGCCAAGAAAGTCTAGGATATGTCTCGTGTATATTTAGATTAGAGCTTGTTTTTGTTTGTTTTCTTTCTCAAATCCAACAATAAATTAGGCTAAGAAAGCACCAATTTCCATGGCTTATAAAACATACATAAAAAAATGTCTTCTGCCGTCGTTATTGCTTAAGTTTAACTTTAGTTTGGTAAAAGATCATATATAAAGTGTTTAATAAAATTGATACCGTTTGAGATGTAAATATCTGAGTAACTACATCGTCAATGCAAATTCAACTAAACAGGATTAATGTTGAGCAAAATAAGATTTATTCATTAAAATTTCTATCAGATTTTCAAAGGTATGTGGAAGTCATAAACAATTTCCCAAGTTTTCAATAAACACACCGCCTGTTACACGGCACACGTCGATAGTCTAGCTTCTGCCAAATACGCTGTAATGTTTTGAGTAAGTCTCCAGTGCGTCAGTGATTCTCTGCATGTTTTTTTCTAGTCTTGTAGGAAGAAGGACACATAGACCAGTTCTTTCACATAGACCAGTCCTTTCACATAGCCCCAAAACAAAATTTGAACCTTGAAAACGTTTCCTTACGTCATTGAAAGAATCTGGATTTCGAGACTTGATCTTATTGGGAACTCCTAGAAGTTACGCAAAAATATTTCCTGGGCCCTCTCGATGCTGGTTGTCATCCAGATACTTTTGGCCTGTACAAAAAGCCTTCCTCTTTGAAAATTTTGTGTCATGTCCAAATCTATATAGTAACTGGTGCATTTTTAGCCAATTTTCTCACTAATGCACGCTGCACAGTTTTGTTCGACTGTGTTTGAGCTTAGTCTAACAAACGAAACGCCTTTTCTTTTCCAGTGAATGACATTTCTATATATGAAAAGAATAAGCAACATAAACATAAAATTTTCAATTGATTCTATACATGCTGTTAAAATTTGAAACCATTTGAACGAGAATTGGTCAAGTTATTAGATTACGAAATTATATCATTTTTTTTTCTTAGACAGCCTGCATAGGATGCATTCTATAAGGAACGAAATATGTATCAGCCAATTAACCATTGCTCTACAGCCATCCACTATGTTCAATAAACTGAAACTAAGTGCTAAGCACTAAACGCTATAATATTTACCATTCCCTCAGACATTTCTAATCACAGATGGAAGTCTAAAATAGTGTATGTTCCCACACGTGCTTGAATATTTTCAGTATTTCTTACTCTCCACTGATACCCGCTCTATGGATTGATCTTGTATGTATATATGTCGATCATTGATTCAAGAATAAAAAAAAATATTAATTTATAGTACATTATATATATATATATATATATATATATATATATATATATATATATATATATATATATATTAGATAGATAGATGTATAGATGTTTTCAATCCAGCATTGTTTCTTATTGCTAGGAATGCTATTTATTAGTGAGTGTACATGACTGGTATTTCAAACAGTGAAATTTAATGTCAACCGGTCCAGAAATAGACAAATTATTAAGGACTTTTCAATTTTAGGCCGGCTGACAGTTTAATATAATAGGGATATCAATTATCAAATAGGGGGATTCACTAAAAATAACGTTTGCATCAATATATATATATATATATATATATATGTGTGTGTGTGTGTGTGTGTGTGCCTTATATTCCTATAGTTTTTATGGTAAGAAATCATTAATATATATGAACAGGTCGACCCCAGTTGTTGAAGCAAATCGAAACAGAAATTACGCGAAAAAAAGCTCCCAATTCTATGGCTTATGATAACACATTTCTACAAACTCTCATTGCAAATTATCTTTTATATCATACTTTGCTATGATGATGCCATTTTGTTTATTTTTGGTCTACAGTAATGAGGCAAGGCATCCGGCCTTTGGCAACAGTGTCTACTCTTAACAATTGCCTGGACATCATGAATCAATGAAGGCTCCGAGAGTAATATCGATTATCTCCCTTAGAATTACAATTTCGGGCCTACCGTCTCTTAGAACGTTCCCATAGATTACAATGTTACAATTTAAAGCAGCCGTTTCGATATGAAATATAATTGAAATTCCGAAGTGAATTACTGTCAGATACAAAACCGGTTGACGTTTGATTTAGGTCCGAATACCATTAAGGCATTATTTGTTACTTGTATAGGTCGAACACAATTTTTCACGGTAACAGAACACCATATTTTACTGAATATGTTTTAAATTCAATACATTTCATTGTATCTCTTTTTAAATTCTTAATACATAGCAGGCAATATGCTTTGACAACTGGTGGGCCATGGATATAAACAATAATATTAACTTTATATTGATATAAAGTATGAAAATATTTTAAACTATTATTTCCCACGATCAATACGAAATGGTATATTATTATAATTTTGCTTATCCCTCCCTTGGTCCTTTAGTTAGTACGTATGTTATGCCCTGCCAATACATTAAAATAATTGTCTATTCGGTTTTGATCGGGTGGAAAGACAGAAAAGACATATCAAAGACGCTGGAAGATAGAAGAGGCGTCTGTTTAACATCTCGTGTGTTTAACATCTGTTTCAGTAAAAATGGAAAAAGCTGTCAATTTCAAATCCTTTCATTTGTACCCGTTTACTTCCTTTACTCGCATCCATATTTATGATTGTTATTGCAATATTTTGATAAATTTGTTAAGCTCAAATATTTAACGATGTGAAAGGGGAATTTCGACGCTAATTTTATCATGAGCTCATTCAATCAAAACTTCATCAAAAAATTCAAATAGAAAAACTTTAAAATTTTCATGGATATTTCTAGTCATATATGAAAAGACAACAATTGTTTGTTCATATATCATTTCGCTTGTAATAAGAATTTACACAGCAAAGAACTTCAATATGGTCAATAGAAAGAATGTTTCAAACTAAATCTATCGTAAGTTGGTGAGCTTTATCTGCTGAAGGACTTGTACAGATTTCTTTTACTAATTTCTATCTATTACATGATTGTGACCGTGAAAAATGGGACTTCTTCTTCATTATGATTAGGACATGGGTGATTATGACTCTCCACAACTTCCTATGGCAAAAAAAGCTCTTAGCAATATTTGTAATTTTACTATCTCTTCAACTTTCCGTTCTGGCATTATGTGTATGTCAAATTTTCCAAGCCTTCTTTCCACATTATGTGTCCTAGATTGTCTCTTTCTTAGTTTTAGTATAACTAGCTTTTTGCTTCTATTTTCCTTAAAACTTCTTCGTTGTTTACATGCTCTTTCCACGGTATTCTTAGCGTTCTTGCCCACGTCTGTGAAGAGGAAATTGTCTAGCATTCACTGCATTGTAGGAAGATTTATATTACATAGAAATTCAGTAAGCTTTTCTTTGGTTTCAATTAAATGTTCCTGGTTTTATACTTTGCTTAGCTTAGCAGACATAAAACAGGTTATTTTGTACGGGTCCCTGAAGTCCCAACGTGCGAGCAGGAGTAGTCAGTCTATTTGAAATAAGGAAGTCTCACTTTAGTTCAGTCTTTGATTCTCTCTCCAGTCAACATTCCGAATAAAAAAAAGACTTACATCCAAAATTCAATTTGTATTTCGCCATACTTTCCACTGAAACAAAAATTGCCATCTCGTCCACGAATTTTTTTTAATTTTGTTTTATTGTAATTGGTGTTCTGGCTGATCGTATTACATTACTGAGAACAATCACAGCCGTTTTGTTATATTACTGTTAATACTCAAGTGTCGAGATTTGTTTAGACACCTTAGTAAAATTATAATGGTATTAAAAGTTTGGCTGCAAGCTGTAAGTTCCTGGAAAGCCCAGTGACTGAATAATGACAGTATTAAGCTATAAGAATATATATAAGCATAAATAAATCTCTCTCTCTATATATATATATACACAGAGAGAGCAAGCGCCACCTGTGAGGAGTAAAGGAATAGGGAGGGAGGATGACGTTCGCAATGCTAAATAAACAATACTTCTAAGCCTCTGAATATTTGTTTTACTTTAGTCAAGATTAAATATACAGGTATATCTATATTACGTAGATGCTAATGGAATTATCCGTTTTCATTCAGAAAACATTCGGCATCCATTGACCGAACATTTAGCGTTGCGGTTGGTTGAAATTTATAAAAGCTTTCTCTTAAAAGCTTTTCAGAAAAATAAACATTTCAAGTTCATTGTTAGCGCGCTTTCTTTCCTTCCTAACCTTTTGTTTAAGGTTGTGCGGAAGGTAAACATCTTCATTATATCATTATTTTCCTTTCTAGTTACATATGCTACCTATATTAATTCCTTCTGGGGCGTTAGAAAAGACCTGTACTATTAAATGAGTACAGTCATCCAGATAACGAATACTATCCTGCAATACATTGTTACTTGTCTGTTGCGCTTGTTGACACAGTATAGCAAGAGTTGTAGGAGGTTGAACTGAATAAGTCAGGGGTCGTTCCATTATGTTCCATATATGTTAAATGTGAGATAAGTCTGACAAAAGTGCTGGTCAAACTTTATTACAGAACATGTTGAAGAACACCTTTAAAAACATCAAAGACAAGCGAGAAATTTGATTTTAATTTTAAATTTACTCATTGGCTTGTTTGTCATGGGCGATTACACTCTAGAAAATGACACACCTCAGGTTTCCGTCGCACACGCAAACGAATATTACATGCATGAAAGCAACATCTTGTTTTATCAATAAACAATATATTCGCCTCCCCACATGACTCTCTTACGACATCACTGGAGATGTGTATGATGTTATTGTGGCGTAAGTAGAGGCCTGGCTAGAGCCATGTATTTCTGCGGCCCTGTTGCAAGTAAGAGATTCTTCCCTCCAGTTTGTGTTGCAATTCCTGTAGACATATTCTTCTACTGCCCTTACAGTTTATCTTGGTGAGTGTCAGTACTATATAATCGTTCAGAAACCAATCTCCGGATATAGTAATGTTCATTTGGGCCAATGTTGCTAATATCAAAGCAGTATGGCCATCCAACAAAGGCCCCTTGCAAAGGGTGTGTACCGTGCGCGTCTACTTAGCACAACGCCTACTTGCTCTGGACACTTTCACCTCACTAAACCTTACGCAGTATTCATCATCGCTGAAACAAACTGTACCCTGACCACCAAATCCCTAAAATCTCGTGAGATTATAGTACATATTCTTCACATGACAGAAGAAAAAATACATTGAAATTTCTAACGAATCCCATTTAAAATTTCATGTAAAGTATTCAAAAAGATCCGCATTGATTTAATGATATCAATTTTATTTAAAATATATTATTATGAGATTCCTAAAAATAAGCTAAGTTTATTAGTTGGGTGAAAAAGGTTGTTGAAAATATAATTTCTGCGTTTTTAGTCTTAACTTGCAATTCTACCATAAATGCAAGTCTTTCAAATATATCGATGTACTTTCTTAAAACATCTAAACCAACTGTAAATGTATAATTTATCAAGGTTAGTTGAATATTTGTTTGCAAAGGCTGTCATTAATTTGTGGCAAAGATGCACTTTTTTTACAAAGAGGTGGTTAAAAATTTTAAAAACTTTAATTAAATTTTATTTTCTTCGAATTTTGCTTTAATGTTTATCATTCTGTATGTGACTTCATTTGCTATACAAAAATTTTATCCTTCCGCTGAAGGTGACCTGATCCCTGAATTTTAATTTCATAGTTGTGCTGTCATATCCCGCTATGAAAACAGAAAACAACTTTGAGTGAAATTAACAATAAGGATACTTCAATTGAGAGGCCTTGGAAAAGAATGTAGTAGAAAGGTAAGTAATATTAATAATACAGTGTGCTAAAGGTTAAAGGACACAGAAAAGTGCCTAAATACAAAGAATGGTCAAGAGAAGAGAGATTTAGGGTGCAGGATTAACATATTGGTTACGGACAATTACAGTGGAAATGTTACTTTCCCTGGTTTCTGTAAAATAAAAACTTGATCGGCTGAAATCAACAAAGGGATTTGAAAACAGAACAAGAAAAAATTCTAAAAAGTGATGTACTCTCTTGAATTTTGAAGAAATGAACGCTATGCCAAGAGAAATTAACATATTTCTATATAGGAAGAATGTATTTTCTGGAAGATTTGCAGCTAAAAGATTCTACCCAAACTAAAGTGGAAAGATTACATGGTTTAAATTTGCCAGAAAATGCAAAATATAAACCGCCGTCCAGAGAAAGACTGCCGCTACACAATCTCAAACACAGAGATTTACCAGCTTTTCTAACAACAGCAGAAACAAAAATTGGTAGCACATTTAATAACCAGACTGATAAGCAAAATAAAATCTAATAGTATTATAGATTATTATAGTTCGTAGTAGAGTTAGACAGGAATAAGAACAGTGCGAATTTATTCAGAACACTGAAACAAGAAATCCAAAGAATAAAGAATAAAGAATATCAGAGCGGGCAGTAAAAGTGCATAAGATCTATGTCTATATATCATAGATTAAACAAAGGAAATCGATCAGGTACGACGCAAAGTATTAGGGAAGCATGATCTATACGAAAAATGTATATAATTCCTAACATTTAGTAGGAAATTATATGCGACTAGAAAAATAGTTAAGTGAATAGGAAAAATTAGAAAGACAAAAATCTATTTTCTTGTCATATATATTAAACTGAAAAGATTCTAATAGGACTAGAAGTCCTACCAGGATTTATTAACGGTGGACATAAATATGACGATTTTTGCTACGTAAATAGCAGATTCAGAAGGAAAACAAAAGGAACATTGAGACAAATGTTCGCAAAACGAAGGACTATGTAAAATGACAAAATATATGGCTGCCAGCAAAAGAGACGTAAAAATAATAAAGTAAGGGACGATGGGAAGGGAAATCCAGTGTCATAGAAATAGCAAAAACCAGGAATTAAGGGACGAAAAATGTGATAAATAAAGAAATAAGTGTTCGATTGCTACGTAATGTCTAATTGTCTATATAGCAGTGAATGCTGGTTAATTTCCTCAGCTATAGAGACAGATTAGAAACGGTGAATTTTGCAACAGAGTGTGTGAGAAAAGAGGCATTTTTAATGATGCGTACTAAAAAGACGCTTTAGAGAACTAAATTTTTAGTGAATCATGATGAGGACAAAAGGTTTGAAAAATTTAATACTCACAAGGCGTATTGAAGGCAGGAGGAAACAACAAGTAACGTATTTGTCAAGTTTGAATAAAACTATGGCCGAACGAATAGCACAAAAACAAAGAGGAATCGTAAAGGAGGAAGAATTATTTCGATTAACAAAAAAGAAGACGTTGTGGAGAACCATAATTGATCACTTTGTAAAGAAACTTGACACAGAAATATATAGAGAGAGGGAGGGAGGGGGACTGATGATTATCGCTGAAGATGGAGTGGTAGCAAATCTTGTTGAAACTCTAATGCATTCTTTATTGTTTGCACAGATTTTAGCATTGCAATTATCTGACTAGTGTCAATCATTCCCCGAATCCGCTAATTCTACTCTCAGTTATTTTGTGTCACTTATTATGTTCCATAGATTTTTTTTTTATTTTAGGAGCGAGCTCCTATAATTTTCGTTTTATTTCGTTTGCATGCTTCCTGACACAGTCTAATCTACGTGGTTGCAATGTTTATTGTTAAAAGAAGAAAAAACACAGACTGGTCTATATTATATTAATATTGTTACTAAAATAATTAGAAGGGAGAGTGTAGAGCATACAATCGTCTTAGTATTGCCTCTTACATCAGTCATATATGATGGTTGCGCTTCGGAAACGAAGGTTTTGCAAGGAATTCCTTATCCAGGCCCGTTGATAAGAACAGGTGTGGCTTACACAGGATAGGTTGATGGTAAGCATTCTGGTCTACATATTTTATGAGTTTATATATCTTGGCTCAGAGTAGCACGATGGTTTTATGCTGTAGATTGAGTTGGAGTTCAGAGGAACAGTACTAAAGTTTTTTGTTAACCTCGTATAGGTTTCTATATGGATATGCGTATGGTTTAGTGTTTATCAACGCGGAAACTAAAATCAGCAAACCGAGTTCGAATTCTGTTCGATTCCGATTCGTTCGCTTCGCGCTAATGCACTTGGCGACACAAAAATCCATCTTTCTCCAGCTATGGGTTAAACAGGAAATCAGACGTTAATCTCCAGTAGTAGATGTTTACCAATCTAGGAAATGGAGTCTGAAGAGAGATAGGCTCCGTCAGGCAATTTTGCCCTCAACACGCCACTTCTACGCCTGCAGTCTATTTTTCTGTTGTGAGGTATTGTAATTACTTACATTTTTCGGATTGTTGTCCTCATCTTTATTGTCATGTTCACGGCGTTTTGACCGTTGTACGCGTCGGCTTTCTTCAGGTGATTGGAATTTCGAACTGGACCCTTTGTTTCGTTCACCGGTGTAGATTGTTCTAGTTCCACGTGCCATGGCTGCAGCCAATTTTTTCAGACACATTCTAATTCTTCGGTAATAGTTGTCATGCTTTGTTTACGGTCGTCTTCTTCCTCCAGGATCTTGCAATGGGCAAAGACTGAGTAAATGTTGATGCGTTATCAATGTTCCTGAATATTGACGCATTATAAACAGTCCTGAATACAGATTCGTTATAAACAGTCCCGAATATCGACGCGTTATGAACAGTCCTGATTATTAATGCGTTTCTGAATATTGCCGCGTTATGAATAGTCCAGGATATTGAGGCATTATGGAGTCTTGATTATTGCCGCGTTAATAAACAGTCCTGAATATTGCCACGTTACGAACTGTCTAGAATATTGCAGGCTTTTTGAACAATCCTAAATATTGCCGTGTTAAGAACAGTCTTGAATACTAACACGTTCTGAACAGTGTGGAATAATGACACGTTAATAAACAGTCTCGAATATTGCTGGGTTATGAAATTCAATAACAGTCCAGAATACTGCGGCGTTCTGAACAGTCTGGATTATTGACACGATGTGAACAGTCGCAAATATTGCCACTTTTAACAGGCACGAATATCGGTGCGTTATGCATAGATCTGAATATTGTCACGTTACGAAAAGTCCTGAATATTGACGTTTTATGAAGAGTCCGGAATATTGACGCGTTATGAACTGACTTAAATATTTCCATGTTATGAACATTCCTGAACATTGAACCATTATGATTGATAACACGTTATGAACAGTCCTGAATATTGAGACGTTGTGAAGTGACCTGAATATTGACGTATTATGAACCGTCCAGAATACTGACGCATTATGAACCGTCCAGAATACTGACGCATCATGAACAGCCCTGAATATTGACGCGTTATGAATATTCCTGAATATTGTGTTGTTATGAATAGTCGTGAATATTGACACATTACGAATCGTCATGAATTTTATCGCGTAATGAACAGTCCTGAAAATTGACGCGTAATGAACCAGCCCTGAATATTGACGCGTAATGAACAGTCCTGAATATTGACGCGTTATGAACCAGCCCTGAATATTGACGCGTAATGAACAGTCCTGAATATTGACGCGTTACGAACAGCCCTGAATATTGATGCGTTATGAACAGCCCTGAATAAGGACGCGTTATGAACAGTCCTGAATATTGACGCGTAATGAACAGTCCTGAATATTGACGCGTAATGAACAGTCCTGAATATTGACGCGTTATGAACCAGCCCTGAATATTGACGCGTAATGAACAGTCCTGAATATTGACGCGTTATGAACAGCCCTGAATATTGACGCGTAATGAACAGTCTTGAATATTGACGCGTTATGAACCAGCCCTGAAAATTGACGCGTAATGAACCAGCCCTGAATATTGACGCGTAATGAACAGTCCTGAATATTGACGCGTTATGAACAGTCCAGAATATTGACGCGTAATGAACAGTCCCGAATATTGACACGTTATGAAACAGCCCTGAATATTGACGCGTAATGAACAGCCCTGAATATTGACGCGTTATGAACAGCCCTGAATATTGACGCGTAATGAACAGTCCTGAATATTGACGCGTTATGAACCAGCCCTGAAAATTGACGCGTAATGAACCAGCCCTGAATATTGACGCGTAATGAACAGTCCTGAATATTGACGCGTTATGAACAGCCCTGAATATTGATGCGTTATGAACCAGCCCTGAATATTGACGCGTTATGAACCAGCCCTGAATATTGACGCGTAATGAACAGTCCTGAATATTGACGCGTTATGAACAGTCCAGAATATTGACGCGTTATGAAACAGCCCTGAATATTGACGCGTAATGAACAGCCCTGAATATTGACGCGTTATGAACAGCCCTGAATATTGATGCGTTATGAACCAGCCCTGAATATTGACGCGTTATGAACCAGCCCTGAATATTGACGCGTAATGAACAGTCCTGAATATTGACGCGTTATGAACAGTCCAGAATATTGACGCGTAATGAACAGTCCTGAATATTGACACGTTATGAAACAGCCCTGAATATTGACGCGTAATGAACAGCCCTGAATATTGACGCGTTATGAACAGCCCTGAATATTGATGCGTTATGAACCAGCCCTGAATATTGACGCGTTATGAACCAGCCCTGAATATTGACGCGTAATGAACAGTCCTGAATATTGACGCGTTATGAACAGTCCAGAATATTGACGCGTAATGAACAGTCCTGAATATTGACACGTTATGAAACAGCCCTGAATATTGACGCGTTATGAACAGCCCTGAATATTGACGCGTTATGAACAGCCCTGAATATTGATGCGTTATGAACCAGCCCTGAATATTGACGCGTTATGAAACAGCCCTGAATATTGACGCGTAATGAACAGTCCTGTATGTTGACGCGTTATGAACAGTCCAGAATATTGACGCGTAATGAACAGTCCTGAATATTGACACGTTATGAAGCAGCCCTGGATATTGACGCGTAATGAACAGCCCTGAATATTGACGCGTAATCAACAGTCCTGAATATTGACGCGTTATGAACCAGCCCTGAATATTGACGCGTAATGAACAGTCCTGAATATTGACGCGATATGAACAGCCCTGAATATTGGTGCGTTATGAACAGCCCTGAATAATGACGCGTTATGAACAGCCCTGAATATTGACGCGTAATGAACAGTCCTGAATATTGACGCGTAATGAACAGTCCAGAATATTGACGCGTAATGAACAGTCCTGAATATTGACACGTTATGAAACAGCCCTGAATATTGACGCGTAATGAACAGCCCTGAATATTGACGCGTTATGAACAGCCCTGAATATTGATGCGTTATGAACCAGCCCTGAATATTGACGCGTTATGAACCAGCCCTGAATATTGACGCGTAATGAACAGTCCTGAATATTGACGCGTTATGAACAGCCCTGAATATTGACGCGTTATGAACCAGTCCTGAATATTGACGCGTTATGAACAGCCCTGAATATTGACGCGTTATGAACCAGTCCTGAATATTGACGCGTTATGAACAGCCCTGAATAATGACGCGTTATGAACAGCCCTGAATATTGATGCGTTATGAACAGCCCTGAATATTGACGCGTTATGAACCAGCCCTGAATATTGACGCGTAATGAACAGTCCTGAATATTGACGCGTTATGAACTGCCCTGAATATTGACGCGTAATCAACAGTCCTGAATATTGACGCGTTATGAACAGCCCTGAATATTGATGCGTTATGAACAGCCCTGAATATTGACGCGTTATGAACAGTCCAGAATATTGCCGCGTTATGAATATTCCTGAATATTGTGTTGTTATGAATAGTCGTGAAGATTGACACATTACGAATCGTCATGAATTTTATCGCGTAATGAACAGTCCTGAATATTGACGCGTTATGAACAGCTCTGAATATTGACGCGTTATGAACAGTCCAGAATATTGACGCGTAATGAACAGTCCTGAATATTGACGCGTTATGAACAGTCCTGAATATTGACGCGTAATTAACCAGCCCTGAATATTGACGCGTTATGAACCAGCCCTGAATATTGACGCGTAAGGAACAGTCCTGAATATTGACGCGTTATGAACAGCCCCTTAATATTGACGCGTTATGAACAGCCCTGAATATTGACGCAATATGAAGTGTCCTAAATATTGCCGTGTTAAGAACAGTCCTGAATATTGAGGCGTAATGAATAGTCCTTGATATTGACACGTTATGAATTGTCCTGAATGTTATCGCGTCATGAACAATACTGAAGAGCCTTGCAAAAAGGCCGGAAGAAACAGAAAGACCTGACATAATCGAAACATTCCAACAGGATTATTATAATCGAATTGTATAAGTAGGACTATCCTGGAATATTGAGAAAGTTGATCTATTTTAGAATCAATTTAAATCTGCCAATTTTATACTAATGCGAAAAACTATATAATATAAAATACTAAGCGAAGATCTGCAATAGTGAAGAAATTTGTTGTCACTTGATCTCCACTGATGCTCATCCATTATTACGAGTATGAAATCTCAATTAGCGAATAATAATAGGTAAAAGATGGGTTACCCTGCTAGACCATTGAGTAGCTGACTTTACCATCTAATTAGACAGACAAGAAGATCGCAATCACTAGACATTTAGCCGTCTATAAAAATAAAGTACCGAGAAAAAACTAATTGTATCACAGGATAAAAGAAACACGAAAAAAATGTAGAAATGCAACAACAAAACTAAAAAGCTCCACAAATAACAAGAATTCCGGTGATAAGATCTGTCAAGCTTCGAAGAACTTATCGTTTTGGGCTTGACCCCGAAAAGGAGGACTCGAACGATTCTTCAAGTCCTTGAAAAGGAACAAAAAGTGCTTACCAGGGCAGACTGTACTTAAAATTGTAGCGGCAACTCTGAATGACTCAAAGGTTTCGACTTCTTATAACTGTTAATATGCAAAAGAATAGGGACGTGTTTTAATGAGCTTTCTTCTTACCCTCGATGCCTGGTCGTCAAGAGCAGATATTTACAGCAAATACTTTTTATGATACGAAAGGTTGTCTGTTTTATTAAGGGTACTTTCTCGTGTATTCTTTTTTTGTGGTTGAGTGGGTGAATCTCTCAGGTGTGCGTGTGTTACTGTGAATGTGTGCGATGGTAAAACATGTCATAGAATTGAACTTAAAGTTTGTTTTTTTTTTAGCAACGCTGTCTGGGAAAGTAAATCTTCATATTGTTTATGCATCGAATGCATTTATAAAGTTTGCTACTGCAGCAGTCCGTGTTAGAGTTTTAGTAAGGGCCAAATTCGAACTTAAATATCAATGGTTTGGGTAAATTTGATATGTTATAATAAACAATTCATATATTTAATAGGCCCGTTCACACTAATATCTGACTACAGATTTTTTTAATCTATACGTACAGATTGAATAAAGGTTCAGATAAAAATTCTCCGTATGTCGTAATAATAACAACAGAGATGAGGACATTAATCCGAATGTAAATAATGTAAACTCTGATTTTAATGCATTATATACACTAGCAAAATTTACTCAAACAAAATCTAGGTTCAAACTTATAAAATTCGGTGTTTAACCATCAATTATTTACTTACCGCCTGAAATATTTACTTCGTTAATGAATAGAATAACTCAAAATAAAGTCGGGGTGGAGTAATGATAATGTCAGTGAGCATAGGTAAGGGAATCTGAAACCTTGCATCCATTGGCTAAATGAAATTTTATTTTCTACCCAATTTGATTTTCTCGACTTTCGAAGTAGAAGTCGACTTACATTATTCGGACTATTGTCCTTATTTTTGTTGCCATGTTTATCACAACGTTTCGGCCGCTTTACGCTGCGGCCTTCATCATGTGGTTGGAATGTCGAACTGAACCCTTTATTTCGCTCGCTGGGATAGACAGTTCTAGTTCCACGTGCCATGTCTAATGGATGTCAGTTATCACTTATCTCTTGTTAATTCCCCTCTCCAAGTCCCCCACTGCCTTAACCAGGTATTGAAATCACAACTCTAAAAATGGTTGCTGAAAACATTAAGTTTATGAGTCTCAAAAATTCATACACAGATGTCCTTAAGAACACATGGCACAGTGGATAAAGGCGTTGGTTAGATCCAGTGACAGGATCCAAATATGAAGACAATAGTCCGAATAATGTCAATAGAGTACATAATACCTCGTCTCAGAAATATAGACAGATACAGAAGTCGACTTTTATTTTCTGTCCGATCTGATCTTCTCAACTTTCGAAACAGAAGTCGACTTTTATTTTTCGCCTGATCTGAAATTTGATTTTAAACACTCGCCTTATATACGAGTCCAGTAGTAAATTCTAGTTAAATGAAACATTGGTCACAATGAACAGTCGGTTAGTAGGAGCAACAGCTGGACACCTCGAGGTGGTGTAATGGTTAGCAAGCTTATCTTGCTAGAACAACTACAACTGAGTAGTGAGTTCAATCCTCACTGAGTGCCCCATACTTTCGGCCTTGCGCCACATCTAAGCTATGATAGAAAATAAAGGGGCACCTCAAGGTGGGGTGGTGTAATGGTTAGCAAGCTTTTCTCGCTAGAACAATTACGAGTGAGTTCGATCCTCACTGGGTGCCCCCTACTTTTGGCCTTGTGCCGCATCCGAGCTACGCTTGGAAAATCGCTAGTAGAAACAACAGCTTAAGAACATAATTAAATGTAATATTTTGTCTTTTTATACACGTCTTTTCAAAGAGAACGGCTGCTGATGGGAACGAAGCTGAATTCATGTCTACCAAAAACCTGACAAAAAATTCCCCTTATTAGATAATCTGTGTGACGCTAATCTTTATAGATTCTCTTGTTAAATATCTATATACAATAAACGTCAAATTTTGTATGTCTGTATGTAACTCGTCTTAAGTAGCAGAAAAAGGGCAAGTTAGTAAGAACTATTTAGCCTCACCCCAAAATATTTCAAGGGAGAGAAGTATTAAATGCTAATTATATAGTAACATCTCTTATTTTTTTACTTATATGGAAGTAAAATTCAGGACCGAAAAAGAAATCGCTCACTTCTGCATATAAAAGTCTGCAGTGTAGCGAATAATATTTTGCTCCATCAAAAGTGTCTCTGAAATGCTGATCCAACAGGTTACAGTTAGTATTTTCTAATTTTAAACGCTTGAAACTAAAACTTAAAGAAAAACGAATGAAAAAATTAAATAAAGCATTACGATTTATTTTGATTAGAGGAAATACAATATATTGAATTGTATTAGTGTTAGAAATAGTATTTCTTCTTTCATTTTAATTTCACTTATTTTTCATTACATTCACACAGACTCTAAGTCAACAGCCATTATTATACAACGTAGATAAAAAAAATTAAAAAGATACTCTTGCTAAGAATCAAACTCGCATCCTTTCATTAATAACAGCTGAAGATTACTTTATTCCCCCCTAAAAAAAATGAACCAAGTTAATGTTACTACTATTAATAGAAGTAGTAAATGTGAAAAACGAAAGCAAAAATATCACGTATTAGCGAGTGAACGGGGGTTGGGGGAAATGAAGGATAACAAATGGTTAGAGTTGACATTGGCACGTGCAGGCCAGCTTCTAGCTCAACATGCAATGCAGATGGTCCAGATAATCAGGATAAATGTGTTTTCGAGTCTTACCAAGGGCGTATTCTTTATTTTCAATTAATTTTTGAGCTTTTGGATACCAGTCGACTATTTGTGATGGCCGTCTTTTGTCTCACTTCAGTGTAAAGTCGCTGTCTATTTTCGAGAACAAGATTTTTGAATTGGAATAAAAGAATGTACAAGGCAAAATATACACACAAGTATTACTTGGAAGGGCAAGTTCTGCAAATATAGATAAGATTTACAGAGAGGCTAATACGTTTCTTAATTTAAAACATAAAAATTCAACCGCCGAACATTTTTATCTGAAGCACTTCCAGATAAGAAAAATACTGTATTCTCTGCTTACTATAGTCTACTAAAAAAAAAAAAAATTTAAAAGTTCAGAAGAGAAACAGAATGTTATAACGATGATATATTTTCGGGACACAATTAAGTGCATGATCGTGTGAGAACGGTTTAGACTTCAGTTCGTATCATGATGCCAGAATCCTTGATGTGGTCATTGTGGAAGGACATGCCTTTCGTATATCAATATCACTAAACACCTGCAATAAATACGGAAATATCGACCTCCAAATCTTCAAGAAACTATACCACGACATTATGATCTCTCTATTGCTAGAAATTGGCAAAGCTACGACTACTTTACATTTAGAAATGTTTTCCGTTCTGCCCGATGAAAATAAGTATTTGTTTTTCAGATTTTATTACACCTTTTATTTACATCTAAAATTCTAATCCGTTTTTCCCTCTGGTTGATTTAAATAAAGGGAATACAGACAAAAATTCTTCATTCAATATATTAACATTAACGGAACTTCTTGCCCGAGAGAATCTTTTTTTTTTTTTTTAACCTCCGATTAGCATGGCTGTTGCCAACCTCCAGGAAAGCAACCCTTTGCTCCTTCTCAGACTAACCTTTTCCCTTGACAGATTGGAATGTGGAAAGACTATATTGAATCAATTGCTAGGTCCGCTGCTTGAAAAATTGGTTCACTGTGTCATGCTAGACAATTTTTCTCGCCAGACACATCTTATACATTTATAAATCTACCATTCGTCTATATGTTGAATATTGTTGCCACATCTGGTTTGTTATTTCTACTATGTATTTAGAGATTCTTGATAAGATCCAAAGAAGAATCTGCAATGTTATTGGTTCTAACTTCTCATCTTGGATACAGTTACTTTCTCACCACCTTTTCTGTAAATACTTTCGGGGTAATTGTTCTGATGAACTTTCCTCTAAAGTACCTAGACTTTATAAATTTAAATACAAGATTGGCGGAAATGTCTCATCATTTTAAGGTTGAAATGCCTAGATGTAATCGGATGTTCTATGCTAACAGTTTTTTTTTTTCTCTCGCACTTCTCTCTTGTATAAATTTCTTCCGGCTTCTTGCTTTCCGGTCAACTTTGACCTTCAAAAATTTAAATGCAATGTCAGTAGTTATCTTGTATCTTCTTAATTCCGGTTCTTTCATCGTACTCTCTCCATAACATTTTTCTCACATTCTCTCATACTCAGTAACACCTTGCGTCGTAGTGGCTTTATTTACTTACAAGTGCTGAAATAATTTAAAAAAACAAAAACAAAGCATAATGACTAATGTTATGAATCCTGCTCTCAAACAATGGTTAGCAAATTAATCATATTAGTTTGCTGTTTTCTCTCTTCATTGAGTTTCTCATTTGCAAATTAAACTGAGAGCAACGCTTATCAACCTAGCCTGGTTGCTTATTATCGCTATTGCTGATTCAAATACAATGAAAGTAGAAAAAAAAACACGTATCTCGCAGAGTGATGGTTACCAAGGTACTGTCTCAGATGACACTTAATGTGGAGAGACCACTTACAGCCCCCGATACTAAACAAATATTTGTTGATTCTTGTCGTAACTCGAGGACCCAGAATTTAATTTAAAGACTTAATGTAGTCATTTCAATCCTGAATGCAAAATCGTTGTGGGATTGTACAAATCCAAGCTTAATTCATATAAGTCAGTCAGTCAGTTATGTGCCATGCGTGACACACGCTTAGACGATCTTGTATCTTTCAACGCAGATTTTTTTCCCGCAGTAGGTTGCCATTTCTTTCTGCAGCAGGCCATTTGCCATCCAACCGGTCTGTCCAGCTATTTACCCATAACTGGGAGGAGAATAAGAGGATTACATATCTTTCCCAAGAGTATTAGTACGTAAGTGAATGTAAAGGATTCGACAGAAATTCGATCTCGGGTCTCCGATTCCTCAATCCCAGCTGCTAACCATTACTCCACCGTGCCTCCTTTATGCATATATACAGACATCTATAATAAGCAATGGTTACCAAGCCCTTCTTTCACACAGTTATTGGTAGAGCATGTTGGGTACCCAACTGTTGTCTGATTTTAAGAAAATGTCTAACTGTCTCAGAAAACTGGTGTCAAACTTATCTCTGGGGCTATCAATAAGGAAGTAAGTTCGATCCTCACTGGGTGTTCTTTTGTGGCTTGTACCAGGCTAGATTAAGCCCAATAAATATTTTACACCATTTCTTATTTCTATCTCTGAAAAGCAATCTTCCTCTAAGAAAGTGTTTGCATATATATATATATATATATATATATATATATATATATATATATATATATATATATATATATATATAATCCTACATTTGTCCGGCCAGGAAAAATGCGTAAAAATCAACTGTTGTTCTTCGAGCCTCGGCTTTGGTATCCGCCGATAAAGAACGTGTCAGTTAGATAACTAAGCTGGGTCGGGCGCGTCGACGGGTGTGAAGCCATAACAAAAGGACGGGATGCCTAGCGTCACCTCCCACGGAGCGTGCAGCAAGGCGGGGTTCATTCTTTGCGGAAACTGATGGGCAGTCAAAACAGTGCGGCATCAAACGTTGTAGGTGACTGAATTGATGGCTCTACATGGGGCAGGTAGGCGTGGAGGGAGATGAAATGCTGAAATTCAGCCCAACATAAACATGGACCGACAGAAGGTTTTCTGGTCAATGTAAAAATAATGAAACATTCGTTCATAAGCAAGGGGTGGGGATAATGGAAAGTCTACCATAGAGCATTAGAGTGAATGTCTGTCAGGAACTTGGATTTAGCGCTCAATCTTTACTCCAAAATTCACACTTTCTTACTCAGATTAAGTAAAACTCATATATATATATATATATATATATATATATATATATATATATATGTAGGTAGGTAGGTATGCATTTCGCTTAATTTGAATATGGACAGAAAACGAAAGAGCGATTGACAATTATGGAGTTGAAGGCCGAATCTAAATTTTTGAGTATATATATATATATATATATATATATATATATATATACTCACACGCACATACACATACACAGACACAAACACATATATATATATATGTATATATATTTTTAAGGTATGCTATATTTATGGGTTAAAGTGCTCAATATTAGAGATAGGGCGTATATAAATAAAAGTGGACGTTGAATTCAACACCCAGAGGTGATAGTCTGTTTCATGCTAAACACAAACATCAGGCCATCATTAATCTAGCCTGGAAGAAACCACAAAAGTTGGCCTGACGATTGCTTTTAACATGAAACAGACTGTCTATCCACTTTTTTATATATATATATATATATATATATATATATATATATATGTGTGTGTGTGTGTGTGTGTTTGTATCAAATGTTGTGCGTATGTGTCAAATGTTGTGCGTATGTGTCAAATGTTGTGCGTATGTGTCCAATGTCGCGGTTATTTCTCCTTTTCATCATTTTCGTTTCTCTCTACACCCTCTTCCTATTCCTTTTTCTTCTTTCTTTTTCTTTTCCCCTTTTGTGTCGTCCGGCAGACATAAAAGCTGCGTCGCCTTTTATGGAGGAAACTACTATTTGATCCGGCATACTATACTGCTCAGCCACGCCGGACTTTACAGTAAGCAAGGTTCTTTTTACCCTATTTAAGGAAGTACATCCTCTTCACTCAGAGTAGTTTTCTCCAGAGCCCATACAAATATTTATTATATTTACCAAATACCTATCCCTGCCGATGGATACATAATCTTTATTTAAATTTCTCGAAAGCGCGGGCCGATGAGCGTATTACACACGCTTTTTAATAAAATTAGGCGTCTATTTCAAATAAGAAGTGTCCACCATAATAACGTTCGAAATAATAAAAATGTCGGATTAAAAAGAAATTTATAAATATATATATATCGTTAAAAATATCTATGTTATTATCAAGAAGAAAGATCAAAGCATTTTTTATTTAAAAATTATTTTTGAATCCTTTTTAGAAGATTCAAAATTTAGTTTAAAAGTCTTGTTTTCTTTTGTTTTTGTTTTTTGTTTTTTTTTGTTTTTTGTTTTTTTTGTTTTGTTTTTCGTCAACGTGGAAGTATGGGAAATTTCAGCCTTTTTGCGGTGAAAACACATTGATTTAAAAATTCTTACAAAAATAAAATAATTGTGGGATTTTAATGAAACTTTCAGAACTTATTCAGAAATGAATTAAATTATTTTAGGAAAGTTTCTTTTCTGAGAAAATCTTGTTTTTTTTTTTTCTACATTTTTTACACTTGTTGCCCTCCACTTTTATAAAATTTCGAAAACTTTTATTTTGTAGCGCTTATTGTCTATCTAAATTATAACAAGTCTTCCGGGAATTTAAATCATCAGTTTTTTATCAAACTACTTACAGAAAATATGCTCTGAATCATAAAATAAAATAATGCAATAAAACTAAGATTAAAATTCTATATTAATTTTTTTCGGTCAAGTGATATTGCTATTAAATAAAAACTGCAATTACTAATCATATATGAAAAGGTTTACTGCAGTTCATCGACCCACAATATTTTTAAAATAATTTTGATTTTTGTGTGTATGCGCGCAGAGGTTTGTAAGTACGAACGTCCATACGCGACATTATCAGAAAATAAAAGCGGTAATTATAGTAAATTTAAATCGTAATTTTCTAACATTTCCTCAGCAAGCTTCGCTGTAAGACTATAAAGCCAAAGTATCTAAAATTCAATAAAATATTAGAAAGCTTAACAAATTTTAAAGATTACAAGGGTAGTTAAAAATATAAAGAAAACGTTTAATTTTATAACAATAATAGAAGAATTTTCCAAACATAAAGTTGTTGATAAATGTATTAACACCTCATAAAACTTGCGTGTTAAAAATGCTTTTCTACGTTATTTTAAAGTAAGTAACATTTATTTCAATTCAGATTAATTAAACTTTAAATCAGCTACTTTTTCTCACATAACATTTCAGAAAAGTATATTTTATTTTTTAAATATTTTTAACATAGAAAATTATGTTGTGTTGACAGATTTTATCGATTTTACTGATAATAAGAAAAATAATTCCAATCAATTCAATTTGAAATAAAGCAAAGTATTTTACTCATAAGAAATATTAAATTAAATGTATTAGCTTGCAAGATTTTTCATTATTAAAATGCATTTTAAGTTAGGCATCATATTTTACGTACCTATCTATCTATCTATCTATCTATATATATATATATATATATATATATATATATATATATATATATTGTTTTGACAATAACATCGATTTTTTCAGGTACATATCCTACAATTTAACCCATTAATTTAAGACACAATGATGAAGCTTTGGGCTAACATAAGAAAGGATGACGATGTTAAAAACTAACACATCGTAACTATTTTGAATATAAACACTCATCATTAAGCTATAGAATTATCGAGGCACTGCGGGTATATTATTATTATTATTTTTATTTTCTTTGATTTCTGGCGTTTACACATTTCTTTCCGGGTCCCACCCAGGGACCTAAGGTTAGAAATGGCAGCATGACACTTTCCACTGACAAAAAAAAAAAAAAAATTACATAGATAAAGCCCTTCGTAAAGTGTGGGCTGTACTTGTCAGAACAATTTTTTGTATCTCCTTGAGGCATGGACTTCCAGGAATCCCTTCAATTAGTCTACTGGAATCTTTTCCAACCAGTCCTAGGGCTCCAACTACAACAGGGATCGTTGATGTTCCCATATGCCACATTTTCGAGATTTCTATTTCAAGATTATTATTATTATTATTATTATTATTATTATTATTATTATTATTATTATTATTATTATTATTATTAATAACCTTGCAATTAAATCTTGATATATGTTTCGCAAAGTTATTAGTTTATTAAAATTTGTTCCTTAATGAGAATTTGAGAATATCACATTGAAAGTACTGCAGATATCAACGTACAAAATGAGCAGTAGAATTTAGTAGAATTTAGTAGAGTTTACTGCAAAATAGGCTATTCTACCAAGGTTTCTTCTTGTCGGACACAGTCATTGACAATATAAGATCTGCAAATGATATTGGGTTGATAGCAGACACAAAAAGAAAACTGCAGAACTCAGACAAGGTGGTAAAGGAAAGCGATATGAAAGAACTAACCATCAATTGTTAGAAGACAGAATATATGGTTGTTAGCAAAATGGTCACAGTCCAAAATGCTAGAGAAAATTTGGAGACGTCAAAATTAAACAAATACAGAAATTGACTTATTTGAAAAGTACTTGACAGAAAGAGGGATAGCAAAAAAAAAAAAAAAAAAAACTTTACTAAGGGCTACAAAGGAGAAGTCGTGGAGAATCAGGGTCACCCACGCCCTGAAGGGATGCTGTATGTAGAAGAATAGAACTTCTCTAACAAATGTGACACAAAAATCTGAAGTAGAATTTTCGTGATATCCCATAAAATTTAGTGATTTGTAATCCACATGTGTTGTTCAATTACCCAGAAATCTATCTGAACATATTTTCCTGACAAGATAGATATGAACAGAGTGAGATAGATAGATAGATAGATAGATAGATAGATATTAACAGAGTGGGACAAATATGTTGTTATGCATATGTTACGTATATTTAAGTAGCAAGGATTCATTTTTCTAGATTTTGCTAAATTCAACCGACAAAACATGTCTTTTTAAAGTTGATGCATATTCAAAGCAAATTTCGGAAAAGCTCATTTTATTTATTTATTTATTTTTGTTCAAGTGTACTTAGTACATTTTATACTGATAGTTGAACTTAAATTATTTGATAAGATATCAGTATAATCCATAATATATACTGGGAGCAAAATGCCTGCATCCGGGTATAAAATGGATTTAGTTTCGTACAAAAAATAGAAACGAGCGAAATCCTCTTACCGGATTTATTTAACCTTTACAGTGAGACAATATTAAGAGAACCTCTGCCTGTGTTTATTACTAGTTGGCACAATAATGACAAGATATGCAGATGAGATCGTGTGTTGATGACAGACGGCATGAAGAAACCTGCCGGGACACCTTAACAAGGGAGTTAAGAAAAGTAAGAAGAAGAGCCTAACAATCAATTATATGAAAACAAAATGTGTGGGTGTTAGAGGAACAGCCCAAGATGCTAGGAAATCGATATGTTAACATCGATATGTTAACATCAAGTACGTACAAAAATGTAAATGTCGGCGAGGTCTTTTAATAGATGACGGATAATGATACTGAAAAGAGCATAGAAATAGCCAAATATACCTTTCAGAGACTAAACAAAGCATTAAGGGACAGAAAAACCTTGTTACAAATAAAAGAGTATTGTATAGCTATATAACGGAATTCCTCCAATATGACAACGAATAAGGCAACATAAATGTGATTATTCAGAAGGATGTTAGGAATACCATGGATTAAACATGTGACCAACAGGGAAGTTTTAAGGAAAATGGAAAACAAGAAGGGCCCTTGTACTTAGAATCAGAAAGAGACATTTCTGGGATATGTAACAAAAGAGGGCTTTTGGCATTTGGCGCACACCGAACATTTTGAAGGCAGGAAGGGCAGATTGATTGGTTCATTTTCTACGGTTTATCAACCTTTTTAAGATTATTTAAAGACAGAAAATAATTTTAGATCTAAGTATTTCTTTTTGAGATAATAATGATTTAGTGGTACAAGTCTTAGTAATTAACCCATAACTGGAGAAAAAGAGGTGGATTCATACCTTTTCCCAAGGGTATTTGCAAACCCAACTAGAATTGGAAATCGGCTCTCCAATGAATAATTCCGAGCTATTATGAATTTTACCACTTGCACATCTAAGCTTACAACACCTGGTATTCCCAAGTGGTCACCCATCTAAATACTGACCAGACTCGATGCTGCTTCAGCCTGATGAGGCCCTGGAAAGGGCAGAATGAAACAGTAAGTAACATAACTAGCAAAAACTTGTGTACATGAATAGAACAAGAAGTGGAAAAAGAATAAGGATAAAAAAAGTACCTATAAGGATACAAAGGATAAGAAGTTGTGGAGAAACATGATCGCACTGTTTCTGAAGGAAAAGCAGCACATGAGATTTAATGAAGATTTTGTCTTTAAAATGATTCATGTCTTCCTTATCTTTGCTTTGTTTCAATGTTGTCTTAGGACTAACATCCCTATCTTTGTTATTATTCAATGATTATTTGGGACTAAAACCCTCATCTTTTTTTGTTTCTTCCTTCCGTAGTTGTCACTGAAAAGATTAATGAACGCTTTCTAACACGATGAGAAACCGAACATATTTAAAGAGATTAAGGTTTCCCAATTTTCGAAGTAAAATAAAGTGGCCTTCTAGTTTTCGATAATTGCGCTTCCATTTAACTCTCATCAACGAGATTAGACAACAGTAAATGGTTCCAAATCAGTTGTCCGTTTGGGGAGAAACAGTTGCGATTGACCTTTCTGGACATTTTTACTTCGATGAACAAAAAAAAAAAAAGAAGAAAACTACGAAGATTTATTTTTCTTTTTAAATTTTTATTCTCTACATGGGTAAAGTAAAGGGCGTAGATATTCTACAAGTTGTTTTAGCATCCTTTTTTATCCTTTTATTTTAGATATTTATTTAAACGTAGTTCGTGAATGATGGTCTTCTTCCATTTTCCTTTTACATTTTCTTAATCTTCATTCTTAACTTTATTCCTTCTCATCTTCTCCTGCTCATCTGAACCGATCTTCATACCCGTAACTTCTTTTCCTTCAAATGTTCCCACTTCATTTTCTTTTCTCTCTCTCTCTCTCTCTCTCTCTCTCTCTCCATCTCCCCCTCTCTCCCTCTACCCCTCTATTTCTCTCCTAATTCTTATTTTTACTCCTTCTCGTCCTTCTTTTTCCTCTTTGTTGGCTTATCACTCGACAGTCTTTCCCTTCGATCTACTCTCTATTCACTCTTTTCTCCTCTTCCTCCTTCACTTCGTGACCGAACTTTTTCTTTCACTTTCACGTATTTACTCAAGGCAGCACTTCACCTCAAAATAGCGGGCTTTTAGAATTTTTGGATGGGTGTCTGCACTAGAATTGAAATAATCGGGACCATTGTATGCATTATCAGTTATTTTATCAGTTAAAACGACGGAAATTCCATTCAATAATGGATTCTGTCACCAACTTCTCTTGGCTTTTCTCCGTTTGACCTTCTTCTTCTTCTTCTTCTTCTTCTTCTTCTTCTTCTTCTACTACTACTACTAATACTACTACTACTACTTCCTCATATTCTTATTGTTATTCTATTCATCATCTTTTTCGCAATTTCTTTTTATTCGTGTTTTATGTTGTAGTTGATTTTTTTCCTTCGTCTTCATTTTGCTTTTTTTTACCTTCTTGTATCTCTCTTTTTCCTTTCCTCTATTTCTTATCGTTTTCTTCTTCCTTTTTACGTTCTTTGTTTTTTCTCACTTTCTTATGTGTGCTTTACCGAATTTTTCTGGTATGTTTGCTCATTTCTTCCTCATTTTTCTCTTGAGTATAATTATCATTCTCTCTCTCTGTCTCTCTCTCTATCTATTTATCTATCTATCTATCTATATGTCTATCTATCTATATATCTATCTATCTATCTATCTCCATCTCTTTTAATCTCTTTTTATATTTTCCTTCCTCTCGTTATTACGAGGATATGTCCTCGCCGTCTTTTCTTTCTTCCTCTTCATTCTTTCCTTCATCATTCTTCATATGTTGTTCTTTTAAAAATCTTTGCTATCCAATATTTCTCGTTTTCTTCTTATCTTTCTTCTTTTCATCTTCATTTTTACATTTACTTCTCGCCTTCCGCCATATTGCTCTTATTACAATTTAATTAATTCCCTCTTCTTAAAGAAAGAATAAGAGAAATAATGAGAGAAAGACAGAAGCAAAGGTGTTACTATTTTTATTAGCTGAAACATCATTTTTCGTATATCATTATTATTATTATTATTATTATTATTATTATTATTTAGCATCTGTACGAGAAAGTGTTTTAATGTGATAATAAACAAAAACTACAGTGTAGTCCCTTCCCTTCTGTCTTTCCTCTTAATTATACGTTTTTATCATTATTTGAAAAAAAAACAAAACAAAGAAAAATGGTCAATGTACCAAATTTGAGTAGAAGTTGCATGTTAATGATAATTGTAATATTAGCCGTTTCCCTATAAGGAAACATTCGGCATTCATTGACCGTACTGCTTTCAGTTGAAATTAAAGAAAATCTTTTTCATAAAACATTTTTTTAGGAAAACACGTTTCTTAAGTCCAATAATTGTTATCGTTATTTCTAGTATTGGAAGGTGTTACCTACCTAACCTTTTATTTAAAGTGGTGTGGGATGTTAACATTCTAATTATGCCATTATTTTCTCTCATAGCTATATGTGCTATCCATTTTAATTGCTGCTGCTGTTGGTAGTCATCAAATGATGTGGTTTCTGTTATGTAGTAGAATTCTTTGTTTGGGATACTATGGCGCCAGTTCATAAAGTTTAAAGATTACCTTTGCCAAGACACTCAGGATTTATGCGTCCAAATCGTTTTTTTAACCATTGATCTCAGGAAACGGTTGTTTACAGCTGACAGGTTAGACATTTCTGACCGAGTCTGGCATCATGTATGACATCGATACGAAAGTCTCTATCTGACGAGGCTATTTAAAAACTTGACTCAAGCTTTGCACCACAGGGACAGCCAAAGTGTTTATGGTCGATGTTGTATTTTGTTAATTCAACCAGACACGCACGTATTTTTTTCTTACTTTCTCCATCATTTGGGTATACTGTATTCCATCTCCTTTTCTGACTACTAAATATTTATAGGCTTCTGTTTTCTCAAGTCCTTAATCTTTGTGACAAAATCTAAATCTATTGAGTATGTCTCTGTAATTCTAACTTTCTTGAATATTACTTTGCACATTTATCTAATCCGAAATCCATACCGATGTCATCACTGAAGCATTGTACAGTATTGTGGGTACCCTTCAACTCATTGTCGTCTTTGGCAAAGAGTTTGATATAATCCATGTAAAATACGTGATTAAGCGCTTTCTTTTTTTACTTGTCTCCATAGTTGTTACTGTTTAGATCATTCGAAAGGGAGACAGACAGAACAGAAAGGGCGACAAGGAGTCTCATTGAAAGATTCTTAGTCAGATATTCAAAAAATTCGACGTGGCATAACTTTGATGTGATTTAGGTATAATGTGGTTTTCCACGGTTTCTTGATATATTTAAGGAAATTTACTATCACCGAGGAGACTTTGTGCATTTCGAAACCCTTAAGGATCCAAGAGTGTGGCTCACTATTAAAACCTTTACGGTAATCTATCCAAGCTGCGCTGAAATATCTACCTTTTGTTTCTGCAATTTTTCAGGATCATTTTATTTATCAGTAGTTGATCTTTGCAACCATGTGAACCTCTCCGGCATACATTCTGTTCCAGAGGAAGAATATTGTTTTCATCCTAAAAAGAGTAAGTAGGGTTCGTCAGAGTAGACATGATAAATTTATGTGGTGGACAGACATATTATTGGCCTATCAATTTTTGGATCATCTGTTTCTTCCGTTTTTGGTAGGAGATACCTTCAGTGATTCATTCTGGAATTTCATTAGGGCTATTAATTAACATTGATAAAGTTTGCGCAATAATTTTATGGATTGATGAGAGATGATAGAAGCAAAAGATGGGTACCTTATCGCTTTCTGGGGATTTCCATTTTGGGGATTTTGTTACAGAGTACCTAACATTAGTCTTGGTTATATTTTTCCATTATTGCACAGGTTTATCCTTCATTCTTGTTCTTGTTTTATCCACTCAGCAATGGAATTATATTCCTTTGGCTTGCTCCAAATATACTCCCAATATTTTTTGCACTTCTTCAACAGATGGTGGCTTTTTGACTTCTATAACTGCTTTCTCAATTTCCCTGTAAAAATTACTGAGATCTCTTTGGAATATTTTATTTTGTCGAGAAAATCTACAAACGCTTTTTTCATATCGTCTTCTTCTCTATGCCTTTAATTGCATTGTCTGTTTAGGTATTTCCTTGATTGGTGGAATTTCATTTACTGATTTAATTCTATATTTCCACTTGATCTTCTTGTTTTGTCGTGATGAAACATTTGAATTTCTTGAAATCTTATCTAGTATCGATAATTCACATCTAATTTCCTCAATTTTCCCTTTAATTTTGACTTGTAAGTGGGATCTTTTATCTGTTCATTTTTCATTTGTCTTCATATTAAGTTTTTCATTAGCTGCCAATGCTGTTGCATATATGACATTATTTATTTTTCTGATGTTTTTTATTTATTATTATTATTATTATTATTATTATTATTATTATTATTATTATTATTTCGCTATTTACATGGTCATAACATATATCCGGTAGTTATCGGTGGAAATTGAGTGTCATCCAGTCTCCCCAAATTTCAATCATTTACCTCTGGATATTTTCTATAGACCCTAGAAATTATGGACAAAGGTCGAAACGTAGTTTATTTTTCTCTTTTTCTTTTTTTTTCCGTTTTCATGGTTCGCTAATGCAGCTACATTCACTATCTTGGTTGTCTTTTCCTTGTTGACTGCTATAAGCGAAAAAGTTAAGATAAAATAAAACCTATTGGACTAGTTAAACAGACATTTGTCCTTATTTGTATTCACTTTCCACACAAATAGAATCTGAGGTCTTTTACTGGAGATCATGTGATAGCAAATCTCCTCGATACTCCATTATTTTCTTCATTTATTCTAGTCATGTCTTTTGTGCTCAGGTTTCACACTCGTCGAAAGTCATGGCTATCATTGACAACCAATCAACTCCGTCGCCAATACTCACCATTGTATTCAAGATGATTTTGTTTTGATTGTCTTCGGATTTCACTTTAGCCAATCTTTAAGTAAACTTTCTCACGACTGTTCCAAGTGCGCTGATAATGACGAATGCAATGATGAAATGTTTCCTAGTTTTCACGTTAAACATGTCTCAAAATTCAGTAACGTCGTTTTATATCACTAGCACCTTCCACAATTTCATCTCAAACTTTCAATAATATCGTGTTTATAACAATCTCAATTCTCTTTTGAATGCCAAATTCGTCTAATCTTGATTGCTGCGCTGCCATCACTGATCCAAGTGATGCATCTATGATAGGCACTACCTTAATCAGTCACACAGTGAGCGTGTCGTTATTATCATATTTTATGCACATGCAAGTTCAGATTTGCTGTTTGGTGCTTATCGCTGAAGATCGAGTGACAACAAGTCTTAATATTCCAGTATTCCAGATGCTTTCAGTTATCTTATGGATGGTCTCAGTTTTTCCTCGAATTCTCACTTTCCTGGGGTGGGGTGGGGTCGCTATAAGCTTTAGAAACGTTTCAAATGTTCCAAAAACTTTCATGCGCCAGAGATTTTCCTCGATTTTTCACTTTTCTTCAATTTTTCAATGACCTGGAACAATCACATCCACAACATAATCTCTTTTTTTTTTTACCTACAGTGCTCCATGGGTTTGTTTCCCTTGTTTCATTTATCCGCGATATGAATCCATCTCTTCCCCCACCCCATCAGCTATGGGTAAACTGCTGGAAAAACCGGGTTCTATAGCCTTGGATGGCAACCGGTCTAGAAGAAAAACTCTGAACTTTATGTAACCCTGGAGAAGCGGCTAAGAAAGTACCGTTTGCATTGACTCGATCATACCGACTACGGTCGATTCCTTTACTTAATAATAGTACCAAAGCGCAAAATATGGTGGCAATCCAGATAATGTGAAAAGAAACTGTAAAATGTTTCCTTCAAGCAAAAAAAGAAGAAAGTTTTTGACTTCATAAGAAAAGTATAACATCCTATGTTGAGATTTGCTAAGATCTATAAGAAGAATTAATCTCCGTTCCAGCGTCTAAACAACATTATGTTTGTTATAATCGTTTTTAATCACTTATGTCTAATTTCTAAATTCCTCTTTATCCTGTGTGTGCACCTATTCGTATAAACAAAGTACATATATATATATATATATATATATATATATATATATATATATATATATATATATATGGTTCGGTGGTATCTACGGTTTCAGATATCCGCTGATGATCTTCGAACATATTACCTGCGGATAAATAGAGGAATTACTGCATTGTTATTAGTATTATTCTCTGTGCCTTTAATTGATGTTTATTATTATTATTATTATTATTATTATTATTATTATTATTTTTTCTTCCCTATTTTATTATTGTTTTACCGCTACTACGTCAACTACTATTTCTTCCTTTCCTATATTTTCCTTCAATCTTCCCTCTTTCCTCATATTCCTCTTGTTCCTTTCTTTTTTCTTCAATTTCCTTTTGATTCTTATTGTTGTTATTGTTCTACTTTTAGTACATGTTACCTTATCTCCTTTATTTATGTTCAAGTTTTGTCGATAAAAACAACCACAATAATAGCAAGTCACGAAGAAATATACAGCAAATAATAATAATAACAATAATAATAACAACAATAATCGACTGCTACTCTTTCCTTTCTTTTCTTTCTCGTTCATTTTTTTACTCCAAAGATTTCGTATCAGTTGTCATCTGGGGAAGTCATAAAAATTCACAATGAAGTCAGATTCACCTGACGAAGCTTGAATTAATACAGATCAAACTTCAAAGTTACAAGCACGTACGCATAATCAATGATTTTCTCTCCTTTTTTTTTTTTTTTTTTTTTCTTAATTTGTTGTTTCTTCTTTCTTTCCTTTTAGCTTTATATTTCGACTGGTCTTTTCTCGGAGCTTCTTCAGGTAAAGTGCAATATCTGTTGTTGATCAGTTCTGCCCATTTATATCTTCTAGGATCACATAATGAAACGTAGCCGGTAATAAAATCACAGGAAAGAAATTCTCACAAAAAGTAACAACTTTGGCTGAGAAAATAACTACGAGAAAACCTTGGTTTTGCGAGTGACATATTTGACAAACATGAACCCATTGTAGCAGATTTTTGAACGACGCTCAATAATTTCCATAGCAAGAGGCGTAAAAATTATTTTTCACTAAATGCAAATATTGTTGATCCGCAACAACATTGAGGTCCGAGGTTTCCACTATTCACACTTTCTTCAGGGTTAGGGTTAGGGATATAAAAAAAATATTCTATTGTAGAAAGACGCAAAAAGTGTCCTACTTCCTTTTTTTCTGTGACTTTTATATTCGTAACATTTTTTACCTGGATTCAATTAAACTCAGAATGTGACGTATGAAACGCACCCCAAATTATTGGAACAATTGACCACATATCGTAGTCCATGATAAGAATTACAGATCTCCCATTGTGCATCTGGAGACACTGAAAGTTTAATGATGAAATAAAAATGATAAAATACTGAATTTAGGATTTAATATCAGACGAACGTATTATGCTTAATCACTGGACCAGTCGACTCTATCAAGATGACACTTACAACCATGATGTGATTCCAGTTAAATAACAAACAAGAGAATTACAACTGATTACGCCGTGAGGAACTGCACAAGAAGTCATGAAAAAATTCTTCAGATTCCTTCTTACATTTTAACTACGATCAGCAAAAATCAAGTTTTCATCAAGGTCAATTTCAGAGGGCACTTATCATGAAACAGATCGTTTCCAGTTGCTTTCACGTTGCGACTAATGTTCTACGTCGGATAATGGGGTAGAGACTTGTGTAATAGTCGATCCTTTTAAGTTATGATTTCTGTCCGAGAAACCTAAGATGATACTAGAAAGAGAAATTGAGGTATGTAAAGGTGAGAAATAGGTGAAAAGAGGGAATGAAAAAGGTAAGGTTGGAAGTAAGAAAGCCAGAGCAAAACGAAATGAAAAGCAATATACAAAAAAAAAAAAAAGAATTTACATAGAAAAAGTTGAAAGAGATAGAGAGGAAAGAAAGGCAAAAATAGAGAAAACATTGCTGGTTAAATATCAAAAGACAATGAAATATTGAAAGACAAGAGGCAAAGTCATAAAAATTTCGATACATTAAAATTCTTTATAGAGCAAAAGAAAGACAAAAGAGTAAAAGTGCAATAGAAAATATTTGTGTATTTGTAATTCCTTTTCACATAAGAAACTAATCCAGTTTTGTATAACATTGAGATTAAAATATTTGAAGATGTAAAGAATTAGAGAGTGAATGAGAAGATACTGTTAAAGAGTGAAAGAAGAGAGACATGAAATACTGGAACCGCTACTGTATATTTATTATCCTAAGATAGATTTGAATCGAAGCTAATTTCATGAACGATAGAACTTACTATCCATTCTTTAGAAGACGGCTATGTTAACAACTGTTCTTTTAGAAGGACACAACTGTGAAGACAAGCGAATAACAAGAAGAAATGGCGAAACACTGTTCCGTGCCTGTAAAGTCACAGGAAAAAAGTCAGATAAAAGTCACAATTTTTTCTATGAAAACAGCCCCAGTAAAAGTCACAATTAATTTATGTTTATAATTTATATGATAAATATTTATATTTATATCCAGTGTTTTTAATGGTGAAGGTTTAAGACGAAAATTCCAGCCGACGCCTCGAAGAAACTCTTTCGCAGTCTTGTGATCTTCCCATCGGGTAACACACAAGTTGTGAAGACGTTCTTGTAAATGCATGTAGCGTTGACGGACTCTTCTTTGTGCGGAGGGGGGGGTTGAAACAACATAATGGTGCTCACTGTCGATTCTTCACGTTGAAACCATTCAGTGGCACGCCCGACTGAAGGACGGTAGAAACCAACAAGAAGAATTTATTATTCCATTTTTTGCAGATGTTATTGGTACCATCAGTTCTGTGAATTCCTTTACTGAGACTGATTGACATATTAACCTTTAAAACAGTGACAATTCTTTCTGTTAAAGAAAGACAAAAGAAACAGAAATATTGTTGTTTCTTTTTTTCTGGTAACTTTTTATCCTGTGACTTTTTCAGTGACATTTTCCTGTGACTTTTTTACTCGAATGCGTTCTGTGATAGGGTATCCATATGCATGCTCAAGAATAGATATTTGTTAGTTAAGCAATCTTAGTCGGGGACAATTATATTGGACAACTACTGAAATGGCAATCGAATTAAATAAATTTGCTTAAAACAGAAAAGCTAATTTCGTAGAATGTGATCTTAGTCAATCATTCGGAGAACGGACAGTTTTATTCGTATCCCTCACTAGGAGCTGTAGATGTATACATTGGACACATACTCTTGCAACTTCGTCAATAAAATTTTAAAAAATGCTCACCAAAATGAAGCTGACGAATCGTTCGAGCGTCTGATCAAACAGATAGCACTATTTCGTATTAGCTTAATTACACCCATTTGCGTGAATAAAATGACGGACTTGAGAGTGTTTTGATTTTTTGTTCGGTGAGAGAGGGTAGAAAGCGTTAGAAGATGGAAGTCGGTTTTGTTAGGGGAGAAGAATTGTTGAGGGAAATTGAGAGTTAGTATTGGCTTGGGGTAAGGGTTTGGGTGAGGCCACAAACAATTCATTTGGACAAAGGTAAGACGGACGAGAAAAGGAGGTTCGGGAGGGAAGGAGTGTATTGGTCATTTCTTTGATGTGAAGTAAATTCGGTAATGGCAATTACTAGAGAGGTGCGGAGGAAACATATATATATATATATATATATATATATATATATATATATATATATATATATATATATATGAGCACATATAAGATTATAAATATATATATATATGTGAGTGTGTGTGTGTGTTTGCACTATGTCAGCGTACAGTTGTCTATTTTTAGACAAATAAAGTGACAGGAGCATATATATCTACATAGGTATTTTATATATGTATGTTTCTCCACAAATACACACTCGTACATGCACACATTCTCAGCATACCCCCATATATATATATATATATATATATATATATATATATATATATATATATATATATATTGCATCTGTTCATTTGTAAGCTGATCGTGTTTTCAGTTGAACCTTTTAAATGCCTTGTTGTTAGATATTCTTATCAACCTATTTCCCGTGGAATTTTTTGTGGTCAATCTGCGATAAAAGTTTCATTTCGCTGTCAAACAATATTTTTGGCTTCGTTGACAAGCTTGGCTGTCCACTGCAAGAAACATTAGGAAATAGTCTCTTTTGGTCAACACAAAACTGACCACATCAAATTGCCGACTGAGCGCCCTTTCAGTTAAGTCTTCGCACTGCAACCACAAAATAAAGTTTATTTATAAATCAAATGATTTAATCGACAATGTTACAAAGAGTTCATATGACCATTAAGATTAACTTTGAAGAGAAACATTTTGATTCAATTAACGAAGCGTAGCAATGTTAATTTTACCCATGTTTTTTATTTTAGCGTCAGTTTTTATCACAATCTCCAGGCTGTTACATTCTACTAGCTTTTTTCAAATAGTAAATAGATCAGAAAAGAAAATCCCAGTGAGATTTGAACGCAGTGCTTATTAAAAAAAAAGACAATTGTAGAATACAAAGACTTAAGCACTTGATTTAAAACTAAACAATAAGGTGTAGGAAAATAATCCAAAAAAGAAAAAAACAACTTATGATTAATGCATAGCAGGATATTTATAGCTGTTTTGCCACTGACTTTAAGGATAATGAAATAATACTGAATTTAGTTTAACCAATCACAAAGTAACAGAACATGAGATCGAATTCTAATACACAAACAATATTTTACAAGATTGTTTAAATCACGTGCACCCATTGAGAGTGATTTGCGGGGACTAGCTTGCTAAAAGTGACCCTATATTGAACAGTCATACAAAATCTGTGATATTAGATAATAAGTGATATCACTAGGAACATTTTTGGTAATGTAGTCACCTACTTATGTATATCAAGGATATCAACAAATCTTTGTTCTTTCAGGGTATTTTTCAATTTTGGAAATAGCCAAAAAAAAAAAAAACAACTAAGATTGGTAATTAAGTTGCATAGCCCAATTCTTACAAAGGATTTCTTATTGAAGAACTTACCAACTCCTAACACATCATTTTCCTCATTCCCAGATCATCTATTTGAATCTGCCTTACTGTTTTCCCTGTTCGTATCCAGTTCTTCTGTTATCAAATACACATTTAATCTTCGATTTGAGCGCACAAAGGTTTGTCCTCTGTAAAAATTTGCACCTCTTCTTGCGTCATTGTACCCATCTTCTCACCCTTCTTTAAACCGCTTCGATTTCTACATAGTATGGGTGCCGCGAGGTATTTTCAATGGGATTATGGTTACACTAGAACATTTGCCAATCTCCACACAAAATTAATGCTAATACACTGCTCTAGATTTATTTTAATCTTTTCCGTCAACAGCATAATATGAACTGGTACAACTTTCTCTACTGTTTAGTAACAAATGACTCCTTTGGTTTAAGCTTCAAGAAAGCGGAAGGTGAAATATGTCCGAACGTGCTCGGGTACAAATGTTTGCCTGACTCATTACCACCAGCGACTCCATTGCTTTCAAAGTCATTAAAGTACTTTCATCTGACTAAATGTATCTTTTAATGTCATATGCTATTTACAGTATTTGACCCTCAATGTTTCTATGTAAGCAGATTTTTTACAACGTTCCTATTAACTTCATATTGCTTTGATAATGCAGGGTGTGATGTATAAATTGTCATCTAAATTACGAAAATATAAAAATAATACTGACATCTCATTTTAACAGATATATTTACCAAAATTATACAAAAATATCTTCAAATATTAAAGAGCAAATTTATTCGGTAAAATCGCCATTGGCTTCAACCACGGCCTCTTGACTTGAGAATCTCCCGCTTCATTTGTGAACGGTGTCTGTTTAATTTGGCGAATGCTGCCATAATACTTGCCTTCAGTTAATTTTTCGTACCACCGGGATTTTTGTTGGTCCCTCGCTTAAATGCGCCTCACGCATAATAATCAATGTGAGTGTAGTCTTGGGAGTTAGGATCCAGATTTAAGGGATGATATGGCCGCAAACATTGTTCTCCTGCTTGGGTGAGAACATAGGTTTGCCAGCCATGGGGTCTTCCAGCAGCCACCCTCTTGACCTATGGCAGCACTATCTCCTCAAGGTACTTGATGTAGGCCTCCGTGTTGAGTCTGAAGCCCTGCGGAAAGATGAATGGCGGCATGACGTCGCCATCACAAGTGATCACTCCAAATACTTTCTTAATCTCCTTAGACTCATCCAACTCTTTCTGAATCCTCTGCACTGTCTTCGGATTGACATCCAAACACTCTGAACTATTCGTATAAGAGCTTCCGGTGCGAATACCAAGCAGTACAACATACCGTTTCCAAATTTCTGGCAGAGTCAATTACTGTATGGTGCTCTTTTTCTCACAGACGGTACCCAACTGACCCTACTATACTCTTCAGTTGACAAAATCAAAAACAAACAACGTCCATGCGCGAAATTAAAAATATAAAATGGCGACAATTTATCAATTGCACCCTTTATTATATTATCACTTTTTAAAAATTATCTTTTTCTCTTATTTAGCACAATGCTTGAAATTGTTCAAGATTTTCTGATAAAATATTTTCATTCATCACAAATTTTTCGTGAGAACTTTTTGGTTCCGTTTCAGTAAGATTTTAGCCGATAAGCTTTTCATCTTTTCATCTTTCAATTCACATTACCTAAATTTAGAGCAAATTATTAATGGCTTCTGAAGACATAATGTATTGGATTTGCTATAAGATAAATCAATTTCTCATGGTAGGTGGCGCTCAGTTTCATCTTTGTCCGACATTACATATTTTATCCGGAATCAAGTAATTTAAAACCGAAAACTGATCGGTAAAAACTAAAAAACTACTGCAAAGTAGTCAGTGTTTTTAGTTTGTTTTGTTTGTTTCGTTTTTCTTTAATAGAACAATAAAAACAACCATTTACTTTTAGTTGAAGGAATTAAAAAAACCATAGAAATAGACTTATGGGTAAAATTTTGAAATATAGGCGTATATGACTGTGTATATTCTTGTGCTCACGTCTATTCATTTAAATTGAAGATCGAAGAATAAATAAGCTACCGTTGTATAAGAAAAAATATATAGATACTTGTCATGAAATGCGAAATGTATTCAGTTTACTATCAATGTAAAAATATACAATAAAACATTCATCTATTTTTATCTGTCAGTGAGTTTATAAGACATAAGGGAAAGACTAAAGAAACCTCCAAGACGGCCATTATTCCGTTTCCGATTGTTAGTCACATTTCATATGAATATTCTATAATGACAACATTGACCACCTACCTGCCTAATGACACCCATACACGAATAAGCATTTGTACCTAAGTCCGGATCAAGACACAAAAAGTAAAATCGAGCAGAAAATCCCTTTGGGTTCAGAAAAATCATATTTCCATAATAATGACTGATCTTCATGCCAAATATCCATTTGTATATCGAGTGGATAATAGGGTCGTGTGAAGTTCGGAAATAAAGCGTTGACATCATTTCTAGCTTTATTTAGACTAGTATCCTCATATTTGTTGTTTCAATCACATTGTTTCAGTCGATGTGTTTTCTAATTTTCTAGAATGTATGTCGAATTACTAATCTTTAAATATTGTCTATTTTTATGCATGCTTTTGCATTTCCCCGTTCGGAGTGTAAAACATTTAAACTACCCTTAAAATTTATTAAAGAAATATTAGATTTCAACAATAAGGTAAATTCCACTTTAAATTCAGCATTTTGCCTAATTATTTAACAAACATGACTCGGCCCTTCGGTGGATTCCCAAAACATTTCCTTTATTATTATCATAAGGACTTTATTATTATTATTATAAGGACTTTATTATTATTATAAGGACTTCAGAACCTTTGACTTTGTTTAACTTTATCTTCCAGGGGAGAAACGTACGAGCGGAGATGTGCTTAGTCCCTGGAAATTGCAAATCTAGAGCAGCACCTGCCCATTGCAATAAAGTGCCATAGGCTCCATTGCTTAACCGTCTTTGCAGCACTGACCCTGTTTGCGTCTATCCATACGTGGACGTATGGGGTTACACTTTGAACAAAGTTTTGTGTAATGTTTGATTTACGTCATTAATATTCATTACCGATTTAAGTGCATTGTCAAAGAAGAGATTACATTGAAAAATAAATAGTTATGTAAAATAAATTTCTTTTTATCATTAGGCAGCGGTAGATTTATTTGTACCTACTAAAATATTAGAGTTGATGTGAAGACACTTTTGGGAAATGACTTAAATATAATTATAGTAAATAGATAAATAAAAATTAAAAACACTTATCTTTTCTACTTTCTAAGTTTTGCAGATGCACAACTCGCAGGACTATTGAATTTATTAATCGATATATTTATGTATACTACATTTAAAAAATGCTAATTACTGACGCCAACAAATTTCAAACATGTCCTATACGAATGTTTGCCTTTGTGGCTTCTGTTACGTTGAAAGTGATCACTGGGAGTTTTTATTTCATTTTAGGGGCGGGGAACATACTTAGTGGGCGGTGAGCGTTTATACATTTTTTTTTTACAAGTTTTCAAAAATTATTCAATATTGGCTCCAAAAGGAAATTTCTGAAATGTATCTAAAGCTGTGGGAAGCTATCGAACTTTTCTTCATTGTTTTTCCAAACTTCCTATTTGGCTGAATGTGGTTTCAATACACTTACACAACTTCTTACTAAACAAAAGAACTACATCTAAATTACAAAATGAGGAGATCTATGATTACTTCTAAGCACCGTGAAACCGAGAGTAAGAGCCTTAACCAGGAAGCACCAAAGTCAACCATCGCATTGAAAACATAGAGATAAGCTACCAGATAAAAGGGTTTTTTAGCATTTTAATCATTGGCATTTATAATAGAAATGAAAACAATATTAAAATTATGTTTCACTAATACCTAAGTGTTATCTTGCTATGAAAGATCAATTCTGTATAATATTCGAATTTGACAGCGGAGGAGGCGGGGCGTTGAAAAATTTGTGCTTAAATTTGTGGTTGAAAAAAGTTTGGGAAACACTGTTCTTTATTATAAATGACAATATTTAAACTAAGATTGTTTGATTTTAGATATTTTTATTAAAAAAAAAGTTTCTGTAAAAAAATTCAGGAAAATACATTGAGTAAATATTAGCCATGATCATACAGTTTAAAATATTGAAATATTTAAACCATCGTAATATTCAAAATGACCGATTATTCATATAATTGTTTTTTATTTATTAATTTACTACAATATTCGTATGCTTAGCTGTTAACGATATCTGGTATAAATTTAATTATATATTAGGTTGGTGCAAAAATAATGACGTAATAATGTCGTTTCTTGACGTTAAAAAATACGTCAAAAAACGACATTATTACGTCATTATTTTTGCACCAACCTAATATATAAAATATAACTTTGATTTTACGAATAAATGTCATCTTTAAAAAAAAATTAAATTCCCTTAAGCAGGTGAGAGCATCCGCCTAGTGAAGTACAAAACTCACCATTTCCCTGTATTATAAATGTCTCGATGTGATAAAATTATTTTGATGTCGGCATCGTATAAATGATGAGATGCCACAGAATAATTACCTTCATTTTTTTCGCTTGGTTTGTTACCGTGCATTGTTGAAATGCAAAGCACCCTATCTCAGCGTCGGGTGACTAGGGTACATTTTTTTAATGATAAAAATCTCACTTCCGGGTAGTTGGGCTCGCTAATGTCTGTTTCAAATATGGCGACTTTTCCGTTCGTCATCGTCTTTACGCCTCATAATCATTTCAAAAAAGAAATTAAGGTAACGACAAAGAAAGAAAATAACAACGTCCTTTGCCTTACAGGTAATACAAAATCCATTATCGCTTTTTCGGCATTCACTTTAATATACCGTTTATACTTGTGTAAAAGTCAATTTATTTCAGTCATACACGATTTTTTTCTATAAGAAGTTTAGGATTTTGAACAGTTCAGGTTACTTCATTTTGGCGAAAACATTAATCCTTAAGTTGCTAAAATGCTTTTTATGCTTAGGTTTTATAAATAGAAAGGAAAACATAATATATTGTATAACTTTAAATTTAAAAAAGATATGAAAAATTGTATGACACAAAATGTTACAATTTACAAATAAAAGGTACAGGAGAGTACAGCGGTTACGTTAATTGCAAAAGAGAAACCTTAATAACAGCAATCCCAAATGATAAAATGGTATAAAAAATACTAAACATTTTTGTCTCTAATTTGGTGAAATTCTATGAAGTAATAAATTTTGTTAAATTTTTAATATGAATGAAACGATTTAATTTTGAAAAGCTTTGAAGCTGAGTTTTTGCATTGATGCTAATGAAGAAAATACTTTATTTTATAGACTAGCATAGGATGAAAATGCCACTCACTGGTACTCTACCTAGGATCAGTGTAGTATCTGTGCACTCAGCATAGAATCGAACTATTACTTTCTGATACATGGCTTGGGATCAGTGTATTTGCGCACTCTGCGTAAGATCAGTGTTGCTCTATGGTCCACTGTCTAGGATCAGTGTAGTATCTGTGTACTCAGCATAGGAAGAAACTATTACTTTCTGATCCTTGGCTTAGGATCAATTTGTGTACTCTGCATAAGATCAGTGTTGCTCTCTGGACCATTACCTAGGATCAGAGAAGTATCTGTGCTAAATTAGTGGAATTGGTACAATTCTTGAATAAATTATAATATAAAGTTTTTGTATATTGAGATAGAACTTGAATGTCACTTGTCCAAACTGTCAATGGGTGTAGCAGCTACTTATGTTACCACGACCTGCGCACTAAGTTAGTTCAAGTGCTTTCTCAACAACTCCCTTTGTGTCAACTAGATATATCTGACGACAGAATAGAGGGATACGGATTCGCGTCTTCCTCGAGGTCATACAAACTGAACTCACAATAATGGCGACAAGAGTTACGCTACAGTAGGCGTGCTTTAGATCATTGAAGTTCATTGTTGTGAAAACAATTTTACATATATAGAATTATCTATCTATCTATCTATCTATCTAACTATCTATCTATATATATATATATATGTGTGTGTGTGTGTGTGTGTGTGTGTAATTAGTTTATCACTTAGCTAACTGATGTTACCTTCCGATTCCAGAGCTTCGTAAACGGTCTCGAATATATATATATATATATATATATATATATATATATATATATATATATATATATATATATATATATATATATCAATAATAATAATAATAATAACCTACCTGGGTTTCACCTAAATAGATTTGCAGGGTAATCTGAATTTATTCCTGCACGACTTAGCATATTGACCACTCTACGTTTTAGCTTTGTTACTCGCTTGTTTTTTTTTCTTTAAACTAAAATCTTAAGGAACTGGACGATTTGTTTCGCCCTGTTCGGATGGTTATAGTTTTTTTTTTTTTTCCATTTTTTCCTCGGGTACAAATTTGTTTGGATAGACTTGTAAGTTGTCCTATCCAAGGTTTTTTACCGACCGAGTACTACTATTAAAATAATAATGACATCATATATATATATATATATATATATATATATATATATATATATATATATATATATATATATATATATATATTGCCTGTTATTGAGCACTTAAAAAAAAAACATGAATTTTTTATTTGAAATGTAGAACGCTGCATAACACAATAAAACGAACTGTTGAAATGCTTTGAATTTACAGAAGTGCATATACATATTCACAGCCAGTTTAACCCCTTGAAGATGGTCTCAGATTAGATTGAAAGTACTTGAGAAAATAAAAATTATTTGAAAGAACATTTTTGTTATTTTCCTTAATTTTCCCAGGACACCAAGTAATTAATATATATATATATATATATATATATATATATATATATATATATATATATATATATATATATATATATATATGGTGGGGTGGATGTGTGTGTGGATGTCTCTGTATGTGCTTCTATGTGTATGTGCATATATACATATATGTTATATATTTATATATATACATATATATATTTATATATATATATATATATATACATATATATATATATATATATATATATATATATATATATATTTACACACACACACATATATATATATATATATTAATTACTTATATACAGAGAGATAGAGGAAGGGAGGGAGGGACAGAGATTTATTAGTAAACCGTTATTTTAGTGGATACTCATATTTGCGTAGACGTTCCGTTTATTTATTAAACCATATTTATTTTCATGTACGACCCTGAATATTCAATATTCGCTCTTCAACAGAATTGAAACTGCGTTCCCAAATGCGAGTATACACTAAAAAAACGTTTAAGTAATAAAAATCTGTCCGCTTAATAAGTAAAAGAATCTATATATATATAGTTAAAGAACCGACGAATGACTGTTCTTTTTTAATGATATTTTGTTTATTTTATTTTATTTGAATCTACATTTCGGATCGTTGTGTTTATTTCCGGTGAAAAATTGTTTATATATTTTCCAATGCCCGAATATTATCATCATTTAGAAGCATATAATATAATATTTATTTTTCTGATGATAATGTTGAGAGTACATGTATATTTTGTGTATTATTGGTGTGTGTGTGTGTGTGTGTTTGTGTGTGTGTTATAGATTTTATATTCAAATTTTGCTTGATCGCCGCCAAAATCTGTGACTGAGTCGGTCAAAAGAACGTCGGATCTAACGACAGGTTTTTCCCCCGCCAAGGAAGTCTTGTGTTCTCATATTTTCTTTAATAAGATTTCTCGAATATTCAGGACGGTGGACGAAAATAAGAAAATAAATAAATATACATTTTAATAAATAAGCCGAGCGTCTCCACTAAGAATAGCTTTGAATTGATAAAAACATATATATGTGTGTCTGTGTGTGTGTATATATATATATAAGTAGTAATCCGTTGGTATAATCCAAGCGAGTCCTCTTAACACAACATAGAATTTGAAATATGTTAAAAATGACTCACAACAGAGCGCTCCATGTTTATTTTCAATAAAGTTTCTGGTGGCATACCAAGATAATACAATTCTTAAGACAGGGATCATAATAAGATACAATAGTATCACATTAGTATTAACAACGTACCTTTCGGCTGACTCATCTTCAGAAATTGATATCGTCGGTATAAAACTAAATTGCCGAAAAGGAAAAAATTTTCAACAGCCGAATTTTAAAACAGCACAAAACCGGGGAAGGGACAGAAAAATATTTTCACTCAATTTAGCCTATGGATTCAGCAAAAAGTACGAGTTCATGTTTTAATTCTCTCTTCTTACACAGGGTTTTGACGTTGTATATTAATAACAGCTACCTTCAAAATGTTATGGTGTAGTCTCGTCCGTGCCTTGTACAAAACAGCGGAGAAATCCTCAGAGTAGCCAGTCCTACAATCGCCCGGATGTTACAGGCACATGTCTACGTATTTGGCCAGGGATATGCTGGGCGATTCTAACCGTTTGATAGCCTTACGCACATAATCATCTTCACACTGATATTTATATTGATAAAGACTAAACTCTGCTGGTGGGTAGGCAAGACATCCTGACGGACAGAGGGAAAAGCTCTTCTGGTAGAAAAAAAAATATTCCAAACCACTACAGAATTTTATCGGCGTATGCCTGACTACTGGGACCAATCCACGGTAGTCTCATGTATACAGGACACTTAGACCAAAACTCTTTAACTCTATTGAACTTCGGAATTTTAAGTCCAATGGTAGTTGTAATCACACATTCAGAGTAGCTATTCGCCAAAAACAGCTGCTTAATTTGCCTGAGCTCGGTGTTAAGCATCGAAGCGCGATGAGTGAGAGTTTTGACGAGATTAATTTTCCTAGATTTGGGAGCAAAAAATCCGAACTGAGGTATACCCACGAAAAATGGGTTTCCTATACATCATGAAGTTCTCTCAACAAGCAGATCCAGGAAAAGTAACTTATATATATATATACTACATTAAGTCATTTTTGCAAGAACCAATTTTTCAGTAGAAGCCCAAAATATTATGCAGCTTTTGTAAATGTTAAACTAACTTTTTCTGCCCAGTATTTTACAACAATAAGATCGGAGTTGACTTCACCACGAACACTTAAAATGAATCGTGTTCAGAATCTGATTCTGTTAATTTCGATTTATTCTGTCTTCATCCCTTTGGGGAAAGATATAAATCGACCTTTTTCCAGGTCGACATGATTTCTTTTTTTCTCAGAACATTCTTCTTAATTAAAATGTTTTAGTCTTATATTATTGTTTGCCCATCTAAGTGCAGAATAATAATTCAAATATTGACTTGTTGCTCTTGGAAAAGTAGATTCGATCAAAAGAAAACACTGTATGCCCATCTGCAATCTTCCATTATTGTAAAAATATATGCAAATTGACTTTTATATGATATAAAAAATTTGCTACACGTAATTAGAATAGTCAGATGTTAGATTAATATCAACTTGTACACAAGAGCTATGGGTAAAGATTGAGCTTCAGACAAAAATTTGTATTCCATTTCGTTGAAAAATTATTATTTCAAATCGATGCTTGACGCTTGTAGAATTTAAAAACCTGATCATTACGTAAAAACCAACAAGAGCAACAAAAATAAAACGAATGAAAAGTTAAATTAAACATGACAATATTTCCTCTCAGAATTCTCAAAATTATGAGAAAGTGAATGAACTTAAAAGAAAAATTTAGATATGAATATCAGATATCCCTGTCAAAAGAAGTGGTGAGGTGCTGTCTAGGAAACAGATCCTCAGTGCTTAATTGAAGGGAAAACTTAGATCACTAGAAGTATTACCTATAATTGTTGATGTGTCTATAGCCGCTTAGACAGAAATTCAAGCTTTATTTACTTTTGATCGACTCTCAGATTTTCTCATTTTTCCTCTGTCGCTTTGCCATTTAAGCTTTACCCGCAAGTATCAAAGACAGACTTGTCGAAGTACCTAGAAAAGAAAAATACTTGCGTCTTATTTTCGCATTACTTTATCATGTTGTGGACAAACGGTTGGCCCCTCTAATTTTCTGTCTGGGGTTTGAAACTCTAATCGGGTTATTAACTAAGATTTCAAAGGTAGAAAATATGGCTCCTGTCAGACGAGCGGACCCCTGAGGTCAGCCAGAATTGTTGGTGGTCTGTTGATTATGCACGTCTCGCAAGCGATTACTAGTAAGACTGTTTCACAGGGCGCGTCATGAATCTGGGCGTGTGCCAAAAATGACCAATTTTAACAGAAATCTATACATGCCAATTATCATGGATTACTCAGTTGTAAGACTGACCGCTAGAACGTAGGGCTTTTAAAATCAGGTTTTAAATGGAACAACGCTTTAAAACAATACTTAGCAAGTTCGATTCACAGACGATTGTTCGATTTTGACTTCATATCTCACTGTTGTGGCCTTGAGCCAAACTAAATTAAACTTCCTAGTGGAGAAAAAATAAGTATGTTAAACTTGCAAACTATTACTACTGTAGAGAGTTCGTTCCGTTCTGGGTGTCCTACACTTGTAAGATTTTATACTACAACAAGCAAAGCTGATCTATATTCTTCATAATTCCCGTACATGATGAGTTTAACCCCCACCCAAGAAAAATTAAGGTTAATTCTATGCTTGCGATGGAAATCAATATTCGAATTCCTGGCTTTTAACTGGGCTCGATTTGATTGGTTTTTACGGTTTATTAACCCTTTTAAGGTTATTTAAAGTTAAAACGTATTTTGACATTTTAAGAACTAATACAAGTTTTCTGATACAAGTTTTGCTATTTAACCCATAACTGGGAGGAAAAGAGTTAGATTAATACATTTCCCAAGAGTATTTGCCCGTAAGTGAATGTGACGGATCCGACTGGAATACGTTATCTATTACATCACCCACACATCGAAGCTTAAAGCATCCGGTATTTTGGAACGGTTACATATCTAGGTACAGACCAGGTTCAACATTACTTAACTTCGGTTATCAGATGACAACCGGTGTTTCAGCGTGATATGGCCATATGCCTTCGCTCGAACACCAACCAATGAGAAATAAAGAACAATCCTCATGTATACTATTTACATTATTCGCACTATTGTCCTCATTTTTGTTGCCATATTTATCACAACGTTTCGGCCGTTGTACACTCCGGCCTTCTTCGGGTGTTTGGAATGTCGAACTGAACCCTTTATTTCGCTCGCTGGGTTAGACTGTTCTCAAGGACACATGGCACAGTGGATAAAGACGTTAGTTAGATCCAGTGACAGGGCCCAAAGAGTGTGAGTTCAATACCTGGTTAAGGCGGTGGAGAACTTGGAAAGGGGAATTAACAGGAGATAACTGATAACTGACATCCATTAGACATGGCACGTAGAACTAGAACAGCCTACCCCAGCGAGCGAAATAAAGAGTTCAGTTCGACATTTCAACCACCTGAAGAAGGCCGTTGTGGTAAATATGGCAACAAAGATGAGGACAATAGTCCGAATAATGTAAATAATGTACATAATACCTCATCTCAGAAATATAGACAAATCCTCATGTATGCATTTATCCGTCTCCCCACAACGGTGTGACGTGACACAAGGTCGGATTTAATGTGAGGCACCCGAGCACGTACACCCGGGCCACGGACAAAAATTGCCTAGCCTCCGAAATCCTCGTTTGCGATGACATCGACATGACTAAAGACCCATACCTCACCCCTCCGCAGACAGAGACACAACAGAAAGATGATTATACTACTTGACCTGTGTCATTAACAAACCTCATGCATAAGTTCAGCTTAAATTAGTTTGAAACAATATAAACAATATATACAATGAAACATTATAAAGGGGCGACTATTTGGTAATGAAGAGTTTAAATTTTTACTATATTTGGCCCTACGTTATTCATTGTCAGTGATGAATTATTATTACATCAAAATTTATTTAATCTCATTTGATAAGGAGTGTCACCAACTACATACCTGAATACCATGAAAACTTTTGAATGTTTACCGACGTTCAAATAAAACGGGCACCTGGTAAGGAACAGCAGCAGTAATGTTATTAATAATGATCTATGAAACGAAGTATCCTTTAGCTCTTGACTATCCTAACTGTGATACAAGTCCTCATGTATGACACGCCGACGAAAGAAGCATTCTTGATGTAATGTCAAACTCTACATTGAGCTTGGATGTGCGCGTATTGTAACGGTCATTGATGCGGAAAATGTGATCAGCAAGCAGGGTTCAAATACCATCCAATGCTGTTGCATTCATTTTCGTACAGATAACCTTGAGAAAATTATGAAACCCAGTCTTCTCTCTTCATTCAAGGATTAAGTAGCTAGGTAGATTGGGTTTTCTAGCCTTGATTGGCAACCAATCTAAAGGAATTAAAACTTTGAATTCGAAAACTGCGGAGAAGCCACCAGGAACCTATATATAAACTACGGTGTGTCCTGATCGTCAACTCCCCGATGGCTCATGGTATTTAAAATAATAAAAAAAAACAACATTGAGCTACAAAAAATAGTGGCTTTAGTTCTTTACATTCATTAAACACATGAATGGACTGCGATTTGAGCTTCTTAACGCCATTATATGTGACTCAGATGAGACAGATTTGGTCCATGTTAAAGCGCGTTAACAATTCTTCACCTAGAAAGAAGAGATTAAATAAATGTCGGTTTGGAGAACTGAAATCAAAAATCAGATCGCTATAAAAATATATTTTCCAGCTGAAGACATGAACGAGGCTGATTATAATGGTATCCAACATCACTGATTCAGAAATAATTACGATATCAAATTGTTAAACAAAGCAACACTTATATTTATTCCTCTCCATCAAGCACACACGGGCGCCTACACCTATGCTGGGTGGCGAAAATCTTCATTCGATTAAGTAAAAATAAAAATGCAATTTGCTTTTCAACATCTACTTTATTGAACAATACAATTATTATTTTCTTTGTCTTCTGCTATTTTTCGTACAACTTCCCTCTCCTGAACATTTTATCATTCTCAGAAAAAAACAAACACTCCCAAGTGCCTTTTGATGTCTTCTGGAGAAATGAATTTTGGAATAAGTGGTAATCTGAATTTGCAAGATCTAAAATCACAGAAAACTTCCCATACAAGCTGTTACAATTTTGATATGATTACTAAGCATAAACACTTAGACATTATTCTGATGGAACATTCCGCCATTAATAGGAAATATTACCGTGAGTCTTTTGTCGACTGCTGTAGTCAATTATTCTAAGAGCAGTACTTGTTCGAATAAATCATTTGATTTTCCTTTACAATACCATAACTTAAACAACCACACATTTTGGTGGAGAAGACCGATTTAAGTCTAGTTTGTGGTGGTTCATTTAGCGGAAGCCACAATCCCTTGTGATCAGTATTGTTGTAATGTATTTGTTTTTTGTTTTTTATTATACGATACAATTTAGTATTTAAACCGAATAATATCATTAGGTTTAAGCTGCACATCGTATCCGGAAGCAAAATATCAAAGCGGTTAACTTGAGTGAAATATTAGTTATCACCAAATCGTTTAACATTGATTATTCTCAGGTATACGCGACCCTCGAACATTAAGCCAGAAATCTACACCAAAAATTTCACAAACCACTCTTGAAACGTCCGATATATATATATATATATATATATATATATATATATATATATATATATATATATATATATATATATAATAATTCAATGAGTCTAAAACAAGAATACACAAAAGAATGCAGAAAACAATGAACATCCGTTTTGCTCTTTTTCGGACTAATCAGCAGTGCGTATCTACTACCTGGACTCATAGGCAAGTATTATACCACTGGGCCAGCGGGCCTCTAATTTGACTGACTATAGTGCAGCTATATTCTGTCAATATATATATATATATATATATATATATATATATATATATATATATATACAGAGAGAGAGAGAGAAACTTAATGAATAAAAGGGGGCAAGAGAAAAAATATTCTTTGCCGGCGCATTTTGTCCTTGAGGGACTTTATCAAGTGTGCATTGAAAAAGCACATATATATATAAAAAGTTTTGAAATAGGGATCATAATTTAATATTTAACGCTATTTAATCAATTACAATCATTATAACCTCGATTAAGATCGAATAAAATAAATATAACTTAAGGCGCCTTTCGACCGCCATTTCGTCAGAAGTGAATCGTCGAAATTAAAATGCTGAAGTCATGGATTCTTTAAATAAGATCTTAAAAGAAAACAGGGGGCGAATATATAAAACAGTAGTTCATGGGAAAATACTTTTTAATTGGAAAATGCTTCTTAGCATAAAGAATGAAGGCGATTCAATTTTGTGAAAGTCTGAACAGGTGACACTAAAGAATGGATTTCATCTGAACATTGATTATGGAAGTGTCGATAAGGCTAGCAATGTTGCGTCTTTGCGAGAAAATGTAGTAGGGAAGATGTCATCCTACACAAGGCCGCGTAAACGAATTTGAACTCTGTAAATCCTGTAAAGTGAAGGTTGGGCAGTTTCAAGCGAATTATGTCCTAACAAGTTTCATTAAAAAGAAGCGACAAGGTTTGTTTCTTCATTTATTATTGTATTTTTCCAATTTTCGGATAAGGTGTTGAGTATTGTACGCGAAGTTGTGGATAAACTGTCCGAAGTTCATATTTTGTTATTTTTGTTCAATTTCTTGCAACTTTCACAGTTATTATCAAGAACTGATGTGGTGTCTGTATGGTAGTTAGAATTCTTTTTTCAACATCCTGTTATTCCTTGAGAAGCTGGACGTTTGAAATGGTCTAGCGTGACGTCATGTGTAACGGCTATTGAAAACCCGAGCGTATATGAATCGATGAATTAGATTCAGATTCACAAATCTAACAGAATTTTCCCTCTCAACTCCCTTATCTATCTATCTATCTATCTATCTATCTATCTATCTATCTATCTAAATCTGTTCGTATATATCTATATATCTATCTAAATGTGTTCTTATATATATTTCCAATTCATTTCTTTATCTATCTATCTATGCATGTCTTTTTATATCTATCGTAGTCTGTTCTTATATGTGTATCTGTCTATGTCTACCTGGCCTGGACATATTGCAGAGTTTTAATACCTAGTAAGATTGTCTACCCGATCTTTAAGATTGTTTACTGTGTTAGATATTTGGTGCGTACATCATCCTGGAGTTCCAAAGCCAAAACTATGCCTAATTCAAGATCTGCCAATAATGATCGCAGGCAACAGGCATAAGAAGGCGCTGAAAAGGTTTCGGTCTCAGACACTAAAATCTGACCAAATGACCAAACATCAGATGCGGAAATACTTCTTTGTCGAACCGAATAACTTTTCAGCAATCTGGCATTGCCGACAAAGTTAACCTGGTTTCGAAAAGGATCTCGAATCTGTGGTTGACTGGGGCAAGAATTGGCTTGAAAACTTTAATACCTCCAAAACGAAATTGCTTTCATTTCCCCACCATAGAGAAACCTCCCTGCCTCCTATCAACATGGCTGATGCTCAGCTTCACAAGACCGTCTCTCGGCGCCTTTTTAGTCTCACATTTTCCACTGACCTGAGGTGGAACAAGTATATTGAATCAATAGCTACATCTACCGGAAGGAAAGAAACCTTCTGTGGCACCAGAAGGTTTTTTCTTGTTGTAGTCCATCCTTCACATCTACAAATCTACCATTCGTCGACACATGGAATACTGTTATCATATATGGTCTGGTGCCCCCGCTGTTCATCTCGAGGTTCTCGACAAAATCCAAAGACGGATATGCAATGTTATCAGTCCTGACCTGCAATTCCTTGTGGCACTCCCGATTTGCTTGGGGTGAAAGGCTTAAAAAAAAAAAAACTTACAATATGTGATTCGTGTGACGTGGTGCCAAACATCCATGTTCCAATGTCATCGGTCCTGACCTGGCGTTTCGACTCCAGTCATTTTCTCACATACGTAATGTGCCTTCCCTCTGTCTTTTCTGCAAATATTTTCATGGTAACTGCTCTGACGAGTTATTTTCACTAGTGCTCCAACTGCATGAATTTAAGCGTGCTACTAGGTTGGTATCTCACCCACCCTTTTACTGTCGAAAAAGTTAAATCTAACTACCTCTTATACAGCTTCTTCTCTCGCACTTCCCAACAGTGCAACGCCCTTCCTCTTACTTGCTTCCCGGATAACTATAATCTTCAGCAATTTAAATATAATGTCAATTGACATCTTCTGATGCCTTGATCTTGATCCCCATCCTTTTCTTTATCCTTTCCTCAAGCACCCCTCTTTTTTCTTACTTTCACTCTCTGTAAAACCTTTTGTGCTAGTGGCACTCTCGACTTGCTTGGGGTGAAATGCTTAAAAAAACTCCCTCGTTAAACTTTAAAAATGTGATTCATGTGACGAGGTGCCAAACTTCCATGTTCCAATGTCGATGTTGCCTGATCCGAGTGACGTGCAATAATTGATGTTGTGGTGTCAATCACGGTACCTTTGTTAGTAGACTACAGATCTCCATGGAATGCAAAATTTGATGTACAACATGTTGAGTAATGAGTTGAGTGATGCCGGCATTTAACTGAGATGTGATTTGATGTCAAGTTCCTTTTCATTAGGTGATATCTCGTCACATATAGTTTTTACACCCTGCTGATGTTTGTCCGAAATTTACATATCCTTAATAGACACATGGTACTGTTTCTCTAGGACAATCAAAAAGTAGTCACCACTTCGAAGCTAGAGATGACAGCATTTGGGCTTCAATATTCATTCCGCAATCAAACGTTGTTAAATACTGTACATGGTTTAAATAGCAGAGATGCATTACATCTTTACCTATTACGTCCTATATTTATCATACAGGTGAGTCCGTTCCTACAAGTAGGGTGGAAGCAAACATCTCATGCACTGATATCTCTATTTTTTTGGCACTTCAATTTAGATAAACAGAAACATGGGATTTGCATATATATATATATATATATATATATATATATATATATACGTTCGTGCGAGTGAGTGTGTGTGCGAGCGCGCGCAGATATATCATTCGTCTGTATGGCCCTTAAATGTTTTGTTTAGCATTTTAGTCAGCTTTGTTCCCAGTCTTTTCATCCTCCGCCGTGTATTCACTCAAATTTACGAGCACATTGTTCAATTTTATGGCGTGGGATGTTGTTGTTCTGAGTAACAGAGACAATTCAGGTCTAGTGGCACTTAACGTTTTTGGAACTTATATATATTTTTATTTGACTTACTAAATCCGAACAAAGGCTTCGTTCATCGTTGTATCATTCAGGAAACATCTCAAAGCAATCGGCGACCCATTGCGGCTATCGTTTGTGGTTGATACCTCGTCAAGAGGCATAAACTACACAAGTACCTCTTCAAGAAATAAAAAATATATATATAGAATGTTCAACAGCAAATATGGATATCATTAAAAAAAATACATACACACACTAATATATATATATATATATATATATATATATATATATATGAACGAAAACTGTTTTGATCAATCATAATATTCTACACGGATTCTACGTCTACGGAGAAATGAAATAAAAAGGAAATGTAGAGGAAGAATAGCGTGAAAGAAAGAAAGAAAGAAAGAAAGAAAGAAAGAAAGAAAGAAAGAGCGTTGTAGGGAATAAAAACAAAGAAAATTAAAGAAAGTAGAAAAAAATAAATAAATGAAAAAATAGATATAGAACAAAAAAAGAAAAAGCAAGAATGAACAGTCAATCCGACACTCACATCGCAATCCCACCCACCTCAGATTTAATAGCATAATTATCTCCCTTTGATGTTTGACATCAAACATTCCGTTTAACCATTTGCTTTCCTCTATACTGCAGGTGTGTCCGGAAGCAAGTCAATAGGGTCTGGTTTCTTAAAGGTCACCATGAAACATTATTACGACGTGTTCGATAGTGTAACGTCTCCGCAGGGGACAGTACCATCAACTTCTGATGTGACTCGGTCTATTATTTTAACAAGTACGATCAAGCGATTTTGCTAGGCTTAAATTACAAGTAGGATGAGACACACACACACACATACACACATGTATATATATATATATATATATATATATATATATATATATATATATATTTCGATGTAACGGTTACAGCATCAAACACCTCTTATACCTTCTCTCTCTCTCTCTCTCTCTCTATATATATATATATATATATATATATATATATATATATATATATATATATATATATATATGTATGTATATATATGGTATAGGAATTTTAAGGCGTGAAATGGTTTCTTCAAAGAAAGAAAAATGGATGGGAAAAGTATGGCCTTCATTTCTTGCCGTTGTGATTGCAAAAATGTGACAAACTTTTCACGAGACACAGTGAACATTGATATTTTTCTTTTTTTAATAGACGAACAGATTCAAAAGATGATTTAAATTCTTGAAAGTTTTACACAAGCTCCCGTTTAAAAAGTTATCGGCCGGACCAAGAAAGCACTTCCGTGCCAAACTGGATGCTTGCTTAGCTGGACAGATTTTGAGAATTGATCTGACAAATAACTTTTCACTATTCAGTCGGTTATAAGCTATGTCACATTCTATTATGCAAGTTTATTTTCTCATGATAAAGTCAATAATCTATCTATCTATCTATCTATCTATCTATCTATCTATCTATCTATCTATCTATCTAGGATATGTATCTGTGTGTGTTTGTCTATATGTTTCTCATTATTATAAACGTGCGCAACATATTTTTTTAAATAAGTCCCTGAAAAGATTACAAAGACCTCAGCACAATCTGTATAATTAACACAATAATTCATAACTGAATATTTTATTTATTTTATGTTTGGAATCCGTGGCATTCTATAATCTTTATCAGACCTTCATCCATTTATGTCGCTTTTACTATTCAGTCGACGATTTTAAAATTACTGCAGCTGTTTGCCACTATCTCATTCATATATATATATATATATTAATATGTAAAAGAGTAAAGTAATATTTTTCTTTACAAATTAATTTTATTTTCTAATTTTTTTGTAAATTGAGGGAAAAGATTATTAAGTTTTAGGGGGTTTTTTTGCACACACACACACACGCATAACTAATTTATTGCCAAATCCAAAGTACGTCAACTAACCTGTTGAAAATAAGCGAACTTGCATGTGTGACGTCGTGAGCAGGCATAAATAAGAAG
>OZ010587.1:38257838-38260338 GCA_963932145.1 Acanthosepion lycidas
AAGATTCTGAAATGTTTGTATTGGAGTTTCCTATGCTAATGCCAAGCAGAACGGTATGTCGCTTCCAAAATTCTGGCAGGAGTGAATTGCGTCATCGTGCTATTTCTCTCACAGACGGTGCCCAATTGATCCTACAATACTGTGCAGTCGACAAAATAAAAAAAAACCCCAAAAAAACGCACATGCGCGAAATTGAAAGTATAAAATGGCGACAATTTACCCATCGCACCCTGTAGATATAGACACAGAGATAGAACAAGAGAGATAGGATAGATAGATGTATCCTTAATGCGATGAACAAGTAGATATTGTTGAATATTTTGCAGGCAAACAAGAGGAAATTGGAAATTAATCAAAATTATTATATGTTAAATAAAAGTTTATTTTATGCATTTTTAAATGATTCAGGTTTTGACCGATATCGCCAAATATTTTTATTTGAATAACAATAATCACAAACGCCATCATATTTTAGTTTAGTAATACCGTTTGAAATGAAATCTTACACTTTACAATGAGCAAAATAAGTTTCATTACAATACAGGCAGTTACTAAGGGTAAAATATGTAGTTTGTGAGCAAATTTAAAATAAACAATCCAATTATTATAAGCTTATGTCGTCGCTCAAGGCAAAAAATTCTCAAGTTGAATATTCAAAAAGCGATACTTCAAAAAATAGTGGGGTTGATTTTGGATGAGCGTAAATAGCAACTAGTTAGATAAACAACATTACCAATAGAAGTATGCATAAATATATTTACCAGATATATCTGCACCAGTAAAAGATAGCGGATACAAAAACGCTAACATAAATTATAGAAACAATAGTACTAACCAGAAGAAAAACAGGAAAAGAAAAATCATTAAGCTTTAATTGAAAAACACTTTCTTACTAATAGCAGACTTAGCAAGGTCTCTAATAAAAACACCTTAAAATTAAGTTACAGTTGCACTGAGAATCTAGAAACAATCATAAAAAAACATAATAATAAAATCCTGGAAAAATACGCGCACCAAAACAGTATTATTAGGTTGGTGTAAAAATAATGACGTAATAATGTCGTTTTTTGACGTTAAAAAATACGTCAAAAAATGACATTATTACATCATTATTTTTGCACCAACCTAATAATAAAAATTATAAACTAAAATTAGACAAAAATAATAAAAATTTATGTGATTGCAGAAACCCTGAAGACTGCCCGTTGGAAAATAAATGCCTCATAAAATCCGTAGTATACCAATGCACTCTCATCCATTGAGAGTCCTACCACCGATAGGATATACATTGTGTCAATGAAGAATGAATTTAAAATTAGGTGGAGGCAGCACAAAAACTCTTTCAATAATATTAGAAATAGAAATCAGACATCTCTATCCAAATATTTTTGGTATTTAAAAGAAATGAATAAAACACCGAAAGTAAAATGGAAAATTATAAATAGAACAAGGACTTGTAAAACCTGGGATGACCCATGCCCTTTATGCCTACATGAAAAAACTACACATTATTAAGTTTCTAAATAATGAAAATGTATTAAAATGTATTAAACCATAGACATGAAAATGTATTAAACATAGAAAATGTATTAAACCATAGACATGAGTTAACGGTTTTTTGCCGACATCAACAAAATTTCGCATAATAATTAGCATAAAAAATAAATTTATAGTCTAATAAAAGGTTTAAAAGCTTAACCTAGGTACCTCGACGAAATCGCTAAAAAAAGAGCATAGCTTGATGAAAAAGACGCCAACCTTGCCGAAAACAAAATTTTATCGTCTAAATGCTTATGTTATTATTAAGAGGTAAGACCAAAAAATTTTTTAATTATTTTTTAAAAATTGTCCTTCTTTTTATAACATTCTACATTTTGAGTAAAAAAAACTGGTTTCTCTTTGTATCAGCGGAACTCGTAAATAAAATAGACAATAGCACATTCATTTGGAAAATCTTGCAAAAATATAAATAATTATCGGATATTAATGAAACTTTCAAGAACTATTCACAGATGATGGAAATTATTATAAATATGTTGTTTTTTTTATTAAAGTCATCGCAGAAATATTTTTAAAATATTTATTTTCCTCCCCGTAACTAATTTTATGAAAACTCTTGAAATTCGATCGCATCGGGTTTAGTGATTACAATAGTTAAAAGCACAAGGCTTTGAGGAATGCAAATCATGTTTGTTTGTTTTTTTAATTAGATCCCCCGACCTGAAAATCAGCTCTGAATTGTAACATACGAAACTCAATAAAACAATGATATTATTTAATTTCAAATGCTTTTATTTGCTTTTGTTCATATTCATAAGAACATGAACAATATTTTCTGAAAGCAAAAAAATTTTTCGATGAAAAATGAATTTTTAATACAATTATTTGTTATTTCTTAATTATAATAGATTTTTACATTTAAGTTGTTAAAATATAAAATTAGTTTAAAGCCGCATCGGGTTTCCTAAGTCTCCTTATGAGATAGATCTTTTTTTAGCGC
>OZ010587.1:38265338-38302838 GCA_963932145.1 Acanthosepion lycidas
ATATCGTGTATGTCCGAGCGCATTCGCCTAATGCTTTTGGCCATATTAAAAACGATGAATTTTGCTTTTAACTTTAACTGAATGCATGGATTATTTTATGTATGTATCTAAAAATTAAAATTTAAGATAAAATTTATCTCCTTGATAATGGCATAGACGAAAGCGCTCGGACATACACGATATTAGGACAATTTTCATATAATTTACGTGCAGAAAAGAAAATTATAAAAACACATGAAAAACTTAAGGAAAAACGTATCCACAGCACCTTGTCAGTCGTTTTTAATGAAACTTGTATAAAAGAGGGATTGGTGCCCAAATACACACATTATATACTTGTATATATATATATATATATATATATATATATATATATATATATATAATGGACTCACCAGTCGACGTATGAGGATCTGCCAGATTATTGATTCAGTTATGTAAGTTTATGCGCTAATCTTAAGTGGCATTTAAGACACGCTAGTGATTTACAAAGGAGGCCACATATGGAGCAAGTGTGAGGATTGTGATATGAGATCACTGTATATACATATATATATATATATATATATATATATATATATATATATGTGTGTGTGTGTGTGTGTGTGTGTGTGTGTGTGTGTGTGTGTGTGTATACACGCTTATTAATAACGGATTTCCTAATCATTTGTTGGATTTCCATATTAGGTGTTTTCTGTCTAAGGTAGCTAATAGCAACGACGAGAATAGAACATAAACGATAACATTAATATTTTTTTTATAAAAATCAAATGAACGAGATTTATAAACAAAGCGAAAGTAGAATTAAGAACATAAAAAATGCATAACACCAGTTGACAATAGCAAAAATTGGATTAATTATTTATTCCAAAAAATTTAAAAACTCTAACCTTCCAGCTAAAAATAATAATTCACCACTTAGAACAAAATTAAATATGGCAAATATTATTTACGAATTTAAATGCCCATTAAGAAATTGTATTCCTGATCAATCAAAATTCGTAAATAATTATATAAGCCATACAACATGTTTGACACGCAGACTCACTCTACACCTTTCTGATCATAGCTCAATTAGATCTCATTTAAATATTCATGGAGACCTACCGTAACATACTTGTTGTCAACACAAATATAATAGCTTCATCTACATCCAAAAAAAGGCTAAAAATAATGGAGACTTATTAATAAGAGCAAGAAAAAACAACACTTAATAATATCAAGTATGAACTTGGACACAATTTCTGAAAAATGAAAATATTATATAAATGCATACATACAACAAACTATTTCTTATTTAATAGTTAAAATATTTAATCCTTGAAAATGGCTAAATGTATAGCCGAAAGCGCTCGGAAAGAAAGAACAATTCGACAGTTTCTATATAATTTATCATCTGAAAAGAAAACAATTATTAGATCGCATGAGAAATTGTATAAAAACTAAATCAAAGCACCTTGTCTGTCTTATTCAATGAAATGTGCATGAAAGAAGGATTTCTGCCTAAATGCACACACACACACACACACATATATATATATATATATATATATATATATATATATATATATATATATATATGGTGGAAGTCCACTCGTGACTGAGCATGACCACGTCTTAAACTCGTCCCGAATGACCTTCGATTTTCATCTTCCCGATGGTGTCTTAGATGACCCTTAAGTTCTGGCACTGATTTGCACTTGAGACAACATGATGTAAATATTAGTCGGTTACTGACCACTAATTGATCTGGATGTTTTGATTAAAATGCCTTGTTAGGCCGCTAGAATTTCAACATACGTTCCACAGATGGTACATGAAAAGTCATCCAGAATGTCATACGGAACACCATTAGATCCGTTTAGGTGCAATTTCGTATGACTGGCCATACCCGCTTTCGTCAAGTAGATACGGCCACAGATGTTACAAGTCAGGTGTTCCGTAGATCCCCTTACTGGGAGGAGTGTCACCTTTTCCATATGCCTAGCCCAATGCTTAGCTTGTGCATTTTCAATTCTTTCCTCAAAGCTTTTTATGTCCTGCACGATCTCACCAAATCTCTATCCTTTGCTTTCTTCTCACACGTCTGAGTAGTAATGGAGGCTTTCTTATGGGAGTCATTTAAGCAGACTTTAAAGCGTTTTCGGGGTTTACAAGTTGCTCGCTCGCCATCTCTAAGTTCACCATACGTGGCTTGTTTAGGCATCCAATGTTCTCAAGGCGGAAAACATGTCCGTACCAACGGGTTTCATGATAATAGACTAAAAGCTGATGAGACATGACCTTCGAAGCACCACAATGCCCAGAGTGTAAATTTGCCATAAGATTTTCATAACTGATTTGACAGACTTTTGATGGAAGCGTTCCAGTTGTTTGATGAGCCTTCTGTAAGTTATCCAGGTCTTACATCTGTATAAGAGAACCGTTAAGACATAAGCATAGTAAACCCCAATCTTTGTGGTGATAGAAATGTCCGACTGCAACCATAGTCTGGCTCCAAGATTGCCATAGGAATTACATTCTTTTGTCATTTGTGTACGTATCTACTCATCAAAGGTGTTACCTCTTCAGAATATACCCCCAGGTATACAAACGTATCAACTACTTCCAATTTCTTGTCGTTGACATAAATTGAAGTGGAGACACAGGTTTTGCTCGGTGCAGGTTGGTACATTACTACGGTCTTCTTCAAGCTAATTGTCAGGCAAACTCGTCACAAGCTGCAGAGCAACAATCCATGAGAAGTTGTAAATCTACCTCAGAATAGTTGATGAGATCACAATTTCATCAGAGTGACGAACGTTTTAGTGACGGCATCCAATCGGCGAAGTTTGAACAATTTACCAGTTGCTCGGTATCGGATATAAACACCTATATTTGAATGTCCTTAAAAAGACCATGACACAGAATATCGCAAAAAAGTAGGTGCAAGTAGATCGCCCTGCTCCACCCCAACTTCCGCCGAGGTAGGGTCTAACAGTTCCCAACCAACACAGATCCAGGCCTTCATATCATCATGCATTGATCGAATCAGACCAACGAAATTTTCAGGGCAGCCAAGCTTCGACAGTCTTCCAGTGTGCTTTCTTGTCCCCTCGACTAATGCACATTCGATTGTCGATTAGTGCACTGACATTTTTTATACCCAAATTTGATTAGAGTATATATAATAATCGATTAGTGCAGTAAAAAATTCTTCAGTTTTACTATAGTAATTGTAAAGTGTTTTTTATAGTTATCGATTAGTTAAAATTTTTCTAAAATTTACAAACGGAAACTGGGTAACTATTTTGTTTGTCAGTTTTGTTTATATTCGATTAATGTGTTTTCGATTAATAAGTATCTTTTAATGTACACATTAGCCGCACTAATTGAGTGATTCCTGTATATATATATATATATATATATATATATATATATATATATATATATATATATATATATATATCAGCACTTGAACACGGCTTACATGGCCTCAGCCTGAGTAACCCAAGTGTTGAGTCTATTTCAGACCAACAAGCAATGTCTAAACAGAACAGAATATTCGTTCTTGATTTGTAACAACTGGTGACATGTTTTAATCTCAACTATTAAGAAGAGAGGGATCCAGAGTATTTTGAATTTTTCAAGGGATATAACCTTGTTTTGACTTCTTAACTTTAAACGTTGATCTAAGTAAAATTTACAATGTTGTAAAAGTTTTGGCAAGCAAACTCGTGCAAATCCCTTACACTCCGCTGAAAACTAATAAACAATTTTTGCTTCATCATTTTTATAACATTAGTTGGGCTACGATAATTCTGCTCAATCTACAAAGAATAATCTTTAGAAATTGTAATGACTTTAATTTTTTATTTTTCAAGTGTACAATTTCATAAGTTAAATATATTGGCTTAAATTAATTTTGCACTTCAAAATGATGCTATATGAACAGAATTTTCACGAGGCCAACCCATGTTCAGTGAATATAGCTCAATCGGTTGGAATGAGAAAGCCTGAACAATAAATCTTGTTTACTAAACAACAGTAAATGTAAACAATTGGTTACCTGTTTGTATTCTTGAGTTTAGTGAAGCAATGACAGTTTAATGCGTGAATGCGTAATACTTTTAGCATTATTTCCTATTTATGTAAAAAATACATTTCGTGTCTATCAAGTAATAAATATAATAATTTGATTTTAATAACATTTACTTCATTAAAGTATTATTCATTTCCTTTTTGAAATGATTTTCTATAAATTTCATAGAATTAAAATATTTCTAATATTTTTTTTATTAATTAATAATTTTGATTTTTTTACAATAAGGTTCACACTGTACAGGGCCCAGGGCCCACTCAACGTTGAGTGTTACGTTAAGAGGTCTTTTATATGGATAGGAGAGAAAGATGACGGTTAACTCTAGTCTTGAACAGGTTAATATTGTAGTGATCGGGAAAACATCCTCTTCAGAGTCTGGTCCACGGTGCAGTAGTTCGCGGGAAGAAGCTGTTTGTGTGGGACTTAATTCTCACTGATTGAATGTGGGGGTGGGGAATGTGGGTGGTATTGCTACGATGTAAGTGGCATGGTGGGTCCGAGCAGTGAACGTTAAACCTGGTGGAATCAAGAAATGCAGTTCATCAGAACACTTTTTATGGCAATAGCAATAGATGACTGAGTGAAGGTAGAAGATAGCATGAGGAGTCAGGTACTTACTGGAGCGTACAGGGAGCCGATTATTTTACCTGCATCTTTGTTGATGGATCGTATATAGGAATTCCAGTTGAGGTCGGAAGTCAATTTGAGGCCCAATATACTGTTAAGGAATGTTCATCTGTTCATCGTGACTGGTAGTAGTTCGGTGTCTGATCGGCGATGATGGGATGTAACCAGTTTGGTTTTAGAGGCATTGAATGGGAAGTTATTGCTAGATCAGAAGAGAGGTCAGTTGCCAATCTCTGTTCATCAAGATTTTTAGAGGTGCGCCCGTATATTGTTGTATCTTCGGCATAGACGTTTACAAATGGTCGGAGTATATTCTTAAGCAGATCATTTATGTAAATCGGAAAGAGGGTTAATCTCCTGTGTGACGCCTGGTTGACCGCCAGGGCCTCGGAGGACTGGCCTTTAATAACTACCTAGGGATCTATCTCTTAGGAAGGATTTTATAATAGATCTTGAAATGTTTTCAATAAAACTAAATAATAATTTAAGTCCTATTAATTATTCTTTAGCTCAGATGACAAAAAAATCAGACAAAATATCACAAAAACGTCTGATTCAATCAAATTAAAATTTAAAAAAAAAAACAATTTAATTTAATTAGAATTACCCATGAAAATTTTACGGTTTTGCTCTGAATTTTCGGGTGAATCATAATTCATGACTAAATAAGTAAGTTAATGATTGAATAATTCTACGACTATAAAACGCCCATGGAATTTCCTATATTGCATTGTTAATATTTGAGCTTAACAAATATTGCAATAACAATCATAAATATGAATGCAGAGAAGATTTCAAATTGAAAAATTTTCCATTTCACTAGAGCAGATTAAAACGGACTAGTCCAATATTTATGACTATTGTCCGGGCGTAACGCACCTGCTAAGGAACTAGCAAAATTATATGATGTTTTTTTTAACAAAGCTAAACAATTCAACTAATTATTATTTAGTCTAGATGACAAAAACAAAATATCACTAAAAAGCACAAACCTTTTTTTTTTTTTTTTGTTTAAGTTGAAAAACAATAATTCATATTAATTAAATTATTTAAAATATTATTTATTTCCTTACTAAACAAATTAAAACTTTACTTAAAACATTCCCTATGGAACATAGATGCTTTACAGTACAATTATCCTAATTGACTGCAAATCTTTAGTAAATGAGCTCAGATGTTTGTATAGTGACAATGACGTTAAAAAGTCAAGTAATGTTTCTTGTCTGCTTTATGTGAAACTTAAACTCATGTAATTCCTGACCATCTCTAAAATCTTTAATTTCAAACAAAAAAACGATACTTAACTTTAGACAGAATTTGACCATTCTTAAAATGTACAATGGCTCATGAATGGTTGTCTTCATTGGCTTGTATTTCCATCGAGAAACAGATATCTATTAATTTAGAATGTGAAAAAGAACTGAATGACAAAACATTAGGTGAATTTGCCATGAAAGCAAGGAAAATCATTTAAAAGAAATGAGTATTTATTTCACTTAAATATGCATTTTTACTTAATTTAGTGACCTTTCCTTGAAAATGTTAATTTTACTAAAGCCATTCATATGATTTTATGATAGAAATGCATTGAAAATTAAAGAGGAAACAATTTTGTATTTTCTAATTGTCCCTATCGCACGAAATAATTATACTCATTAAAGCACGCTGGATTTTTGCTTTTTAAATAAAAGGAAATAAACAATTGGTCATGTAAGGTAATCAATATGAAAATATTGAAATCAAACACTGAAAATCATTTACACAAAGTATCGTCTGTTAAAGTTAAAAGAAGATTAAAAATAAAGGTTAGCGATAAATTGTTAAACATTCAAGTCCCATGTTGGTTGATTTACTTTGAAAAAAATTCTACAGATAAAGGGAAGTAATCATGTTGCTTATTCTACAATCGCTTGTTTGTTGAGCAGTCTGGATACATGTAAAGAGTTCTTCAATTAGAGTTCAATGATATTATAATTAAATTCTTAAATTATTCGACTGAATTCTCTTATCCTAAATTGTAAGTATATTAAATTTTATTTTAAATGATATTCAGACATAAATGAAAAGTTTTAATTTCATCGTTTATTTTTAATTGTAATAATCGCAAACACACTGAATAATTACATTTATTAAAGCATCCCGTATTTTTCTAAGTTAAATAAAAATAAATAAATAATTGCTCATATAATTTGTAATTAAAAAAAAACATTTGAGAAAATCATTTTCTGCTAAAATTAAATGTAAGACAGCAGGTTTAAATGAATGGGTCAGATAAGTTGGCAAACCCCCAAGCACTAGGTTGGTTGCGTATTTTGAAAATTCTACAGCTAAAAAGGATATAGTGATTTTCCAAGCGTGGCTTAGATGTGGCACAATGACGAAAGTATCGGGTACCCAGTGAGAATCGAACTCACTACTAAGCGGTAACTGTTCTAGCGTGACTACCTTCCTAACATTAGACCGCCTCAAGGTGACCCAGTAAAAAGGATATAATCATGTTAACTTTCATTCATTACACTGTTGTCAAGTAATCTCGTAATTCGATTAGACTGTCGTTAAATGCTTAAATTCTTCGACAGAATATTGGATGCTAAATTATATGTATACTAAATATTGTCACAACAATTGTACTCAGCCTGAGTGACACTGATCAAGTAGAATACCCCATATATATATAAATATATATATATATATATAATACTATGTGCATAATCGATACATCATTATATATGTTTGTGTGTATGTATGTGTGTGTATGTGTGTAATCTACATTATATGATATAAAAAAACATATAGTAATAGAAACAATCCACAACTAAAATGTATAAACACTAGAAAGTTCTCAATACAAGATAGCAAAATAGGAAATGTAGTGCAAAAATATTTGTAAAAACACTAAAATGCATTCTACCTTCCTACCTGGGTTTCAACCACAAGGTGTCCTCAGGCAAGCAGAAGAATGAACAATCCAATGAATTCCACCAACCTATATGAACACCGGAAGATAGAAAGAATGAGAAAGGTGGAGGAAAAAAACAGAGTAGGAGAAAAGAAAGAGAAGTGTGAGGGAGAAAAAAACTTAAAGATTGCGTTCAAGCATGAAACAGACTATTACGGTTCAGTGATGACCTCAGTGTCTACTTTTACAATTACATACGCCCTACTATATTTTTATCATATATATATATATATATATATATATATATATATATATATATATATGCGTACATACGCACATAAACAAAAGCACGAGTATACACTTCCCCAACATGCACACTCAATAAAAGAAGAAGAAAAAAATCTACCTTGCACCGAGGAAAACGTTCTTAACTTACTTTTTTTACACAATATAAAAGTGAGGAAAAACGAGAAAATAAACAGTCAATTACTGGGCGGAGCTACTGCTGGAAGGGCCTGTCTATGAAACTATAGAGTCGGAATACTGAAGATAAAATCAATCAGGTAAATGACAAATTTTATATTTGTATTAATCATATATATATATATATATATATATATATATATATATATATATATATAGATAGATAGATAGATAGTGGATTTCTCAGTCCAACCACGAAGGCCTCTTTTGTCATTTGGGTAAGTGAATCAGGTCTGCCATTCTCTTCAGGTAAAGCACTCTGAAAGTAATGCTGAACTTTTGTGTATGCAGAAATGACATCGACTTCGTTGGTTGGTTCAAACCACAGTCAGTTATGTGCCATGCGTGATACAAGCTTAGGCAATCAAGTATCTTTCGATACATGAGAGTCGATGCAGATTTTTTTTTTTTTCTATAGAAACCGGTTTGTCCTACCACTTACCCATAGCTGGGGTGGAGAAGAAGAGGATTCATAGCTTTCTGAAGGGTATTAGCATGTCGGTCAGTCCGTTATGCGACATCTGTGATATACGCTTAGACGATCATGTATCTTTTGATAGATGACTGTCGAGGCAGATTTTATTTATTTATTTATTATTTTTGGCAAAGTAGTTTGCCTTTTCTTTCTGCAGTAGACTAGTTGCCATCCAATGCTATAGAAATCTTTCTGTCTTACTACTTACCCATAGCTGGGAGGAGAAGAGGATACATATCTTTCCCAAGGGTTTTAGCACGTCAGTCAGTCTCTTATGCGACATGTGATATACGATTAGGCGATCATGTATCTTTCGATAGACGACTGTCGAGGCAGATTTTTTTTTATTTTTTTTTTTTTTTGTTGAAGTAGGTTGCCTTTTCCTCCTGCAGTAGACTAGTTGCCATCCAAGGCTATAATAACCGTTCTCTCATGCTACTTACCCATAGCTGGGAGGAGAAGACGATTCATATCTTTCCCAAGGGTTTTAGCACGTCAGTCAGTCCGTTATGCGACATGTGTGATATATGCTTAGGCGATCATGTATCTTTCGATAGATGACTGTCGAGGCATATTTTATTTACTTATTTATTTATTTATTTTTTTTCGAAGGAGGTTGCCTATACTTTCTGCAGTAGAGTAATTGCCATCCAAGGCAATAGAAACCGTTCTCTCCTGCTACTTACCCATTGCTGGGAGGAGAAGAGGATTTATATCTTTCCCAGGGGTTTTAGCACGTCAGTCAGTCCCTTATGCGATCTGTGTTATGTACGCTTAGGCGATCATGTATCTTTCGATAGATGACTGTCGAGGCAGATTGTATTGATTTTTTGTTTTTGTCGAAGTTGGTTGCCTTTACTTTCTGCAGTAGACTAGTTACGATCCAAGGCTATAGAAACCGTATTGTCATGCTACTTACCCATAGCTGGGAGGAGAAGAGGATTCATATCTTTCCCAAATGTTTTAGCACGTCAGTCAGTCCCTTATGCGACCTGTGTTATGTACTCTTAGGCGATCATGTATCTTTCGATAGATGACTGTCGAGGCAGATTCTATTGATTTTTTTTTTTTTTGTCAAAGTACGGTGCCTTTTCTTTCTGCAGTAGACTAGTTGCCATCCAAGGCTAATGAAACAGTTCTGTCCTGCTACTTATGCATAGCTGGGAGGAGAAGAGGATTTATATCTTTCCCATGAGTTTAAACACGTCAGTCAGTCCGTTATGCAACCTGTGTTATGTACGCTTAAGCGAGCATGTATATTTCGATAGATGACTGTCGAGGCAGATTCTATTCATTTTTTTTTTTTTTTTTTGTCGAAGTAGGGTGACTTTTCTTTCTGCAGTAGACTAGTTTGACATCCTAGTCTATAGAAATCGTTCTGTCCTGCTACTTACCCATAGCTGGGAGGAGAAGACGATTCATATCTTTCCCAAGGGTTTTAGCACGTCAGTCAGTCCGTTATGCGACATGTGTGATATACGCTTGGGCGATCATGTATCTTTCGATAGATGACTTTAGGGGCAGATTTTCTTTATTTAATTTTTTCTTTATTTATTTATTTATTTATTTATTTATTTTTGTCGAATAGGTTGCCTTTTCTTTCTGCAGTAGACTAGTTGCCATCCAAGGCTATAGAAACCGTTCTGTTCTGCTATTTTCCCATAGCTGGGAGGAGAAGATGTTTCATATCTTTCCCAAGGGTTTTAGCACGTCAGTCAGTCCGTTATGCGACCTGTCTTATGTACGCTTAGGCGATCATGTATCTTTCTATAGATGACTGTCGAGGCAGATTGTATTGATTTTTTTTTTTTTTGTCGAAGTAGGTTGCCTTTACTTTCTGCAGTAGACTAGTTGCCATCCAAGGCTAATGTAACTTTCTGTCCTGCTACTTACCCATAGCTGGGAGGAGAAAAGTATTCATATCTTTCCCAAGGGCTTTAGCACGTCAGTCAGTCCGTTATGCGACATGTGTGATATACGCTTATCCGATCGTGTATCTTTCGATGTCGAGGCAGATTTTTTTTTCTGTCAGTAGGTTGTCCTTTCTTTCTGCAGTAGACTAGTTTCCATCCAAGCCTATAGAATCCGGTCTGTCCTGCTAATTATCCATAGCTGGGAGGAAGAAGAATTAGATTCATACCTTTCCCAAGTGTATTAGCACGTCAGTCATTCGTTTATATGCCATGCGTGATACACGCTTAGGCGATCATATATCTTTTGATACATGTCTGACGAGGCAGATTTTTTTTTTTTTCGCATTTGGTTGCCATTTGTTTCTGCAGTAGATTAGTTGCCATTCAAGGCTATAGAACTCGATCTGTCCTGTTACTAATCCATAGCTTGGGGGGGATAGTGTATTCACACCTTTCCCAATGGTATTAGCACGTAAGTGAATGCAATGGATTTGACTGAAATTTGAACTCAGCTCTCCGATTCCTCAATACGAGTCTTAATTCAAGTCTACAGCTACAAATAAACATTCTTGCCACATAGTAACTGCCATTCACTGTGCACTTTTCTCTATACATATTCTACGAGCGCTAACTCATTACACGGTTTACGGAATGTCTTGGCAGATTGATCAGTACTCTCATTTGTCTACTTGCCATTTTTTCGCATATCTCGTCAGATATTTCACAGATTTTACGTTCACTCTATCAGGAATTAATGAAGCATAATTATGCTTATTCTTCCGTTACTTACTAAGTTAATTAGCATGTGCGTTAAGTCCTGCCATTACCTCACATAAATAACGGACCATTCCGTTTTGATAACAAAAAAAGGCGGAAGTAGAAAAAGATATCAGGGACGCTGTTGGGTTTTTGTCAGAAAAAGAAGCCATAAATAATAATAATAATAATAATAATAATAATAATAATAATAATAAAAGAAGAAGAAGAAGAAGAAGAAGAAGAAGAAAAAGAAAGAGTGAGAAGGTAAAAGAGGTGATAACACTCTCATGCATTTAACGTCTACTTTAATGACATAGGAAACCTTACCAATTGTGAATCTTTTCATGCCCTCTTAACTCTTTAAATAATGATTTAAATAATTTGATAATTAAAATAATTCTTACTACGATTTCTATTGCAATAATTTATTTATGTTATTTAATTCAAATGCTTAATTTTTTATTGAATAAATAAATTTCTGCTGGTACTTTATAGTACAAGGATCGTATTCAATCAGTAACTTAAGTATTCTGATGTATCAAAAAAAAATTCAAATAGGAAAATCATGAAATTTTCACTGGAATTGCTTACTATAGTTTTTTCGGCCTTTGGACAAACTACTTTACGCCTTTACCCAAACTTTAGCGGGTCTGTATATATCAGTATAAGAGATTTAATATATTTAGACAAAACAACATATTTCTTAACACAATAATCGTCATAGTGGGTACAGTAGGCATCTATGTTTTTAAATAGTGAATCTAGGGATAAAAAGTTTTAATTTAGAAAATGTACCTCCCAGCAGCAATCGAACCCGTATTCCCTTTTTAATCAATGAAAACAGCATTTAAGCCAAGCGTGCAATTAATCCAGTAAATTTGGCGAAGCCATGACAGCAAATTATTTTCTGATTTCTGATAACTTTTTATTTTAAGGGTTGGAGTTATTGCGAGGCAAGTTAAACATATTTTGATTTAAAATTGATAATTTTAAAAGAGTGCCAAAAATTTAATAAAAATCAAACAAACTTTGATTTAAAATTTATAATTTCTTGGGGTGAATTAATATTTGCGATAATTAACTTTATATTATTTGGAGTGAAATTAATAGAAAAGATCCCATTTTCTTTATTGACATGATTTCTAACTTAAATTTCTACTCACATTTACATGTGTAATACACAGAAATTTAATAGTTTGTTATTTTTTTAGTTTTTCTTATTTGGAAGTAAACTGAAAAAAAATGAATCTTTCATATCACGCTGGTAAACCAATCTTTCGTTTCTATTCGCAAATGTAAAATAATTCCTTTTCTGTTTGCTCTTTAAATTAGTGAAGTCCTGGATACAATGTATAACTTTGAATGCGCAGCAGATTGGCTGTTACACGTACACTGGAAAATAAGCATCAGCAAGAAAAATCGTTCTTCTTCCGATATTTGAAAGTAGGCAATCGTTATTATTTGATGGCAACTTTCCTTTTGACTGGTGGGTTCTCTGGCCTTCTTCGGTTTTTCTGTCACACCCAGTAACCTTCAATTTTTTTTTCTCAACACCCAGTATTGCTTAGAAGAATCATTCGTTTTTGTTCTTTTTTTTTTTTTTTTTTTGCATATTTTTTTAATTAATTCATTTAATAAAATATCACGTATCGTTTCTTGATAATTATTCACGAATATATACTTGACATTGAGTTGATAAAAACATCGTTAATTTTATTATCAAATGATATTTAGACCATTTGTTTTTAAAACGATTCCTTTGAATGCGCTTAGGTAAAACTAAACACTCCTTATGTCAGCTTATAACAGACACAGAAAGAAGTTGTTTGCCAATTTTTGATACGATCACATGCGGGTGCAGTAAAGGTTATTTGCGTGGAAAATGGAATTAGTGAGTCTAGTTCAAATACCGATCTAGACCATTGCTTTTCACTTTGAGAGATACATGAAACTATCTAAACCTGGCTCTCTAGCCTTCGTGGAAGCCAATCTAGGAGAAGGACGACTGAAATTCAAAACTAATAAAGAAAAGGAAACAGTGGAGGGTCAGAATCGCCTACATTCCGAAGAGATGTAACATTATTAAAAATACGAAGACTTAAAAAATGCTGAATTTATTATAAAATTTTCTTTAATTTTTCAATTAAATTTTAATATATTTTTAATTGATATATTTTTAATTGATATTTTTAATTGATGAGATCAGACGAAATTTATTTATTTTTACTGTATTTCCATTCAGATAAATATATATTAAATGTAATAAAGCTTCTTTTTTTTTAATAAGTTTAGATAACTTCGAGCAGGGAGAGTTGGAATGTGCGGGCTAAAAAGATAGTTCAAGTCTTCGTGTCTACCTTAAAAAATCAACATATGAAATCCTGGATTTCAGCCTGGTTCGAAACCCATCTGCTAGAGCTGATAAGAAAACGGCAACTACTTCAACCATGAAGTAGACCCCATTAAATATATATACAATAACCCTATTCTGTAAGTAATGTTTGCATTAATTAATAAATACTTAAAATTACGTACCTCTACAGATTCGATAAAAAATGAACATAACAAGATAAAAAAAATACTCCAAAGTTTTATCGTCAAAATGTTTGTGTTAATATTAAGAGGAAAGACCAGTGGATTTTTTATTATTAAATAATTTTTTTTTTTAATTCTGTTTCGAACGTTCGAAATTTTTGTCAAACATCTTGTTTTTCTTGCTTCACTGGTTTGAGGTGGGGACAAAGAGTAGTATAGGAGATTTTAGCGTCATTTTTGCAGTGAAAACCCATTGATTTAGAAATTCTTGCAAAAATCGAATAATTGTTGGATTTTAATGAAACATTCAGGACTTATTCACAAATTAATGAAATTATTTTACAAATGTTTCATTTTTAAAAAATCTTGGTAAAAATATTTTTTCTACCAATCTTAGCCAACACATATTTAATTTTAATAATTTCGAGAAATTCATTTTTGTACTGCTTAATGTTTATATTAGCTATACGCCGAACTCCTTCGAAAATTTAAATTATCAAATTTATTTTTATAAAACAGGACCCTCCAGTTAACGAAAATCTGCTCTGAATCATAAAATTATGAAATGCAATAAAACTAAGACATTATATAATTGGAAAAGTTTTTAATTGATTTTATTAATGAGAAATATGGACATTATTGACTTACAAAAAAAATTCCAAGAATAATTTTTACAAGAATTGTTTTCATTTGTTTTTTTTAAAATTTTAATTAAAATAATTCATAAACTTTTAACTCTTTAATTCCTGTATTAATTTGTACTGGTTAGGTGATATTATTATTAAGTAAAAACTATATTTACAAATCATAAATGGAAAAGCTTAATACAATTCAAAAAAATAACTTTGAATTTCTTTTTCTGTGTGTATAAACCTGTCGATTCTTGTAAATACGGACGTCCATACACGACATTATCAGAAAATAAGAGCGATAACTATTGTAAATTTAAAGCCAACGTATCTAGAATTCAGTAAACCACTCGATTACAGAGAGTACTTTCACATTTTTTTAAGATTACTGGATAGTCGAAAATTATATAAAAGAGGCGCTCACGTTATATTCCTCAAGTGATTTTTAGAGATATGTCCACTGTAGAAAAAAATTAGATAAATTTCCGTCTGTCAGTCAAGCTGTCAACCCGTCAATCTATCAAAACCTTAAATAAACATCAACTTCTGTGATAAACAAATGCAATTATGCGATACTTTAAACTAAAAGTAATATTTGTTTGTTTTTTTATTTTTGAAAGATTTCTGATAAAGAGAATTACAAAAATTGGCACTAAAACAAGTGTTTTTTAGCTTTTTCAAAACAAAAAGTACTTCCAGTCAATTTAAATTACTTTTGAAATACAGAAAAGTAAATATTATAGATAATCTATTATCTTGAAATTAAAACTAAAATAAAAGGTTCAAGAAAGATTTTTCATTGTAAAAAATGCTTGTTAAAACTTAGATATCGTGTTTCTGTGGAGGTACCTATTTAAAATTCTTGTTTTTTTTTTGTTTTTTTCACAATAAATTGAATGTTGAAACGTGCTCAAAAGTTATTGGAAATTGTAAAATTTCTTTTTCTTTTTTTAATCATAATTGTTTCCCTGGCGCAAAAAAATAAACAGCTTGTTTTGCATCACTCATTTTATGATATAGAATTAAAGACAGTGGGCAGCGATGAGAAAAACTGCAATGTTGTCGATATAGACCAGGTTCAAATGCATTCGGTGCTAAACATAATTATTACATCATTTGGACTCTACAACTAGAATTTGCTATGTCGCTAAATGTGCTATCGTTGGAATGAATAAAAGGTTCGAATTATATCTCAAATAAAATCTAGCCGTGATATCAGCAGTGAAAAATGTAAGATTTAAAAAATCTTTTTAAAGTCTAAGTTTGATGGAAATGTAAACATAATTGTTTGCTATAGGGATATTTAAAATTTTCTTTGCTATAAAAATGTGTTTAAAATGATTACTATGAAACGCTTTACATTAGAATTATTGATTTTAATAAAATCTTAAACTTGTTGATATTCATGTATTGTAAAAATAAAGACAAATGATTCTATTTAATAAATGGAATATAATTTCCAACATAAATGCATTTGAATTATTTTTAAAAGTCTATCATTTCTTGCAGAAATGCATTGAAATCGGATTTCGAGTAGAAAATGTGTAGCGAGTTTTCATAAAAGAAGTCATTGAAAATGACTTATTTTTGTTATGTATTTTATTTGACTTCTTAGATAAATCTGATCGGAAATGATTTAGCTCAGAACTGCAAAGTCAAAAATATTTACAACTCATAGACACAGATAATAAAAATATGAGAAATAATTGTGTCCAGTAATTCTTTATATCAAATGATTTCAGAAAGAAACATCAAAGCATTTATTTACGTATGGGCCGGACAGATGACTGTTTGTAATAGGAATGAACTAGAAACTCTTAAAGATGAGAAAAAAATATGAATCATTTGATGGCGCTGTTGTGTGAATCGTAGAGGTTTATCTGGAGGGCGACGGTTATTGCCTATTCAGGAATTTCTGTTATTTTTAAGTGGAATTGTATTTTTCTGTCTTCGCACTCACTCACTCAATCAATCTATCTACCTATCTATCTAGTCGTTTTTATTTGTTTATACATAGAGAGAGAGGATCAGTATATATATATATATATATATATATATATATATATATATATATATATATATATATATATATATATGTGTGTGTGTGTGTGTTTATATATATATATATATATATATATATATATATATATATATATATATATATATATATATATATATATATAATCGTACAGTATAAAATTAGGCAGACAATATGCTACCACGATATGCTACCTATATATATATATATATATATATATATATATATATATATGTATGTATGTATATATATATGTATATGTATATATATATATATATATATATATATATATATATATATATATATATATATATTAAAGAAAAACATTGACAGACTCAACAGACAACTTCCCAAAACTCTTATGCAGATACAGTCTCGAATAAAAAAGACAATACTGAAAAGGGAAAGAGAAAAAAGACCCAAAGGCAAATTTACGCACTCAGTAAATTGCTCGGAACTTGATTGTCTAGACAAAGCAAAAAACATAAATTCTATGAAAAATGACCCTAGTCGGAACCCGAGTTTCACGGTCACGCGATATTCAGACGACTTGAAGTGATATATATATTAATGACGTATTAACGTCAAAAAACGGCATTATTACGTCATTATTTTTGTACCAACCTATAACTGTCTGTGCTACATAGTATTTTCCTAATTACTATCTAAATCCATTTTAACAAATTTAATATGGTTTTATCCAACGATATGATGCGTCATCTTATCCTCGCGGTTTATTCTTCTTATCTGTGTCATCCAGAAATCTAAGAATGTTTATATATTCTGCTAAAAATAGTTATTTCTGTGTATGTATGTATATATGTATGTATGTCAATTTTTGCCTCGAATTAATTTGTGCAAAATCAGCTGGAAGTATGATTATTACATTAAAGCTGTAGTACGTTTATGTATGTTTATCTATCTATCTATCTATCTATCTTCCTATCTAATTTGTATACTTACATATCAAGAATAGAGTTTTAATTCTTTTTGGTGAACGTTTATTTTCTCCGAAATTTCTCGAACATTCAGCTCAGTAAATGTAATTAATACTGTTTAATTAAAAACAGAGCATTTACTTAAAAAAAATTGTATCTATAAAAATAACATATAAACGGAAAATATATTAAAATAATTGTCGGATTTAATCCATTTCATTTTATGTTGTCATCGATTACATTAAGAGAAATGATCGATCGAGAAAAATCGTCGAAGATTTGTGTTTATATAAAGTCATTTGCAGTTTGCTAACCAGACGCTTATCTATAGCTAAATGGTATGGCACGTCAGATCAAATGACGGTTCCCGTATAGGAATACAGGTTCGATTCTTGTCGGAGAACGTATATTTTCTACGAAATTTCTCGAACATTAAGGGCGATACACGTAATTAATACTGTTTGTTTAAAAAACAGAGTGTGAGGTATAAATATTTGCACCCAAGAAGTATTATAGATGTAAAAAGTTCTACGAATGAACTGAATACAGCAGATATGGAAAGTTTATGATGAGCTAAACTAAATTAGGGAGAAACTGCCAACGTGCCGGCTTTGAAAATGAGCAAGCAACTTTGGAGCTTCGAAATCGAAATCACATTTTTTAAAATATGGACTCAAGGCAAAGTACCCAACAAACTACCACTCCAATCAAATAGAAAAGCCAGAGAGTGAGTTTGAATGACATGTTCTTTTCGTAGATAAATTAATGCTATTTGATGCATTGTTACGATTAGACAGTCGACGTGATTTGAGAGCTTTCAGTTCCAATTTTCGACGATATAAACGAACCCAATGAACGGGATGTGTTTTTCTGCCTGTTGAAAATCTTTCTCTTTTAAGCGGGAGCGGGAAAAAGATTTCAAAATATAAGCATAATGTTTGATAAATGTAAACACAGCGACAACGAGTAAAATTGTGTTGTTTATTTAGAGAAAAGATTGTTGAAAAAAAAAAAAAAAGAATTAAAATATTTAGAATATTCATTAGGTTGTCTTGGTAGTTAAGCAGATATTGATTAATTCTCAAACTTGTTTACCAAAATGACTTTCATCTTTCCAGCCTCGTAGTCTGGATTGTCTGATGGAGAAATTCCACACAATGGAAAAGAAAGAAATTAGGTTCTCCTTCTCTCTCTATCTCTCTCTATCTCTCTCTCTCTCTCTCTCTCTCTCTCTCTATCTATCTATCTATCTATCGATATATATATATATATATATATATATATATATATACGGCACGCAGACATACACGATCTCTCACGCTCACACACAACCTCTCACACACTCACTCACACATACAACCTCTCACTCACTCAAACACATAATCTCTAACTCAATCACTCAGTAACACAACCTCTGACTTACTCACTCACTCACTGACACACACACACACACAAACACGCACACACACACACGCACACACATATATCCTCTCTCTCTTGTTGCTGAATTGGACTAACAATTAATAGGCTCAGCGAGTTAAGTTCAAATTTCGGTTGAGATAGTAATTCTTAAAGGCTAACTCTCTTCAAAAGAATTTGAATGCACTTCTTCGAGTTGGCTAGCCTAGGTATTGCTCCCTACTGGTGGTAGGGTGTAATATATATCAGCTTAACTTTTCTCGGCTTATTAGTTACAGAGTTGAATATAAACAATTAATTTGTGTTGCGAAGAAAAATACGAATAACGAAACGCCCCTACATACAGCACACACACACGCAAACATACACTTATATATATATATATATATATATATATATATATATATATATATATATATATATATATATATATATATCCGTTGATTATTGGTAGGGATAATTCCAAGATAGACATGACTTTAAAATGAGCTCAATGTAAGTAACAGAGGAATATAATAATAATAAGTACAAACGATCCTTAAAAATCCATTTGGTTATAATTTATTTCATGAATATATACAAATATTCATCTCCTTCCTCCCCTCTCTCTTCCTTTTCCACCCCGCCAATTTTTTAAAACCTTATATTGAAAGCTTTCTTTTTCTTTTTTCTTTTAATATAAAATCTTTTTCCCTTTCCTTTTTCTTTTTTCTTTCTCTCCCTCTTCGTTTTGTCTGGACAAAATGACTACATTTATTAAAAACGCTTCGGTCTGAAGAGATGAATATTAGTATATATTCATTAAATAAATTATAACCGAATGGATTTTCAAGGATCCTCTGTATATATATATATATATATATATATATATATATATATATATATATATATATATATATATGAAATTGTGTATTTGAGCAGGAATCACTCTTTTATAAAAGTTTTGTTAAAGACAATTAACAAGGCACTGCGAATAAGCTTTTTATATAATTTTACTCTTAGAAACATTATAAAGTATTGTGCAACCCCAGTTGACCAGAACAAGAAAATTAAATTAATTATCTATAATAAATAATTTAAAACAGCTAATCTCACTATCAACAATAACAACACACCCGCAAGATTTACATTACAGAGGATCAATATTATTTATGAACCAACACAGCCCCTTTTAAGGAATTGCCTTCACGATCAAAGCAAATTCATAAATAATAATATTGGACATAGTACAACATGACTATCAAAAAAAAAATCACGTTACACCTCTCTGAAAGTAGCTCAGTTAGGATTTATTTAAACAGATAGGAAAACCTACCAAACTCCATATGTATTTTCTAGAGAAATATACTAGCCACATTCACATGTAAAAAAAAACAATAAAAATAATGGGAGCACTAATAATAAAAGAGAAAAAGCCAATACTCAATAACATCAACATGTTGACCGTGTTTGGCAAACAATAAAACATCCTCATCGCTACAGAAGTCTATATATTCAATTAAAAATAAGAAATAGGAAAACATAATCGAGAAGGGCTAAAAGAATAGGCGAAAGTGCTTGGATGTAGAGAATATTTGGATAATTTCACCCACTTTATGTCCAGAAAAGAAAACACTTATACGAACACAAAATCAAATAAAAAGCTTAATCCCAGTACCAAGTCAAACGTCTTTAAGGAAACATATATATATATATATATATATATATATATATATATATATATATATATATATATGGGAAAACAATATATAATTTTTCATATATCAAGAACAATTTTAGGGAACGTTTTTTATTTATTTTGTCCTAGCTTTTTGTCATATATATATATATATATATATATATATATATATATATAATAGTTGGCCACTCGTATTCGAGGATACGCATCTACTAAGGCCGTTAGCCAATCCATTTTGTAGACGCTCGCTCAGGCACATTTTTATTTTGCTCAACACCCACAGAGCCCACCTGTGGTTTATATTGCAACTATGCTAAGCTGACCTTAGTTACAGTTTCTGGGAGAGAACGTCTTATCTAACATGATCAACAATTTGAACAAGGTCAGCACGCTGAAACCCTCGGCCACCATGAGTTTGGCTGATATATATATATATGGTTTGAGCGGAAGAGGTTATATTTTTTCCAACGAGAGAAAAGTGTATATATTAAAAACAAGATAAACTGCAAACTTTTTGGGTTGAAATGTGGATTTTTTATTGTAAAATATGTATTATACTCTATTTTCCATAATTATATATATATATATATATATATATATATATATATATATATATATATATATTATGTTGTATATGCACACATATATTTTTTGCGCTACGTAGTATATATATATATATATATATATATATATATATTATGTTGTATATGCACACATATATTTTTGTGTGCTACCTAGTATATATATATATATATATATATATATATATATATAAATATATATATATATATATATATATATATATATATATATATTACCCGAATAAAAATAAATATTCATTTACCTTTTGCGGAGATTGTTTTGACTAATGGACTCAGTTCACTAATCGACTGCTTTTTACTTTTTACAAAATAGTTTCTTTATGCTATATATACAAACAAATATTCTGGTGCTTATATCGATGTATCTATCTAATTATACAGGGTGTATCAAAATAGTTTTGCGGGTTCCTCACACCAAAACAAGGATAAAAGTTCATATAAACATATGTGCGCAAATCCTTCGCTTTTGGGTTATTAAGGTTAAAGAAAGTTTACGGTAGATGACGCTGTGTTGCCTTTAGACTAGGTTACATTTGTCATTCATATACATTTGTGGCTAGTTTGTCTTCAAGATTTAACTTTTGTAGTAGTGAGTTAACTGAGAATTGTTCCGTTTAGCGATAGCAGCATATATTCATATCGTGAGCAGGCAGATATGATTTTTACAGACGTCCGCACAAATGATAATGGACGCGAGGATGCACGGCTGTATCCAATTGCGTTTCCAGACCGAAGGCAGCCGAGACATTCAAAATTAGTTGCCGTTTATCGCTGGGTTGCTGAGAGGGGATTCGTGGGACCACAATCAATGGATTGAGGAAGACCGAGATCCGTTCGTATACCTGACCACGAAGAACACATTCTACAGACTGTCAGAGACGATCCAGTTATCAGCACACGGCAAGTGACCCTAGCATGTTGTACATCTCATAATAACAAACGTAGGGTACTTTAAGAGCAGCTCCTGTATCCGTATCATTTGCAACATGTACGGTGTCTTTCGCTCATTGATCACTCATCACGGGATAACTTTTGCTGATAGTTTATTACACAAACTGCCGATCCGTTATTTGTCTCTTCAGTCTTGTTTACGGATGAGGCAACATTTGGAAGAGAAGAAATAACAAATTTATACAACTAAAATTGCGGGGGGGCGGAATTCCCATGATACAATACAGGCTAGACACCAGCATCAGTTTACGATTAATGTGTTGGCTGGAATTGTAGGTGACTGTCTGGTAGGTGCATATGTTCTCCCAGCACGCCTTACAGGATCTGTCTAAAGGGACGTTATTTCGAACACACATATGGTTCATGCAAGATGGGATCCAGTACATTAAGTAACATTGTTTGAGATACACCGGCTGACTTCTCCCTTGAAAATGGATCGGTAGGGGAGGACCGGTTCCATGGCCAGCACATTACTCCGACCTCAGTCTTTTGGATTTTTATCTGTGGGGTCACCTAAAACAATTGGTTTGTACAGCAGACATTAATATGCAGAGACGCTTCAGCAGTGTGTCATGGGGGCCTGCTAAACCATTCAATGCCGTGTAAGAGTATCTGAAAGGGTCAACCGACGGATATATAAGGGGGTAGAAGTAAGCGAGGACATTTTGAACATTTGTTGAGTTGTTGTGATGAGGTACGACAATGGCCTATTGGACATATGTTTATATGGACATTTTACCTTGTTTTGGTGTCAGGAACCCGCCCCCCAAATTTGTAAAAGTATTTTTGGATTGTATCTTGGATTGTACATTTAACAGCGTCTACCGTAAACTTTAAACTTAATTACTCAAAAACGAAGGGTTTTCAAAAATATGCTTATATGGACTTTTGTCCTTGATTTAGTGTGAAGAACCCGCGCCCAAAGAATTTGAAAAGTATTTTTGATACACCAGTATATTTCATGTTTAAACGCTGTCTTTAGACCATAAATATAACATAGCTTATAACTACATTTTTATCATATATATATATATATATATATATATATATATATATATATATATATATATATATATATTACAAAACCAAAAAATATAGACTGTAAAATAAATATTTCTAAATGTATAGCACAAAGAACTGCTAGGAAAGATCGCGAATATCGAGAATAATGAAGATTTATTTTGGGGTAGGATGTTAGAATAATCCTGAACTGGGAGTAAATAGAAAATGAATTAAATCGGTACACATAGTAAGATAGAAAGTGACATAAAACGATGTCTTCCCAACATATTTAACCAAGTTTACAGCAAGACTATCCTAAAATTAGAAATACTATAAGGAATTATCGGTGTGCACATTAACAATGTAATATACGCACGTGGTAGTGTTTAAAATATACGACAAGTACAGGACCTCCTTGACAAGATAGCAGATGAAAGCGGGAAGAAAAGATTAACCGTCAATTGTAAGAAGATAGATTTTATGATTGTCAACAAGGGAAAAGGCCCAAGATCCGAGCTACGACGTGGAGATGTCAAAATTCCAACAAGAAGTTCAATTATCTGGGAAGTGAACATGTGGCAACAAAAAGCTAAACGTGCACTGGAGTAAGAAAAGATGCCTTCCAAAAACTAAATAAAAATGAAAATTTCGTTAGAAAGAAAGAAAAGAGTGCTCAATTGTCATGCAATACCAATCCTCCTCTAGGCCAGTGAATGGAAGATAGCCTAGTACATCAAGAAGATAGAGTTCTTCAGAAGGATGTTTAGAATATCATGGACTGGGCGTGTAGAAGTTTTTAGGGAAATTACACTAAAAAGACGACGTTTCTACTTAGAATCAGAAAAGAGACAATTGAAACTCATAAGACGGTTAATGATAAATAAGGTCTTGAAAATTTGACATTCACAAAACATATTGAAGGCAAGAGCGATGGATGAAAACGGCGAGTAACCTACTGAACAAGTTTGTGTAAATTGTTGACAAAACAAGGAGTTTGATAGATAGTAAAAAGACCATCAAAGAAAAATAAGATGCTGTGGAGAGCTATGATCGCTTACGTCCTGAAGAGACGCTACACATAGAAGAATATATTATTTCTAATGAAGAATTGGATTATACAAAGAATGTTGCTTATGATAATAGGAGACGTTTCTATATGAATCAGTTATCCGCCATTTGCTCTAAAAGTAATGCATTTTATTTCTTAGGTTGGTGTACAAAAGAAGCTGGTATTGGTGCTTTTTGTCTTTGCTGATTGAAATGGTTGACTTGAATGAGCGAGTCATAGATTCAAATAGAATAGCAATAAAATTCTAAGAAAGTAACAAAAAAAATTCTATTCAAAATAAGTTTATGACCCCATTGCTGTGTGCTCTTATCCTGGTACCTGTCTGTTGGTCTGTCTCCAGCGAGCTGACTCTGCACCAATCTTGCACCCCCACATTGTGTTTCAGTATACGCAGGAATATCAGTGAAGAACTGTCAAAGATCAGGCTTGACTCCTTTCTGTCTTGGCTATGCTTGAAATTTAATTAACTTCAATGACACTCATTAACAAATGTAAAAATAACAACTTTTATTTATGGCACTTTAAGATCATGAATACATAAAGAAAAGGAATTTGAAGAAGTTTCTCCATATAAGAAATTCTCAAGCTGGGAGGAAGAGATTGGATGGCAGTTGCAGTTATGGCTAAACAGCCCAGAGTCGTTCAACTGTTTAAATGAAGGTAGTTGATTGAGGGAATTCAAAAAAAAAAAAATGGTGCAGAGAATAGGTTTTTAGCAGTGAGAGTGTTGGTCTACTTGTAGAGGTTAAACCTTCCCGTGCATAACCCATAGTTCTTTTTGTCATTTTGTAACAAATACACTTGTTACAGATAGCAGTTGATCGGCTGTCTGGTAAAATATTGTCTGACATGAAAGTGCATATCAAGCAGAGATGTATTAGAAAAGAAAAAAAATGTATCTATTTAGATTCATTGATGCTTACTGAGCATTTATGGAGATCAAGTAGTGAATGTGAGCACAATTTGGTGGAGAGTAATGCACTTTAGCAGTGGCAAAAACGATGTGTAAGACAAGCCATATTGCAAGTGACCTAATACAGCTGTCAATCCACAAAACGGAATATAAAAGGTGATATGAAAATGACCGTGGCATCTAGTATTTTCTAACTTCCTGTATCTGATGCAGTTTCCTCGGATAAGTAAATAAGTGGCATTACTTTCGTACATAAGTGCATATCTGCTGATGTACACACACACACACACACATCCAGAGAGAGAAAGAGACAGACAAACAGACAGACAACAGACAAACAGACATATTTTTCGTATTTAATGTACTATTATGAAACAGTTATGGTACAAACCAAATTAATACCGATCACACTCACACACACACACACACACATATATATATATATATATATATATATATATATATATATATATATATATATATATATATATATATATATATATATTTTTGAAAAATATTCAGAAGATTTAACTTTCGAACACCGCGCGCCAGTTTCAGGTAAATCTATTGAATTTATTAACTTGCATCATATTTGTATGCGAAACAGTCGATTATATATATATATATATATATATATATATATAACTTAAAATCTTTATGCCATAATTGTACCGGTGATTTTACTCGTACACGAACACACTGACAATTATGACCAGTGGAAAATCACTAACATTCGTGTGTATTTGACAAGCAGCCCAACCTAATTGCTTTTAGCATTTGCATTTAAGAAATTTAATCTAATTAATCATGATGATTGATTGTGGAGATTAGAAATTCTATTTCTCCATGTCTGCAATTAACTACAAGAAAGCGGCAAAGTATGTATATATATATATATATATATATATATATATATATATATATATATATATATATATATATATATATATATATATATAGTGAGTGTATGCATTTAATTCACTCACAGACACAAACACATATATATGTTGATTGCTCTGACGTATGTTTATCGTTACTTAGCTCAACTAATCGTCTCGCCCACCTGTGTATATCTTCGGTGTTCAGCTACCCATCCATAATACGAATGAATTTAACTTGTTCAAAATGTGTATAGGATGAAAATCTACGAACAAATAAAAGCGCGTGCGCGCTCGCGTGACCATAAGCAATTACTACGCAGATACACGCAACACACACAGATACATCCACCATTAAACACTCACACAAATACACGTAAACACTCACGAACACACACACAGATCGTAGAACAAATAGACTTTAATGATGTATACATACAGACACACGCAGAAATATTATTGGAAATTGTAGGAATTATTATTTTGAAGTAGTGTTGAGACCCCAAGAAAATGGCAGTGGTGGCCTCTGTGAGAAGACAAAGAAAATATTGATTTTAAGAGACTTGTTATAACTTGATCCCTAGCAATAATATTTATTGAGATTGATAGATTGGCTAGGTATTCATAGAACGGTATAGAATCGATTGTTTTCTCTTTTTTCATCCATTACTTTAAGCATACACACGCGCACACATTGTATATATATATATATATATATATATATATATATATATATATATATATAGAGAGAGAGAGAGAGAGAGAAAGAGACCTAGACAGATACATAGATACATATATACATGCTATGCATTCAGTTTATATTTTTCAAAGAAGAGTGGTGGGAACTTTAGCGCACGCGCGCACAGATACACATACATACATAAACATAAGAAAGTATGAATTACAAGAACAATTATTTCGATAAAAGAATACAAATAAAAAAAAATACCTGTAGATATTATTATTATTATTATTCGTGGTATCCTCATTTTTGTTATTTCGATTACAACGTTTCGGTCACTGCTTTTTTCAGCCCACATAAAGCGTGTGTTCTCGATTTCAGCAGAATCATATATCGCGTATATATATTTTCATATTTTTCTCAGACTTGAGGAAATCCAGGTAGCTCACGAAATTTAGTGCTTGTAAATAGCAATGATGAAGATATTGATTCAACAAAGTATCTTATCTTCGAAGTCTGAAACACGCCAATGAATAAAACGTTGCTACGTAAACAATACAACTGAATATATCATTCCTTCTAATAGACAAAATAATGACAATATGTCTTCATCAGTTACGATATTAAATAATGTATAATAAATTTACCCCTTAACACACACATCATCATCATCATCATCAGAATCATCTGTGAATGTTCTCATGATCGTGACCATGTCACACCACCCAATTCTTCTCTAGGTGCCTCAAGATAAATACTACCACCAACATACAAGCACTGAACATTGTATTCAAATCATGGATGAAGGGAACGTCACAGATGAGGCTATACGTGTCCCAAAAGTATTCTACTCTCTCGCCCTCACTTACTCTTTCTGTCACTTACAATATGAGGCCTCTACTGCCGATTTGAATCTCCTGGATTACTATGACTTGGGGCGTCATAGAAAAGGAGACCAACCAGAAGGCCGCCATGGACGAGATGATCAACATGTATGCATCAGACAGTGAATCAATTCCGAGGTCAACGTTCGTCTCCGGCGCTGAGCGTCGTCTTATTTAACAACCTTTTGCTGGATTTCCTAAGTTGGTCATGTAAGCATTAAAAATATACATAACTGATTTTTTTATCGGATTTATTGTTTTGGCATTATATTATAATCTGTTCCCAATTACCTGGTGAAATTGAGTGTGTACGTAGACATACAAAATTAAATCGACATATATATCTTTCACATACAAACACCTACACACATACACATATATACAGTCAACGACGAAATTATTCGTACATCCATCAATTTTCAATATTTTTATCCATTTCTCCGAATTTAATACCCGTATGATATCAGATTTGTATATGCTAATAAGCACAAAAAAGAATATAAAACTCAATTTACAGTACAATATGTTATTCGTACTGTAGAAAATATCGTTTTAAATTGATTGATTCGTATAAGAAATTTACGTAATTATTTTACGATGAAGCCTTCTAGACTATTTATTCAGTAGAATATTTATGATAATTCCAGCAAAGAACATCATGTGGTGCACTGAATGCCACCATTGTTATTCTTACGTTAACAACACGATTGGGAAGACAAAGAAGCTTAGCGTTGACGTGAGACGGAGAATTACTTCCACAAGACGAGAAATAGTCTAGCACTATTTCAAACCGGTTAGCTATCCCTAAATCTACGGTACAGTCCATTATAAAAGAGTTTAAACTGTTTAGCACGACAGAGAATTTTCCTGGGTGTAGAAGAAAATCCAAATTGTCACCGAGAACTGCACGAAAACTGTGTTGTGAGGTTAATGCAAACCCAAGTGTTGTTTTGAAAGACATTGCCAAAAGTTTAGATACAATAAGTATCAGCGTAAGGACTCACACAATACAACGTTGGATGGAAACCAACTGTGACGATCCATCTTCACAAACCATGTCACAATATTGCTCGGTTTAATTTTGCCAAAACTTTCTTGGACAAAGAAAATTGCTCTTGAGAACATGTACTATGGAGTGATGAAACAAAAATTCAGTTTTTTGAACATAATGATCTGCAGAAGACTTGGCTCAAGAAAGGTGAGGTTTCTTCCCAAAGAACAGTGGCAACATTAAAACATGGTGGCAGCTTGATGATGTTTTAGGGTTGTTTTAGCTCAAGTGGAACTAGACAATTAATTGCAATAAGAGGAATAATGAAATCTACAGACTATATCAAAATTCTGGATGAAAATCTACAGCTATCAGCGCAAAATCTTCGTCTAGTTCGGCAATTTACTTTCCTGCAAGATAATGATCCCAAACATACGTCTAAATCAGTGACTATGCGGCTACAGAAAAAGAAGATTGCTGTTCTGCCATGGCCTTCAATGCGTTCTGACTTGAATCCTATTGAAAATCTATGGCAAGAATTGAAAGTTTGAATAAATCGTCGATCACCAAAAAACCTTCAGGAATTAGTACGTGTAACCATTGAAGAATGGAAGAAAATCCCAAAAAACAAAAATTTTAGAAAATGATTGCAGCAAGATATAATGATGAGGGGCCATGCTATTGAGTGAAAATTCTTCAATTTTTCCATTTTTCATACTGTACAAATAATTTTGTCTTTTCCTATTTTGCATAATTCACCTGTCAAATTTGTTGTATTCAACCTATTGTTCTGAAAATTGAGTTTTATATTCCTTTTTTGTGCTTATGAACATATAAATAACCTGGCATCATACGGGCCTTAGATTCTGAGAAATGGATAAAAATATTCAAAATTGAAGGGTGTACAAATAATTTCGTCGTTGACTGTATATGTACTGGGGTATTAAGTGTGATGAGTGGAGGAATATATATATATATGTTTATATATATATATATATATACATATATAAAGAAATATAGTCTTAAGGTGTGCTATATTTATGGAATAAAGTGCTCAATATCAGAGATAGAGCGTGTGTAAATATAAAAGTGAACATAGAAGTCAACACTTAGAGGCGACAGTCTGTTTCATGCTATATGCAATCGTCAGGCCACATGTGCTGACGATTGCATATAGCATGAAACAGACTGTCGCCTCTAAGTGTTGACTTCTATATACATATATATATATATATATATATGTAATAGCATATGACAAGGAAGAAATAGGAAGCGTTTATAAACTTAAAAACTTTCGCTTTTATTTAAGCTTCATCAGAAATTTTTTGGGAAATGAATTATGGAAAAGAAAATTCCGGTACTCTATTCATTTCACACCCACCTAAAATCTGATGAAGCAAAACAAGTTGAATTAATATACGTTTCCCAATTCTCCCTTATCCTATCATTTTGTTGGATTCTAATCCATATTTGACCCCAATTAGTATACATACATATATATATATATATATATATATATATATTAGAGAAAAATATGATGTTTCGTAAGTTTGGCAAGTGAATCCGTTGAAAATTATTTTCGCAACCTCTTACACAAAAAATATACAAATAATCTTTCAAACATAAAGTTGTTACTGTTGATAAAAAAGAAATAGAATGTTTGAAACTGAATGGTGAATAAAAACCTGGTTATATCTACACAAATTAAAAGTCCACAATCCTGGATCACCACAAATACCAATAATCCCCCAAATTCCTTCACTTATCCAGCATACGATCAATCAAATTAAGAAAATGTACTTCTATGTGCCGTGTCCCTTCAGATTGTTAACAATCATGGCTCTTCACAATTTCCTAGCTCTTAATAAATGTTGTCTTGTTATATCTCCTAAACCTTGCTCCGCCATCCAGTTATACAAGCTCGCTAAATAGGTTATGCGTTGTTTTCCTCTGTCCCGCTTGCCTTCAATCTGCCCTGTGTGTATCAATTTTTCCAAGCCCTTTTCCCTTATTATGTACTCTACATATATAAATTGTCTCTTCCTAATGTCAACCATATGTTCTTTTTGTTTCCATTTCCTCTAAAACTTACTTACCATCTAAATAAAGCATAAATTCACTATACGCCTTCAGGATAATAGACAAAAGCAATAAAGCAAACAATGACGTATTAGCGTTACGAGGCGCGGAAAATTTATTCACTTGTTAATGAAACAGCACACACGCACGCACACACACACACACATATATATATATATATATATATATATATATATATATACTTAGTATATTTATCTAACAATTCTTCCTTTAAACATTGTTCAATTAAACATAAGAGTGAATGTCTAGAGAAGTGTCTTTAAACTCTTTTCTGTTTTTGTTTAAACTGAATTCTGTTCAATTTGAACACGTGAAACAACGTTCATTTCAAACTTTTCCTGCTGGTTATTTCTGGACTTTTGATCTTCCATCCTCAAAAAGGAACAATTATGGTCTTAAGCACATTTGATTCTACGAAGGTCCTTTACATGCTTCGAGTTGAAATAAAACAACAAAACTGACACCAAGAAAAACTCACCAATAAGGCTGAGTTGACAGTTCTGTCTTTTCTATTTAAGAGAACCTATTTGAATAAAAGCAGTCACTTCATATTTGCTTGCAAAACAATCATTCTAAATGAGTTCTAAATTTATCTTGTGTCCACTGAGCGAGGATCATTAAAAACATGTAAGTATATTATTAATTTTGTGTAAAATTTCTTACTTTAATTGTTTTTATCTCAGGACTACAGAAGTCGTTCCACAAGAAAAGGAGATTAGACATTCGGGGTCAATGTCAGTAAAGGGAATTTTTAATATCAGACGTGATATCCACAATAAAGGCTGCTTTATCACAACACATTGGTGGCTACATTATTTCTATTTCAAACTGCCTACTATAAAATGCAGGGTGCAATGGGTAAATGTCGCCATTTTATATTTTTAATTTCACGCATGCGCAATGTTTGTTTTTGATTTTGTCGACTGCACAGTATAACAGGGTCAGTTCACATTCTCTGTAAAAAGAAAAGCACCATGATGCAATTCACTCAGCCAGAAATCTGGAAACGGCATTCTGTACTGCTTGGTATTCGCGCCGTAAGCTCCAATGTGAATATTGCAGAGTGTTTGGGTGACAGTGCAGTCCGGAAAGAGTTTAATGAGTTTGATGGTGATTACAAAGGTGTTTGGATGGCGATGTTATACCTCCGTTCATCTTCCTACATGGCCTCAGACTCAACACGGATGCCTACGTCAACTGCCTTGAGGAGGTAGTGCTGCCCTGGGTCAAGAGAGTGGCTGCTTGGAAAAAACCTTTGTCTGGCAACAGGACGCTGCACCATGCCCCACAAGCAGGAGAACCCAGTCATGACAACCAGATAATTTCTGTGACTACATCACCGTTACATCTGGCCATCTAACTCCCCAGCCTGCAACGACCTTGATTATTACGTGTAGGACGCAGTAGAGCGAGAATTCAACAAAACTCCATGTAACGCCAAAGATGAGCTGAAGGCAAGGATTATGGCAGTATTCAGCAACTTAAACAAGGAAACCGTCCAGAAGAATTTCAGGAGATTCCGAAGTCGTCTGAGGACAGTGGTTGAAGACAAATGCGACTTTATTGAATAAATTTACTTTTTAATATTTCAAGATATTTTTGTTTAATTTTGATAAATATATCTGTTAAAATGAGATGTCATTTTAATTTTAGCGTCATTTAGACGACAATTTATCTATCACACACTGTAGAATATATATGCCAACCACCCCCCTCTCTCTCTCTTATCTTATATATCTATATCTATCTATCTATTTATCTATCTATCTATCTCTCTCTCTCTCTCTCTCTCTATATATATATATATATATATATATATATATATATATATAAAGAGGGACACACAGAGACAGACACACGGAGAGATAGACATAAATATAGATGTCTTTAATATGCGTTCTTGTTTTATATATATATATATATATATATATATATATATATATATATATATATATATATATATATATATATATATATTTACTAATTTAAAAATATGGTCCCATTGCTACACAGGAATTACCATGTTTCAAAAACAGAAACTAAAGCTTTAAATTTAATTATAGAATTAAATTAAAATCCCTCGTAGTGTTTCATATTCAAGTGATTTTTGGAATCTCTGCTCTAAATAGTAAAATAAAAAATGCAATAAAACTAAAACATTACTTAATTTGAAAAGCGTTTAACTGCTTTTATTAATAAAATATTCTGTGGATACTATTACCTTGAAAATCGTTTAAAAATGTGTATCAATTTGTAGTGTTCAAGGGATATTGTTATTAAATTAAGACCATATTTACTAATCATAAATGGAAAAGCTTATTACAATTCAACAATGGCAGCATTTTAAAAAGAATATTTTATAAACGGACCTCCTTGTATATCATCGGAAATTAGCAGCGGTAATTAATCGTAAATAAAAATTTATTGGTAATTTTCTTCAACATGAGTCTTCGTAAGTATGGCTATAAAACCAAAGTAACTAAAATAAATAGATTGCTTAGAATATTTTCTTAAATTTTTAAGATTACTTGGGTAATTAAAAAATTATATATAAAACGGCGTTCACGGATTCGTTAAGCAATTTTTTCAGTTATGTAACCTTTATTTAAACTTACTAAGCATCAGGTTGTTAAATCTTCACAAAAACAAACACGTCCATGTTAAAAATGCTTTTCTGCGATATTTTAGACTAAAATTATGTAATATTTATTTCAGATTAATTCTAATTAATTCAAACCGCTAATATTCCCCAAGAAAGGTTTTAAAGAGTATGCATTATTCTTGAAAGATCTTTTTATAAAAAGTATTACATTGTGCTGAAAGATGGTTAAAAATGTTACTAAAATATTTAATAAAGAGAATTGTGTTGTGTTGGCAGGTTTGTCAATATGGATGATTTTATAGATTTTACTGATAATCATAAAATAAATTAATTTTTTATTTTATTTTATTGTCTGTCAAATAAAAAAATGCTTGGATTAATTCTTACAAATACACGTTATATATATATATATACAGATAGAGAGAGAGAGAGAGAGAGACAGTGAGAGAGAAAGAAATGTTTCTCCAAAAAAGAGATGCCTAAGTTTTAAAACACATTTTAAATATAATGAAACACGCACACACACACACACACATATATGTGTGTGTGTGTACGTGTGTTTGCATGTGTGTGTCTGTGTATGTGTAACTAAAAAAAGTCAGAACTAATGTTCAAAATACATTTAAAAAAATTAAAAACACACACACACACACACACACATATATATATATATATATATATATATATATATATATAATTGATATTTCTATATCTATTTACGTACACACCCAACTAATCAGTCACAAACACACACACACACACACACACACACGCACGCACACACGCACGCATACGTATATATGTATGTTTGTATGTATATGAATCCATCTATTCATAGATGGCTATGTATTGTATTGATAACAGCCACGTGACGTCTGTACGCTTTCAAACTTTGTCGCCCATTCCAAGTAATTGAATTTTTATGTCAATTTGCTCGTCCGTTTACTAAATTTTTCGTAGCAGTCTGCGGGCTTCCCTCCCTTCCACCATTCCCCGCCCCGCTCTTTAACTATTTCAATGCATTCATATCAACACATCTCGCTTTCTCTCTTTGTTTGTCTCGCGTTCTAAGTTTCTGTCTGTTCCTTTCCTTATCTATTTCTATCTATCTAGCTTTAGCTCTCTCTCTCTCTCTCTCTCTCTCTCTCTCTATATATATATATATATATATATATATATATATATATATATATATATATATATATATGGATACACATATCAATCGTGTCTGTTCGTATTTATCTATCTCTATCTTTCTATTTTTATCTATCTCACACCTTGCACTTTTGTCTATTTTTATTTCTCAGTTCACACTTAATTTCCACCTGTCTATCTACTATGCATCGCTTAGATAGGCACATGCACCCAGTGAAGATCAAATTCACTGCGCAACCCTATATTGTCTTCAAGACAATGTTGTGTTTAGAGGCTTTTTAATGCCTTGATAGTTTTATTGTGCGGGGAAGATTGTGTTGCGTTCTTGTCCAGTTAAAATCTCGGCTTTCAGCAACTGACACAACGCAATCTTCCAGTACCCTTCAATATCTCATTGTACAATTGTACAAAATCTACAATATCAGTATGTAAAATCTACATTATACTATATTGATAAATAGTTGGAATAGTGTATTTTCAAGAATACACTATCAGCGTCGTAATAAAGATCTCGATCACAACTTGGTGTGTTAAAAAACGTTGTTCTTGTAAAATATCTAAGAGTGATTTTTTTCATGTTTATATAACCGAGAGACAAAAGCCTTTAACATTTCGCGGGCTATATTCAACTATAAACACCATCTTGCACACGAATGCAGAAATCATTATAAGTATTATTATATCAATTTATATGCAAGTGAATATTTCCATTATAAAATTGATATTAATCAATCTATTTTGTGTTCGATATACGGACATTTAACTTAAAGGTAAATCGTTTCTAAAAATACACGGATTATTTTTTTCACGTTTGTCATTCATAACAATTAACTTAAATAATGGTTTGTCAAACGTACTTGAACGAAAAAAGGTTATACATTTTCACCATAAAACTGAGAAGCATGTGCGACAGCCAATACACAAACTAGAGAAAGTAATAAAAGTTATACAGTGAGAAAGTCTGTCAATTCTGCACGCTGAGTATATATATATATATATATATATATATATATATATATATATATATATATATATATATATATAACTGAAAATTCACAACATATTTCTCAAAATCCCTATTTAATGATCAAACATCAGTATACTTACTTGGAGAGATGAAGACTCGAGTCGAGAATTTTCAACACCTTATTATACAAACACTCATTATATATATATATATATATATATATATATATAACCACTTAGATCTTAGGAAATCGGTTAGGCCGATAAATTTTCTATGCCACGTTTTACATATCTATATAGATACAGCTATGAAGTATTTTTTATTTCATATTTATATCGATAAACCTCGTCAAAAATATGTAAATGTTGAACTTATATATCTATCTATCGTGTCAATAAATTTATTGCACTATAGACGTCAAGTAGCAGTGACTATAATGTGGCAACGCTAGACGATTGTTTACGAAGGCAGGGATGTGAAAAGAAAGACAACCTGAAATAACACTAGGATGGAACAATAATTTAATGTAAAACTATATTAAAAGAGTTCATATAGCAGAAGGTTTTCATTTAGCAACATCAGTGATTTAACATAATATGCTGTTATTTTTTATGGCAACCGTAATCTTGGAATATGCTAAGGTTTTAAAATAAATACATATTCTGTGGTTTTTTACATACATATATACACACATAAGGTATGTTTAGGCTGTAAGTATACATCCAAACAAGTTTCATTCAAAAGAAACGTCAACGCCTGTCTGTTTAATTTTTTTTTTTTTGTTATATTTTTCCTATTTCCGAATAAAGTGTTGAGAATTGTGTTCGAAGTTGTGGATAAACTGTCATAGTTTGTTCAAGCACTTTCGACCATCGCAGTCATTATCAAGAACCAATGTCTAAATTTAGAACTGCCACACAGACACCACATTAATTAACCACACATACCTTGTCGTTTTTTGAATCAATATATATATATATATATATAGAGAGAGAGAGAGAGAGAGAGATTCTACACTACATTTCAGAAAATTTATATGCTCAACAAATGATTACTGTCCGATTTAAACCAGTTTATATATATATATATATATATATATATATATATATATATATATATATATATATATATATATATATATATATTTAAAATTGCTCAATACACATATGAAAAGATAAAAATTCAACATGTAAAGTTTTTAAGTATAGAAAATTAAGAAATTAGCCGATTACGCTACCTTGGTTTCAACCTTTCTGTATATATATATATATATATATATATATATATATATATATATATATATATATATATAGTGCGAGAGAGGGGGGAGAGATAGATATTATTTTACGTTGAGTAATAAGTAGGAAAATACTGTACAAATCGTTACAAGTTTACATATATTTGTCGCCTTCCGTTGCACTAGATAGAGAATAGTAATGTTGTTTTTTTTTACAGTTTAATAAGCCCAAGAGCTACACGTGGTAGAGGGTTACAGTATAAGAGGCACAATTTATACGGGTAGGTAGGGAAGATAACGGTTAACCCTAGACTTGAACAGGTTAAGATAGTACTGATCAAGCAAGCATCCTCTTGGGAGTCAGTTCCGCAAAGAGCGGTTCACAGAAAGAAGCTGCTAAAGTGGAAGTTATGTCTCACCAATGGAACTAGAAAGCCATGAAGATTAGAACTGGTGTAACTAAATACTCATTTAGGCCAACCTTCAACAATGAAACCATATTTCAGTAATTTGCAATTGAATTTATTTTCTACATAGGTAATCTACGATTTTTACCGATATACTGAACTCGCATATAAAATTTTGATTTTTAAGTATTAAATGTGAAAATATATAAAGACAGGTAATACAAAAGAATATATATATATATATATATATATATATATATATATATATATATATATATATATATATATTAACAATCTGATCTTCCCTACGTACTATTTAAGTATGTATTACGGTAACGCGAAACATGATAGTTTATTGACCATCACTATTTGCTGACAAGGGGAGATCAGAATACGTGACCGATAAGTATATAAAATCACATAGAGTTTCATATTATTATCATTATTATCATTTGCACGTTCTACCCAGATGTCTGGTGAATTTCACTGATGATTCAGTGACAGCGAATTTTCTCAAATCTTCTGAACCTTCCTCAGTATTCTCGCAGATCCCATACGCCATTTTATTATTATTATTATTATTATT
>OZ010587.1:38307838-38317838 GCA_963932145.1 Acanthosepion lycidas
CAGAAATGTATGTGTCTACATCTGTATCTCTTAAAATCACTCTTTTTCTTTTTACATTGATGTTCATCCTGTACAAGGTCAAAGAGCCACTCGAAGTAGAGAGTTAGAGAGTAAGCAACACTGTTTATGGGATATGTGAGGAAGATAACGATTAACCCTAAACTTGAACAGATTAAGATTGAAGGGATCGGGAAACCATCTAATTGGGAGGCAATTTAAAAAGGGAGACAATTTAAAAAGAGCAGTGGTTCAACTAAAAAATGAAGCTAATTTAAACTAAATGTAAATTTCTGACGTTTAAAACTTTAACCTTATTATTATTATTATTATTATTATTATTATTATACATATATATATATATATACATACACGCACGCATACACACACGCACTTATATATATATAATAAAATTAAAAGTGCTTACAAGACGAAACAAACATTAAATAATGTGTACGTGTGTGCACACATATGTGCCATGTAACTGAGAACACATTGTAACATAAAGAGAAACACAAAGTCTTTCATATATATATATATGTGTGTGTGTGTGTGTGTGTGTGTGTGTAAACTGCATTTTGAAAGGTTTTGTCCTAGGTTGAAACTGATGTCTGGATTAGTTGCTGATCTTTTATATTGGTCATCCCGTTTGTGAATCCTTGCTTTTACTCGTTGTTCTCTAGATGTAGTAGTTTGGGGATGCAAATTAGGGTGAGGTTATTGATGATATGGTCGTGAAAACGCTCGGCTAACCATACCTGGAAGTCATGGACAATGTAAGAGACAGCAAAGTTCTACTGGAACACTTATGGCCATCTACTCGATCGAAGGTTTGAACACTACTAAGTCTCATAATTCAATGGCATTGAACTTTATACCCCGCAACATAAAGCAGGACAGCATAACGAGCCGCTCGTTAATCACTACCCCCGGACCATGAGCGACAACGGGAAATCAGTGTGCATCACCGTGGGTATTTCCGTAGATAGCCATCTATCTTTCTTCCTGTTCACCTGGCCACTTTCAAGAAGCTTGCTATCTCAGAGTCGCTATAACTGGTAGCACGATCGCGACGAGACATTTTCATTTCCTGGGTTAGATTGAAAGTTGCGCATGCCGCATAACATTACAATAGATAGATAGATAGATAGATAGATAGATAGATAGATAGATAGATAGATACCCCCAAAAGAAAAGCGGTACCTAAGACTTGAAATTTATGTTTAAAAATTAAATATTTTTCTTTACGTTTTTATTTTACTCTTAATTTCAAGTTAATAGATTAAATTTAACATTTTCAATAAGCAAACTACTTTACTATATTTCAAAACTAATTTAAATTGGCCGGAAGGAATTTTTTAATCGCGAAAAATCGATGATTTTAGCTATTTGTCAGCACAATGTATTTCTCTTTATTAAAAATCTTTCAAAAATAAAATGTACTTTTCTGAAAATTTATTTCAGGAAGATTAGCTGATTTAAAGTTTAACCAATATAATTTGAAAAATTATTTATTTTTAATTTAAAATATTGCAGTATTTTTATTTTTGTATTTATTAGGTGATAGCAAATTTATAGACAACTTGATAGCCAGAAATATTTGTAAAAAGTACTTGAGGAATATAACGTGAGCGCCTATTTTATATAATTTTTTAACTACCCAATAATCTTAAACGTTTAGGAAAATATTCTCCATAATTTAATGTTTTATTGAATTTTAGGTACTTTAGCTTTAAATTTATCATAGTTACCGCTCTTATTTTCTGATGATGCCGTATAAGAAGGTTGGTATTTACAAAAATCGGTACGTTTATACACACACACACACACATACATACACACACACACAAATTCCAAATTCTTTTGAAAATACTGGGGGTCGCTGAATTGTACTAAGATTTCCATTTAAGATTGGTAAATATAGTTTTTACGTAGTAACAATATAACCTAACTGCTATAAATTAATGCAGAAATTTAAAAGATTTAAAATTTTAGAAAAAAATTATTCTAATTCAAATGTTGTTTAAATGCAAACAATTCTTGTAAAAATTTACTATTAATCTAAAAATATTTTTTTTCTTAAGACAACTGTCGATAATAAAATTTATTCATAAAAGCAATTAAAAGATTTTCTAATTAAATATTGTCTTAGTTTTATTGCATTTTTATTTTATGGAACTGTTGGAAAATTACAAAAAATGATGATTTAAATTCTCCAGGGAGTTCTTCGTGTAGCTAATATAAACATTAAGTAGCACAAAAGAATTTTTCAAAGATTCATAAAATTAATTAAGTGGCTGTCAACAGATGTAAAAAATATTTTTACCAAGTTTTTTTTTCTTAAAAAGGAGCATTTCTAAAATAATTTCATTCATTTCTGAATAAGTCCTGAAAGTTTCATTAAAATTTGACAAGTATCTGATTTTTGAAACAATTTCCAAATCAATTAGCTAAAATTTGCTATATTAATTTATGGTCCCCTGCTGATGCAAGAAATACAAATTTTTAACCAAAATTTCGAAGGTTCTAAAACAAATAAAAAATGTAATTTAATAATCAAAAAATCATTTGGTCTTTTCACTCAATAATTAACATAAATATTTTGACGATAAAACTTTGTTCTTATTAAGTTTGGGGCATTTTTCATCAAATATACTAATTTTTTAGTGAATTTTTGGAAATACATATTTTTTTGGGGGAAAGATGTATGACAAAGTGGAAAAAGTTTTAGTGTGATGCGTTTCGTCCTTTATGACGTCATGCACAAACAACACGTAATTATTGTACATAAGCAATTAATAAGTGTATGTTGGCGCGACTTCACATACTGAGAATTTTAAATTATTTCTTTTTATATTTTTCATATATATATATATATATATATATATATTATTTTTCTTTTGTGTATAAAATCTAACCGATTTTATTTAGAATATTTTTTTCATTTAGTTTTTGTTTCCATTAATTTTGTTATTAATTATCCTACATTGTTATAATAGAATATCTGACAAGAATGGTGAAACGTTGTAAAGACCTGGACGCAAATATACTGTAGATGATCTCGCGATTAACGCATTTTCTAAACATTTCCATGTTAGTGAATTGTGTTCTCTTTTAATTAGTGTCGCATTTTTAAATCAAAATTGTGGTCAGGCTTGTTACGATAAGAAACTATATACATAACAGCAATACCTCTTTATGTCTATTTAGTGGGCGTCAGACATCGAGTGTTAACATGAAAGTCTCATCAACACTTGCTAGGTTAGTGAGTTCAATCCGTGTGCCAGATGATCATAAATCTCTATCTATCTATCTATCTACCATATACCTTTTATATCAACTTACAGATTTCGATATATGTAATCACATACATACAATTAGATATATTTTTTGTAAGTCAAACTAATAGGCCTAATGAGGAGAAAGCAAATTTCCTACTTCTTTTTCTATATGCCGTGTCCCTTCAGGAAGTAGATAATAAAGGCCCTCCACAACTTCTTATCTTTGTAGCTCATAGTAATGTTTGTCTTTTCACTGTCACTTTCACCACCTGTTCTGCCATCCATTTACACAAGTTTGTTACGTAGGTTACTCGCTATTACTCTTGCCTTTAATATGCCCTGTAAGTATCAAATTTTCCAAGCCCTCTTTCCTCATTATGCGTCCAAGACATTTCACCTGTCTCTTACTGATTCTAAGTATAAACGTTCTTTTTTGTTGCCATTTTCTCGTTACTCATATACTCTCTCAATGGTATTATTATTAGTATGCTCCTGTAGAACCACAATTCTTATCTCTTATGCCTGATGTCTTACTTCTTTTCCTCTGTGAGCAGATTACCCGGCATTCACTGTCATATAGGAAGATTTGTATTACATTACAGTTCAGCACTCTTTTCATTGTTTCTAACAACATTTTCCTGTTTCCTACTAAGCTTTTGGAGGCATCTTTTCTTATACGAAGGCGCCTTCAAATTTCGGAGTCACACTTCCCATGCATTTATGTTCGTACTTGCATCTGATAGTTCGCCTCTTGGCCTGTTCCTCTTGCTGACAACATGGCAATTCACAATTTTGTACGAGAATGTTTATACATATACATAGTATATGTATAAACATAGATCGAACAGTAGACAAGGAAACTTTCAGAATAAAATTCAGCTAATTAAAAATGCTACGTAATTCCATTAAGACATTTAGATATAATTAAATACATATAGGCATAAATATAGCCATATAATAATAATGATATAATATATATCATATATATATATATATATATATATATATATATTACATATAATGTTACATATATATATATATATATATATATATATATATATATATATATAATTTAGAATAAAGCGCTAATATATATGTAAGAAAAGGAATATACAAATAATATATATGTGTATATATATATAATTTACATAAATGCTTACATAGTTCCGTTCATATTCATGTATGGACTTATGTATATATATATATATATATATATAGATAGATAGATAGATAGATAGATAGATAGATAGATAGATAGATAGATTATATTTAAAATAAAAATCATGATTGGTATATACCTCCACGTTAAGGTATACAAAAATATGGGATAGTCTTTACAAAATTAGATTTTTTAAAAATGTACACACACTCAAACAGACACACACACACACACACACACACACACAAGCGGACATATACACACACACACACAAGCGGACATATACACACACACACACAAGCGGACATATACACACGGGCCCGTCGCATGAAAAAGTTTATACTACCTTTTTTATTATTATTACATTTTTCAACTTCTAAAATAGATATTTAATTTATTTAATTTCTAGAAACCTCTTTCCCCACTGTCTCCCCCCACCCCCCACATTCTTTCTTTTCTTAGTTATTTATATATTTATTTCGTTGCTTCACATTGATTTTTAGTTTTAGATATCTTGTTGATAAAATACGAAAATGATGAACAAATCCATCCATCCCTTCATCAACATCTCTCTCAATAATATGTGTGTGTGTGTGTGTGCGTATGTGTGGAGAGAGAGAGAGAGAGGGGTGTACTGAGAGAAAGATAAGTGAGTAAGCGAGTATATAAATGGATATCTGTATCTACGCACGCGCGGGAGCACACACACACACGGACTGACAGAAAGATAAGTGAGTAAGCGAGTAAATGGATATTTATATCTATCTATCTATCTATCTATCTATCTATCTATATATATATATATATATATATATATATATATATATATATATATATATATGTATGTATATGTATGTGTGTGTGTGTCTGTGTATACATGCGGTACGGTTAAAATAATAATGATATGAGTAATTATTATTATTAAGCATGCACAAACAACACGTAATCATTGTACATAAGCAATTAATAATAATAATAATAATAATTATTATTATTATTATTATTAATAATAATAATAATAATAATAATAATAATAATAATACTCTTTTTAGTTTTACTATTTCAAGCGTACCCTTCTAGAAATATAGGTAATATGACATCACAGCATAAACTGATCCACGTATACAGTCACTGACGCACACATTCATGCGCGCACACGAACACACACTAATCTGTGCACACGCACACATACTAATTATCACATTCCCGGACATTCATCTCTGAACAGTACCAATAATTGCATACACAAAATAATGCGAAGGATTTTGGTGATCAACATATATCGGGGATATCAGTTTTCATTTTACGATAGGAATTGTTAAAAAATAACACATTAATTCACAGGTGTGTACACATGAAGAGTAAGACATATTTACTTTGTACCTTTTACACATATACACGAAGTAAAGTAGACTTGCTTACACAGAATAAAAGAAAAACACGCAAATATTACTTGTAATAAAATAAAATAAAATCCCACATACATTCACACACACACACGCCGACACGAAATCGTGATAAATTTATTGAAAATATAAACCATCACTTGCTTTATTTTTCAACAACGAAATCGTACACGTACTTTAAAAATCCATACACTTTTCTTTTTTATTAAAAACGAAGAAACAATTAATTCGATAATAAATATATATATATATATATATATATATATATATATATATATATATATATATATATATATATATATATATCATGTGTCTGTGTGTATGTGTGTGCGTGTTTGTGACATTATTAATTTAACACTATTTGATTCTTTAGCCATCGTATTTTTACCAATAGTGACGCGCGTATTTACCTAAAAAAACTGTATGTAGAAGAGAGACAATTACAGGGTATAAAGTCTAGTTCCCATAAATATATACACACTCGAGCGCTCTTCAATACACACACGCGCCCCAGTACACATATATAATCACGAGACGACACAACAAACACAAAACACGTCCGTCGTGATGTATGTACACAGACAGGCATTTTTTAAACACCGTACTCACTTACTCACTCTCTGACACACGCACACACACAGTGAACAAGAATAATATACTTGAATACACACAGAAATATTCATAAATAAATAAATAAATATGCAGTGTGGGTGGGGGAATAGCAGACCCCAAAAAATCCTTAACTGCTACAGTAAATAAGTTTATTCATATATGGGCGTGGCTTTAGACGAGTAATGTCTGCCTGTCTAAGCCAATCGGAGAGCTTGAAACATTAGCGAACTATTAATGCTCCTTCAAGCGAAACGGTTGTCCAATCGGACACTGTGTTTGAAGGTTACATCGAGAGAAAAAAAAACTTCTTTTTTTAACTACAGTCTTCGCATGTTGGTGGTAATTTCAAGAGAGCCGGCCTCACGGGGGCTTGTGTGTATATGTAGTCAGTATTGGACAATCACGAAAGGTTGTTCGACTAGGAATCACAACCTATGCAATCTCACCATGCAAGTATGGGCATTAAATCTCACACAAAGTTTATGTTGGGAGTTATTTATTTCTGCTACTGTGTGTATGGAAACTTCTTGTAAGTATCCAAATTCTTATTCTTGATTTAAAAAAAAAAACACGTAAATGACAAAAAATGTATTTTAATACATTATTTTAAAAAAAAAAATTAATTTAAATATGCTGAACATCCGTAGTTCGTTGTGAAAATTATTGATGTCCCAAGCCTTAATATGATGTATGACCAAACGTGGTTAGAGGGAAATTGGATTTTATTCCAATTTGAGCGTACTGAGAAGAGAAAAACGGCATTCAAAATCCTGTCTTTTAAATAGTATCAAAACCGGACATATTTTTTAAGAATTACTTTTAGTTTTGACTTTTGAGTTTGACGAACTTCCGTGATGTATTAGCATAAGTTATTAAGTACAAGTCCCTTGAAGTTTAACAAGGACATAAAGGAGAAATAAAGAAAATTGAAGCGATTAAAATTATGTTACGACACTCTCCCAGGTGGGTAGACTAGGTCTGCCGTAAAATTAAATAAATTGTGGTATATCTGGTTTCGAACTTCAACCTCTGACATCAAACGGTGGTCGGAAATATGTAAGTATTTTAGGCAGATCACGAATCGGAATACATATATTCCTGTTTGCTCCTAAATATTTTACTGTTAGATTTTTAAAAGTGAAAATGAATCTTTTACGTTATAGTCGAATTTAATTCGAGAGAATTGTGATGTGGAACAGGAATAACAATATCCACATTTAAAACACTGTAAGTACTAAAGAGATAAAAACTGTAAGTAATGATCATTTTACAAGTAAACATCCATTACATTTTTATTCTCAGTTGCTTGCTGGTGTTTAAATCCGAATTCTACATTGCAGCTTGCAGCTGGACTTGAACACCGACCACGGATACCAGAAACAAAAACATCACTATCCTAGCCAACACATCTACCTTTGAGGTAGATAGATATGTCTATATATCGATATGTAGATATTTAATAAGCTCAGTTCGGCATGACGGGGTCATATGAACAGGTCACATCGTGAGAATCAAAATTGGTACACTTAGTATATAATATAGACAGACTATATATATATATATATATATATATATATATATATATATATATATATATATATATATATATATATATATATATATATATATATATAAACATGGATAGTTCAGTGTGTATATAAAATAAAGTAGATAAATAAATAATTCTCGTTCCTTCTTCATCCATCTACATTTTTTTTACTCTTTCTTCTGATCACTTTCACACGAATTCTTAGTTGTTTCTCTGTTTATCAATCTGAATATATATTTAGTTGCATGCATATCCACCTATTTATTTATCTGTCTCAATATCTAGTGAGTACGTTCATATCTATCTATCTATCTATCTATCTATCTATCTATCTATCTATCGTCATAGCCTTAGAACTAAGAAAAACTATCTCTCTTTCTCTCACACTTCTCTCTCTTTCTCTCTCTCTCTCTCTCTCTCTCTCTCTCTCTATATATATATATATATATATATATATATATATATATATATATATATATATATCAAGAGAGAGAGAGAGACATATATACATAAATAAGATTAAAGTGAGTAAAAGTTTGTCACTTAGCTGATTGATGTTACCTTCAGCATACTCCAAAAGAAACGCTATACCTAAGGTTTAAAATTCATCTTTAAAAATTAGCAATATTTCTGGAAACTTTTATATTAGTCTTAATTTCAAGCTAATAGATTAAAGTTAATATTTCCAATAAGTACTTTGCTGTATTTAAATTCATTGAAATGAGTTTTTTTTTATTATTAACAGTAAAAGCACTAAAATCGTCCATACTGACAAATCTGGCAACAAAACATTATCTTTATTAAAAATATTTCAAAAGTAAAATATCCATTTCTGAAACTTTATTTGGGAAATATTAACTGATTTAAAGTTTAATTAATCTGATTTGAAACAAATATTAGTTACAATTAGTTTAAAATATCCCAAACAAGTATTTTTAACCCAAAGATGAGTGTTATTTATGAGCAGCTGACAACGCTCTCGATAAACCTATGTTTGAGAATTTTTTCTAAGGGGTATATTCTTTCTAAGGGTATCAATTACTTGAATATAACATGGACGCCTTTTTTATATAATTTTTTGAATTACCCACTAATCTTAACAATTTAAGAAATAATTCTAAGTAATATTTAATTGAACTTTAAGTTCTTTGGCTTCTAACTTACAAAGACGCTTGTTGAGGAAATGCTACCAGCAAATTGTAACTTTAACATAGTTACCGCTCTTGACAATGTCTCGTTTGGACATCCGTATTTACAAAAATTCATACGTTTATACAATCATAAAATAAATTCAAAAATCTTTTTTTAAAATACTGAGGATCGTTGAATTGTAGTGACCTTTTCGATTCATGATTTATATATATAGTTTTAATGTAATAACATTATCACTTGACCGATACAAATTACTGCAGAATATTAAAAGATTTAAAAGTTTATAAATTATTCTAATTAAAATTAAAAAATTCTTGTAAATATTCATTATTCAAATAATTTTTTTCTTGAGACAATAGCGTCATTAATATGTTATTAATAACAACAATTAATATATTTTCTAATTAAATAATGTCTTTTTGCAATTTTTTTATTTGACTATTCAGAGCAGATTTTCTGTAACTATGTGTCCTGTTTGACAAAAGAAATGTCATGATTTAAATTCTCCGAGGACTTTTTCCTTATAATTAATACATACATTAATCACTACAAAAAAGAATTTCTCGAAATGTCATAAAATTTAACAAGTGTGGCGGGGGGGGGACAGATGTAAAAAAAATATATTTTTAGTAACATTTTGCTAAAAAAAGAACTTTCAAAAATAATTTCATTCATTCCTAAATAAGTCCAGAAAGTTTCATTAAAATTTGACAAGTATTTTATTTTTGAAAAAAATTTCCATACCAATGTTTTTCACACAAAAATTGCTATACTTATGCTCCACTGCTGATGTAAGAAAAACAAATTTTTTAACCAAAATTTCGAAGGTTCTAAAAACCATAAA
>OZ010587.1:38320338-38332838 GCA_963932145.1 Acanthosepion lycidas
GATAAGAAGTCTCTTATATCCGGGTTTCTCTTATATCCGGGTTTGGTCTATTTTGCTTAGATAAGTATGGCTCTAATTTGGGACCAGAGAAAATCTCTCTTATATCCAGGTTACACTGTGTATATATATATATATATATATATATATGTGTGTGTGTGTGTGCGTAGGCAAAATGGAAATTTATATTAAAGACGCGTTTCGCAGGAGAAGAGTATGTTCCCTTTGGCTTCGTCAGTTTAAATGAAAGAAAGACAAAACAGTGTGTGAGGAAAATGTCTTGGAATCTCTAGGGATAAGTGGGTATTATAAATCAAATTAATTACCTTAACTTATCACCTCCTAATATCCAGACTTGGAGAGTGTCTGTCCGCCTGTATGTTTGTTTTATCTAAATCTGTATTGGAGTTCTTTTAAATCTGGGATATATATATATATATATATATATATATATATATATATATATATATATATATATATATATATATAATAAAAATTATATATATATAATAAAAATTTTATATAATAATAAAATTAATAATAATTAATAAAATTAATAATAAGCATTATAATCGCAACTTTCCAGTCGTTCTACTCCCGGTCTCCTCAGATATTTTGTCTTATTCTGAAATATTAGGTTGGTGCAAAAATAATGACGTTTTTGACGTTAAAAAATACGTCAAAAAACGTCATTATTTTTGCACCAACCTAATATATAAATACGAAATATACCTTTTTTGAAATTTCAATCCGAATATTGTGTTGAATCCTCGTATGTAACGTACATCTAGTTTCCTGGTGTTCATGAGTTCAATTCTTGATTTAAGCAGTAAATTTAATCTAATTTTATACAGTGTGACAAACAGAACCTGTATCACAAGGTCGAATTAACTCAAAGTAATTATCTAATACCAAACATTCTCTATCTATAGAATTTTCAGAACATGAACAGTTTGTGCCCATGGACAAAGGTAGGCCTTTGCTCAATACGACGACAGACACCAGAAAATGGTAGGAGAATACAACGACCGAAATATTTTGAACACTTTTCTGAATAGATCAATCTATAATAATATATAATCAAAGCAAAATTGTTATATTTTTTAAGTAATGAACATTCATATATACATACGTGTATATCAATGACTAAGAGAAAGTATTGAAAACTTCTCGCCCTGACCAAGCAGCCCCCCCCCACTTCCATTGATGAGTTTTAGTTTCCAATGTGAATAATACGCCAACCGAAATGTTATGTGGAAATCAATTTTAATAAAGACAATTATCTACAAAATATAGGGAATAATTAAAAACACGGTAAACCTCACACAATAGGACAGGTCAAATGTCAATTTTTGATATATTAAAAAAAAACATATTTTAAATATGCGAATGTAGTTCCATAATTCCGTAGTCTGACAAAGACAATATCTGAATTTGGATTTTCAATTTTTACTCTATAAAATATGCAATCATATTTCAGCAATGGAGAAGCGTTGCATTAATTATATTTACAGGAAAGGAGATTATGTTAAAAAAAAGATATTTGTAATGTAAATGACATTTGAAATCTTTTTAGTCTATAGCCTGATGAATTTAGATATAGAAAAAAACGACACATACGGACGTATATATTTATAAATATACGTGTAAATCTTTTCTGTGTATAGGAATATTGGCTGATTAATGTGTAAAGAAATATTTGTAATTAGATAGATAGATAGATAGATAGATAGATAGATAGATAGATAGATAGATAGATCGTACACATGACAATAAAAACTGTTTATTTTCCTGCAAACTATCAGCTGTAATTATGAACACATTATGCACACATAAAAGTAATATGGTATATATACTTCAAATACTGAAATCATTCCAACATATGAAATAAATATACGTAGAGACATGTTCCATATAAGAAGATACACTTAGTAAATTTTCTGTATTTCATGGTTATATATAGCCAATCCACACGTACATATATATATATGTGTGTGTGTGTGTATACAGGGGTGCGCTCATGCGCGTGCCTGTGTGTGTAACCAATTATCCGTTATCTTATCTGAAAACAAGAAAACACATAAAATATTAAAACGAACCTTGTTTGTCATCTTCAATAACACTTGCTTACATGAAAAAATGCTGCCAACGTGTGTGTGTGTGTGTGTGTGTGTGTGTGTGTGTGTGTGTGTGTGTGTGTGTGTGTGTGTGTGTGTGTAAAAACCGTTAATAATTTTACTGGAGTCTTGTTTGCATATTTTAAAACCTAATCTCGTCTTATAAACAAGACTACGAAACACGTGCCGGACTCAGGTAATCTAAGTCAGCCTGTACGAAACAACTTTAAGTATGTAACATAATAAATCCTATTCACATCGAAATTCTTAAGAAGAGGATAGCGGTGTCGTGCGAGTGACATAAACTATATTTTAAAATTACATTCTTTCTTTCAAAATATCAGTAGGGCGATCTTCTGGACAACTTGTATGTTGATGTTACCTGGGACACTGTTAGTAAAATTGTCCATTCCTTTTCTCACGAGGCCCAGTGCTCCGATTACTATCGGTACATTCTCACCCTTCATTCACCAAATTCTGTTAATCTAGATCTCCAGGTCCTTGTATTTGGACAATTCCTCGATAATTTTCATGGAGGTGTTTCTCGCAGACGGTACTGCTATGTCAATAAATCCTGAATTTCTTGCCTTTTATGATAATATCAGTTCTGTTGGATTATTATTATTATTATTATTATTACTATTATTATTATTATTATTATTATTATTATTATTATTATTATTATTGTTGTTGTTGTTGTTGTTGTGGTTGTTGTTGTTATTTGTTGTCGTTGAATTTTCACACCGGTCCTATCTCGTGGTTTTCAATAAATCAATTGACAACAAGTCTCTTGGATACTCCGTCGCTTTCCTCGTTATTATCTGCCTTATTTCTCATTATTTATACTCAATAGTTGACGTCCTGCTACCAACTGGTGACTTTCTTCAGTGGCGATCGTGTGAAAACAGGTCTCCTCATTCAGTCAATATACTTGCTGATTTCAGTAATAATGTTATCGTTGTCTAGGTGGCTTTCATTCGGCCTCACATTCAAAGTTCTTACAATTACTTTGTAAAAATTTTCAGGAATGCTCGAAGTAATATAACGATAAGAAGAATAGTCAAAATTCTATTTTTGAACTTCATTATTATTATTATTATTATTATTATTATTATTATTATTATTATTATTATTATTATTACCTTTTTTCATATATTTGCATGCTCCCACCAGTTGTTGGGTTATTGCCAGCGCGGATGAAGTGTAAATAATTTCCAGCACCCTCCTCACGATTCGTACTGACTTTAGTAATGCTCTCGTCTGGAGGGTTAAACTCTTCTCCCTCCTACTCCCCCCTCCACCACCTAATTTCTCCTTCTCCTCCTCCTTCTTCTTCTTCTTATTATTATTAGGATGGTGCAAAAATAATGACGTAATAATGTCGTTTTTTGACTTTAAAAAATACGTCAAAAAACGACATTATTACGTCATTATTTTTGCACCAACCTAATATTAAAGTCGTTTTTTCTTAATTTATGTCCTTTTTCTTAATATGATTATTATTTCTTTTAATTATTATTATTATTATTATTTATTTTCTTTGATTTCTGGCGTTTACACATTTCTTTCCGGGTCCCGCCCAGGGACCTAGGGTTAGAAATGGCATCCTGACACTATTATTATTATTATTATTATTATTATTATTATTATTATTATCGAATGATCACACGGGTAGATTTTGAAGTGTCATTAAGTTTACTAAAAATACTGCATTTTCCTCACTGTTATTTTTAAGTTCTTTCATATTTACACTTCGAATTCTTTTGCAATTCTCTTCGAAATCATTTTCAAGACGCGAGTAATTATAAGAATAAACGTCACTTTGATATTTCACGAGGTGTTTTTCTTTCTTTAGCAAGCGCTGAGCTTTATATCGTTATTCTTCCTTAGACGTTGTTATTATTATTATTATTATTATTATTATTATTAAATATTTTATTGTCATTAACAACAGTATTCTCTAGATGTTATTTCTTTTCTTCCTCTTAGTTTTTCTGTCTTTAATATTCTTTTCTTGTCATCATCATCATCACCATTGTTGTTATTATTATTATTACTATTATTATTATTATTATTATTGTTGTTGTTGTTGTTGTTGCGTTTGTATTCACTGAGGTTTCACACCATAAACATCAAGTGACAGCAAGCCTTCTCTGTGGCCCAGAACTCACTTCAGTATTCGAACGGATTTTAGTAATGCTGTTGTCTGGGGGTCCTCATTTCTTCCAGAAATTTCCAATTCATCCAACACTTCTCAGGACTTTCTCGAGAACGCCAATAATGATGGGCACAATTTCTACTTAGATGTTCAGTAATTTTTCACTTATCCCGTAAGAAGATATTTTTCCAGCTTTTCGTTTTCTTCCCATTTTACTATTTGTTCTCAAATAAATGAATCTGGTTCATTCGCTCTATTGACTACTAATCCATTTCAATTTCAATGTTCTTGAAGACAGATTCTGGTTTGTGTATAAAGTTAGTTTTTTTTTATGACCGGTGGTTTCCCAAATGCATGTTGATTACCTGTTTTACTTGGTCGTGTCGCATGCTATTATTTTATGACTGACGACCTCATATCAATTTCCACATAGAGATGAGAATTTTATTATAGTCTCCTGTTGCTCTTAGTAGAATAGATCCTAATAGAATTGTTCAGTACTTCTTTTTAAATGGGAATCGCGTTCTTTCTTCAAATGTCCTCTGCGCACTACACGATAGAAAGTCATTTTAAAAAGTATGATTATATCATTCGCTCCACAACTATATCCAAGTCGTTTCATTTATGTGTATTTCTTTGCTTTTACCCACTTTTGTTTTTGTTTTTTTTGTTTTTTTTGTAGTCTTTTTTTAGAATTTTCCTGTTCTTTATTTGTCGCGTCATTTGCCATTGCAACTGATGCCAGTTGTAATCTTTTTTTACTCATTCGGGTAGAAACATTAAATCATTTAATAATGCAATTGACATAAATCTCAGTTTTCATTAGTTCTATTCTGTTCATTTTTCACATCATTCGGGGGCAACACTTTAGACACCTTTCAGCAACTCTGTTTTTTCTCAATTATATATATATATATATATATATATATATATATATATATATATATATATATATAAGTAATTTTTGCTACAAATAAAACTATTTTCACAACAAATATTAAATTTGATTTAATATTGAAAATCGAAAAAAGTTGAGATTTGATATTTAATTTTGCACGATATGTACATTCTCATAAATTTTGGTTCGATCGAGTACCAATATCGATAAATCATTCCCAAAATTATTTCATCAAAAATTTCACCAATATATTCCAAAATCAAGAACTGCAAAAAATTATATAGGTCATTTTCAGAAATACCACGACTAAGACAAAATTTTGTTCATATACAAAACAAAATAATATTTTATAAGGAATAAAAAAATTGGTATTTTTAAGGATTAAGTTCAGACTTTGCAATATTATTTGAAAATATAAAAAGTAAGTTTTTTCTTGTAAACAACAATAATATACTTACTTGGAGATCAGTTACTAATATAGATAGATAGATAGATAGATAGATAGATAGATAGATAGATAGATAGATAGATAGATAGATAGATAGATTAGTATTAATGCACTTGTGAATGAAATTAACCAACTTCTCCCGGAGTTTTATTCCATAATTATATACTGTAATTAAAATTTTCTCGTTGCTGGTATATGATTAGTTTCGGATTCTACTCAATTCTCTGCGGGTGGGATAGGGCGGTATCTGCTTGCGTGCTAATATTTGTACACTTAGAAAATACCGCCAATAATTATGCATACGCTACTACAAAAACTAAAATATATGCACTAACCAATCGTTAATATTATTTACTCCCCACCCCAAATAGCTAACAGATATTTTCTACAAAAAGATAAACACTCTCTCCGAGCGGCATAAAAATAACAAACCGTTTTTTTAAAGTTTTTTATGACTGGGTAATTGAATCACAAACTGGAAAAAGAAATGGAATGATCTTTTCAAAGTAATGTTCTTATTGATGGGATAGAGGGAAATCATTATGCACAGAGTGGAAACGCTGAAGATGTAAGGACGCCAAATTTGAAATTTAAAAATTTCTATCGTCCGATGTGTCTAGAGACGCACCGCTCAGCCGTTTTTATTCGGTTTGCCAACGAATTGTTTATCGCTGTTGTTTTTAAATACTGCGATAACAGAATTTTTGTTAAGAAAGGGGAAATTTTTTATGAACCTGGATGCAAAAATTCAGAAATCAGAGAAGAAAACGACTAGATTTTCGCAGTTTACCATTCAATTACGCACGATTGTTATGATAAAAATAGAAATTTATATATCATCGCCCTTGGCTTACGATGTTCTTTTCTAGACAGTAACAGCAAATATTATCTATTGAAACTTATTTTATGGAATTTAACATATCTTTTAGTTTTTCAGATATTCTATACATCCAACATATGATCTTACACACCATTACTACTGTAGTGAATTCTGTCATAACTGGGTACCCTATACTTGTTATCTTGTGCCATACTTAAATAAGGAAATTAAATTTTGGTGAAAAATATCCATTATTAAATCTCTTCCGAAAAAGAGAAGGCCTAACTTTGTGTCAAGATCGCTCCAAAAATCCTCCGTTCACCACACAGTTACCCATGTGTGTGTTTTGACATTTTTCACAAGAAAATGCAGCACGAACTAAAATTAGAATTTAGCGCTTACAGCTGTTTTTTTTTGTTTTTGTTTTTTTTTTTTTGTTTTATTTTTTTATTTGGAGGGATTAGTAAATACAGGGTGCGATGGATAAATGATGCAAAAAGGAAAATAACACTGATATCTCATTTTAAGAGATATATTTACCAAAATTACACAAAAATATCTTGAAATAATATAAAGTAAATTTATTCAATAAAATCTCCATTGGCTTCAACCCTAGCCCCTAGACGACTTTGGAATCTCCTGCATCTTTTTTGGACTGTCTCCTTGTTTAAGTTGGTGAATGCTTGCCTTTAATTCATCTTTGGTCTTACAAGGAGTTGTGTTGGTCTCTCGCTCAACTACGCCCCGCACATAATAATCAAAGGGGGTCTGTGGAGTTAGGTGGCCAGATGTAATGAATGATACGGTTGCAGAAATTGTTTGATAGCCATAACAGAGTTCTCTTACTTGTGTGGTATGGTGCAGACTCCTGTTGCCAGGCATAGGGTACTCCAGCAGCCACCCTCTTGTCCCAAGGCAGTATTATCTCCGCAAGGCACTTGATATAGGCCTTGTGTTGAGTCTGAGGCCCTCGCCAATAAATACCATGAAGTACACCAAATTTCTGGTGGAATGAATTGGATCATGATGCTCTTTTTCTCATAGACAGTGCTCAACTGACTCTACATACTGTGCAGTCGACAAAATCAAAAACAATCAACGCGCATGCGCGAAGTGAAAATTGAAAAATAGCAACAATTTACTCATCGCATCCGGTAAATGTCTGGAATTACTACATATTCCAAATTCTGTGTATTTAGGTAGCAAATGTTCTTTAAAGCAAATATTATTAAAATAAATACAACAGGCATTTTGTGTCGATTAATTTTACTGATCGACTTTCCAAATTACGAATCTGGTATAAACTGTCACTAACGCCGTAAATGCATAACTGTCAATTATCCTCCCCGTTGGGTAATGGTTGACGAGCTAATTGAATAAAGTTTGCCTACTACGTGGAAAGAGCCATCCTCCCTTTTGAAGTGCGTCAGACTAATTTTAACTTTGAATATACCTATCTTTACCACTCCCACAAAAAACAGAGTGGAGCTGAGTTTTTTATAAGTAGTCCAGCCGAGCAACCCTGCCAATAGGAGGCAGCTTGTACACAGACCGCAAAAGTTTCTACTCACTATGATGAACGCTTTTTGTTATTAGCAAAATAACGAAAATAAAATTTAAAAAATAATAATAACTGGATGGTTTCTACGACACTCCTTCCCGTCATTTAGTGTTAAATTTCAGTATTAGGCACAAATACTGGTATGTAGTTTGCTGCGACTAAAACATTTAACAAGTAGTGCCACTTCGATTATAAGACACATAGGATTTTTTAAAGCTACTTTGTAGGGGAAAAAAGCAATGGTATCAGACACAGTAGTTTCGTTATTTTATATTTACCTATTTCATTGAAAAGAAGTTTCTACAGTGTTAAATAATTTCAGACACTTTTTTTTTGTTTTTCGGATTTATCGAAAGTCAATTGCATAATTTGAAAGCCAAGCTATAGAATTAATTTTAACTTTTTAAAAAACTATGTTCTTTTGTATAAAATATAAATAAAAGATATAAATCTCCCCCATCTATCTATCTATCTATCTATCTATCTATCTATCTATCTACATACATACATACACACACATATATATATAATATGGAATTAATATGAGTAAAAGTTTGTTACTTAGCTGATTGATGTGTGTGTGTGTATGTAGATAGATAGATAGATAGATAGATAGATAGATAGATAGATAGATAGATAGATAGATAGATAGATAGATATGTATGTATGTATGTTTAATGTATATAGATAGATAGTGTGTGTGTGTGTGTGTCTTACATCTAAATACGGTAGATTCCTACAGTGTGTTGGTGGCTTTTTTAACAAATTATTTTCTAGAAAGAATGAAAAGATGAACAAAAAGCTTTTCATCTAACAATAAATATTTTAAAAACGTTACTTTTTTTAAGATCGGTAGGTACCAATATTACGTACATCTATCACTTTATTTACTGAACTTTACTTAGTTTAGCACAAGAGGGACAAGTTGTTTACCCTACAAGCCCCTTGCCGTGTCCGTAACGCAAACAACGGATGCCTTTCTTTCATTAATTACTTGGGCAACACTTTTATAATTTCTCTGAATTATCTTGTTTAGTAGAAAATCTGTAGACTTTTTTTTTTTAATTCTCTAATGATTTTATTTAGATACAACGTTTGCGTAGAGATTAAACACTTTGTATTTCATGCTTTATAAGAGGGTTTATTTTTGTAATGGATTTTCCAATAATCTTTACCATTATTCATTGTCCTTTTATTTCGTTTCTCTTCTCTAAATTGACTGAAATATTCAATTTTTTAAGCAAAAATAATCACAATGGTTTCTTTCTTATCTTTCTTCATTTTCCGGATTTTCCGGTTCCTAATAAAAAGAAACCACTTCACTTTGGTTGGATCTTCTTTTAATATGTCTTTTAGGTTTTCTGGTATATGGATTTCATGTGAGCTTCTGGCTCAGTCAACTTTCTGTGACATTTGCAAGTAAATATGTATTTGTTTTTGTTTAGTTTTACCAAGAGATTCTAGATTCTTTAATAAAGAAATATTCTTTTTCTTCCTCTTCTTCTTCTTCTTCTTCTTCTTCTTCTTCTTCTTCTTCTTCTTCTTCTTCTTCTTCTTCTTCTTCCTTCTCCTCCTCTCTTCCGCTTCTTCTTCCTCTTTTTCTTCTTCTTCCTCTTTTTCTTCTTCTTCTTCTTCTATAATCTATTTCATTCATTTTATAATTATTATTTTCTTTTTTTAACTCATTATTATCTTTCCTTTTTTTCTTTTCATTTTTCTTTTTCGTCTCTTTATTCTCATTTCTTTTACCTTTTCTTTCTTATTTGCTTTCCTTTTTCTAGCCTACTTATTATCATTATTATTTTATTTTTTTAATTATTTTTCCTACTTGGTCTTTCATTTTCTTATTCACTTTCTGTTTCGTTTTTTCTTTCATTTCTTGCGTAACGCGTTCCTAGAAGGACCTTTTTCGAGCTAATAATATTTTTTATCGATGGATCCATTATAAGACTACTTACTTATATATAAAGCGGGTGGCAAGAAATACAACAAATGTTGCTTACAATGTTAAACTCTAAATAAAGATATTGATGATTTGCTTAATTTAATTTTTTGAAAATTTGATGCCCTCTATCTAAATGTAAAACCTAACCGACCTCATTGAATTTCCTATTCGCTTTTAGCTTTAATTTCGAGCCTTTTTAGAGAAATGTATTAATCAGACAATATGCTCATGTCGATAATTTGTGTTCTTTAAAGTCTTTTTGGACAATATCTGGTAAGTTATTTTGTTTCGCGCGTTCAGTATGCATGGTGAAGTCCAAGAGAAAATTAAACCCCACCACCTTCTCAAACTGGTGGTATGGAAGATATTCGGAAACAATTATCCCAAATTATCATGCCTATTTTTACATTCATTTGATGCTAAGAAACAGTAGCCCGATATTAGATGATCAGTAATCGCCTTGGCGTGTTTACAGAAATGAGTTTTGAATTTGCTCTACTCTTTAAAATAGATGCCTGATAAGGTCCCTGTTAGCAGGCTTTAAAAAACCTTCTGTTTCTGGTTTCAACCTAGTTCCGCATTATTGATGTGTTAGATTTTTGTTGTTATCGGGTCTTGTTTTCGCAACCCGGTATAAAAGCTGTATAAGGATATTGTCCTTACCATAACTTATCATTTAGCACTTTCCCGGTTATCAGAGGAGATCAAGTGACATCAAATCACCCAATATTCCTGAGCTTTTCGCAAACTTCTAGCTAATTTTAGTAATGCGGTTATCTAAATCTTATATATGTTCCAAATTTCCATTTCCAATTCTGTTTTCGCTGTTGTTGTTTTTGTTTTTCTTCTTCTTCTTCTTCTTCTTCTTCTTCTTCTTCTTCTTCTTCTTCTTCTTATTATTATTATTATTATTATTATTATTATTATTATTATTATTCCTTTGATTTCTGCTGTATATACATTTCCTCCCGGGTCCCAACCAGAGTCCTAAGGTTAGAAATGTCTCCATGACATTTGTAAAAAAAAATAAATTAATTATTATTATTATTATTATTATTATTATTATTATTATTATTATTATTATTATTAACGTCTCCGTCAACAATGGCGGGATTAGTAACGTATGCATATCCACTTGTGCTTCCGAGTAAAGCATTTTGTCCATTCTACTTCGGATTAGTGTCACTTCCCAGAATGCATTTTAAAGATGTCGATTATTGTTATTGTTTTTCTTACAATTATTATTTTTTTCTTTTTTTAACTTTTATTATTCATAAAAGTAGTTCTATTCATTGTTTTTTCGCACCATTTGTTTCTGGTGGTTGTCACTGACAATCAAGTGACTGCAAATTTTCTAATACACCAACACTCTCCTAAGTCTTTTATATTGAACGAATTTGGTGACGTTATTATTATCTTTATTATTATTATTATTATTATTATTATTATTATTATTATTATTATTATTATTATTACTACTACTAGTAGTAGTAGTAGTAGTAGTAGTAGTAGTAGTAGAATTACTATGGTAACGTCAGATGTCTAGTGGTTGTCATTATGGACTGAATGATAGCATGTTTCCTTAAATCTCCAGCACCATCTTCCGTCTCCTTTGCACTGATCGAGATAATCAATTATTTATCCTTGTAATTCGAATTCATCCACTTTCGATATTCATATTTTTGATTCTAAGTACGACTTCTCATCTTCATGTACTTGTACATTTTCAGTCTTCATGTGAGGTCCTAGTCCTTATTTTACACTTTTTCGCTATTATTATTATTATTATTATTATTATTATTATTATTATTATTATTATTATTATTATCATCATCATTATTATTATTATTATTATTATTATTATTATTATTATTGAGGGAGAATCAGTACCCCGACAAAATGAGGTTGGGAGTACAAATGTACAAAGTCCAAGGTACACATTATAACATCAACCGAAAAAGGGTCAATCAGGAACATGCATCACAGCCAAATGTTTGAAATATGGTGGCATATTTCAATAAATTTATTATTATTATTATTATTATTATTATTATTATTATTATTGTTGTTGTTTTTTTCTTTTTTTTAGATCCCTTAACGTTAATTGCCTCAAAAGCTAAGAGTGACAGTATATCATCTAAAAACTGCAACTTTTCTTGTTATATTTCTGCTCTGGATCTTTGTAGTAAACGTTATCTGCACAAATCTTGCCATAAGTGATACAAAAAAAAATTGTACATTACACTACTTGTTATGGGAACAGTAGTCAATCTTCAAACCAAGTCTTCAATTACATTTATTCTTCAAATTTCTTCGATGCTCTGAATAATTTATTAGCACAAGGCCATTGTCTATTACTCAAACTGCATACGTGCACACACACACACACACACACATATATATATATATATATATATATATATATATATATATATATATATATATATATATATATATATATATATATATATTGATCAATTATAGGCTAGAACTTATTAATAATCAAATTAACTTAAATATTATTTTCTAGTCGATATTTGTTGACATAAATCTTCG
>OZ010587.1:38337838-38340338 GCA_963932145.1 Acanthosepion lycidas
TGTAATTCTAAAAATGAAATGCATGTAATTTCAAATCTTTTGAGGCTTATGGTCACATCTCGTTGAAACACCGGTTCCCTTATCTTCAACGAAGTTAAGCAACGGTACGCCTCTGTTACCTTGAGAATTAACCGTTTGGGCATACAAGGTGCTGTAAACTTAGGTGTAGGGGTAGTGTAATGGATAACTGCTCGGAATGGTTGATCGGAGAGCCGAGTCCCAATTCCAGTTGGGTTAGTTATACTCACTTATGAACAGATACCCTAAGGAAACGGGCGAATCAACCTCTTCAACCAGCTATGGGTTAATTAGTAAGAATTGTATCATCGGAACAATTATTATCTCCCAAAAAGAATAAACTAAAAATTAAATTTTTCGTTCAAAATATTTAGATTTCAGCATGAAATAACCTATAGAGGTGTTGATATGTCGCTAAACAAAAACAACCAACCAACAATCGAATCGTTAACAGCGATCGAACCAAAACTAAAAGACAGGATTTCGATTACTGATATTGTGGCAACTCAAATACAAACTGACACAATCTTTTTTCGTTGTATTCCCATTTTGTCAGGTTGTATTATGCTTGGAATTATATATATATATATATATATATATATATATATATATATATATATATATATATATATATATGTGTGTGTGTGTGTGTGTGTGTGTTTGTCTGTGTGTTTGTCTGTGTGTGTATGGTGTGGTGTGGTGTGTGTTTATGCGTGTGTGTGTATAAAAGGTGTAATGTGTGAAAGTAAGTTTGATTTTTAAAATGTTATTGTACTGTCAATGTTTCGGTCAGTAAGAACACCATCAGAAAGAAACGTTGAGAAAAGAATATAATTTTAAACATGCAACAAATGTTCACATATTACATCTTACATACCTTGTTACGATGTTTCACATTAGACATTTTATGATATACAATCGTAAACACGCATGCGCGTGCGCGCCGGCGTATGAATATTTACTATAAATAGTTTTATATACCTACTGGTATATAAAGAAGGAAGTTTTTAGTTTAGAAGGAAGTTTTTTAATAGTGTAAAAATGAACGAAGTACAATGTTCAAAGCCTAAATAAGGTAGCGCAATCAAAGAATCTGCGATCGGATTAAAAGTAAAAGCACACCAACTCTTGGCAAGTAAACCTTCGTTTTCCATACTATTTACTGAAATGACACCACTTGGTATGTGTTGGTGTATTCGAGCTTATCTTTCTCTCTCTAATATATATATATATATATATATATATATATATATATATATATATATATATATATATATATATATGATTTAATTGTTGCATTTATATTCCAAATAGTATATCTAAAAATCTATCTCGGAAAGTTCATCATACGACTGTAAATAAATTTAGATTTTGTAAATACTTTTTACAAAATGAATAGTTGCTCCTTTGACACGTTGATTTTATTAGATGCATCTTTGCAATATACCAGTAAAACACTCTAGGTGCTAATTTCACAATCGCCTGGCACAATGTCACAAAATAAGAGCAACCAGTGATGATGAATTAATCGAATCTTGTATGCTAAGTATTAAACCGATAAATTAAGTCCTTGTCTTATAAAATACCATAATCGAACTCGACAGATTCAAGGATCGCCTAGCATGAGGAACTCCCTAACCAGCCTTCTATACTTATTATCTTTACAGATAAACATGCTAAAGGAAAATAAAGAAATAATATAAAATACAGCAACCATATGCAGTGGGTGCACATATACAACTGTCTGGCACTTGGCAGAAGTACCGATTCATGCATAAATATCCCATCAATTTTGACGGGTATTATGCTAGTATGAATACAAGGAATTTCAATATAATATAATTACTAGATATAAAAATATATGAAATATTAACAAGATAATAATATAAATATAATACATATTACTTATTTCTATTTATAAAAATATAGAAGAAACTATAAAAATAGGGGGAAAAAAAGGTTAAATTATTTATGATTAATGAAAAATATTTATCCCCATTCCGTCTATATTTCGCTCTGTTGTCTTCATCTTTGTTGTTTTAATACAAGTTTAGATGGTACATTCTTCGGGCTTCCTTTTATTTGAATATCTGGATGCACGTTTTTATCATTCTTTTATATATTTTACGGACCTGCTATCGACTTTGTTGTCTTTTGCACAACATACTTTGGGTTTCTAATGTCTGAAAATATGGAACGGAATTTTTTCCTCTTTCCATAAATATTTTCGGTCTGTTGTCTTCATCTTTGTTGTTTTTAATACAATGTTTCAGTTGATATACTCATTCACTTCTTGTATTGTCTGAAGTTTTGTGATGAATATTTTCTTATTCTAAATGTTCCGAATTATAGACATTGTCTTTTCTTCTTCTTTTCTTTTTAGCACGCCATGTCGACCGATGTACTCTTTGGTCTTTCTCAAGTAGATGTTGCATCTGGAAATCTTTAGATGCTGTTTCGTAATTTTTTTGCGTTTTATACA
>OZ010587.1:38345338-38380338 GCA_963932145.1 Acanthosepion lycidas
GCAAACATTTTGAAATAAACACCCAATTATTTATTCATTAAATAGCAGTAAAACCAACGAAATTGTTTTCTTTTAAATCGGCACTTCGATTAGGGATCAGTGTTGTATCTGTGCGATCTGTGAAATGTGCTACAAACGCAATGTATATATATATATATATATATATATATATATATATATATGTGTGTGTGTGTGTGTGTGTGTGTGCGTGAATATATATGTGTGTTGGGGAACATATTTTGTTATATCCATAAATGGCGTGGTTAGTGAAAAGTTCTCAGCCCAACCCATTTGGAAAATCAGTATTTCAATGATCAAGCATGAGAATGCTAATTTAGGATAGTGGGTGAGACCAATTTTCTGTAGTCCCTCGTGGATCAAAACTGTCTGCAACTTGACAAGTAATTATGTATAATATTCCATCTGTACGATTACTATTCGCCGTTGAAGTACAGGTTGAACAACAAATATTTATGTCAAATAAATGCTTATTTACTTTCATTTTTAAGCTGCGTACTGATTACTGTACTAATATATACATACATACACACATACATACATACCTCTATATAGCATGCAGTCAGACACAAAGATAATGAAAAAAACAATTTAAAAATTAGTGATTTCCGCAAATAGAGAATTTATAATACTTATTAATTATCATATACATCTATTATGTATGTATATTATGTATATTATATTTTATATATATATTAAATATATATATTGCATATTATATATATTATATTAATATATATATATATATATATATTATATATATATATATATATATATCATATATATTATATTAATTATAATAATTTGTTAAAGTACACAAAAAAGCAAAGTAAGCAACAATATTATAAGTAACACAGTTTAAACATTTCAGTATTTTCCTGCATCAATACACACACACACACGCGTACAAACATACACACACACACACGCGTACAAACATACACACACACACACACACACATATATATATATATAAATATATATATATATATATATATATATATATATTTATATATTTTAATATATATATACTTTTCTCTCGTTGGAACCACTACAACCTCTTTCTTATATATATATATATATATATATATATATATATATATATATATATATATTACATCCGCCTTGGTAAACGTTTGGTAATCCATGCGTATTACCAAACGTTTCCTTACCTAACTATATATATATATATATATATATATATATATATATATATATATATATATATATATATATATATATATATATCACCGTAAACCTCACCTTTGTGCGCATCGTCACATTAATCTAAATATCAATTTAGCCTGATTAAGCCCTAAAGTTCCACTTTGTCATTAATTTTACTTCTATGTGTATGTGTGCATATATATATATATATATATATATATATATATATATATATATATATATATATATATATATATATATATATTAGAATTTTTTATTATTCCTATAAACTCTATACTGACTTTTCGATTAACTTGATTCTTCTTCAGATTTTCTAATCTTTTACTTTTTTTTAATTTTTAAAACTTTTTCGAAATTTTATGTTTTATTCTTATTTTGTTTTTGCCGAAAAGCGATAATGAGAGAGAGAGAGAGAAAGAGAGAGTGATAGAAAGAGAGAGAGAGAGGTGGGGGATAGAAATTAGGTAATTTGGGGGAGATCGTTCCAAGCGATTCAAGGAAGTTTTTTGTTCAATTGGACAAAATCGTCATATCCCCCAAATTTCTTCATTTCTCTTACAAATTCGAAATATTTTGTCAGCTTTCCAATGTCTTTCAATTTTTTTTCTTTGATTTGCTGGAACAATGAACCCTGATAAATGATCTTCACTTTGGCAATAAGTAAAACTGACCTGCTGGACTCGGTTCAGTGATTCATTTCAATATCTATTTTCCCCGGTATAAATTTTGTTTTTGTTTTCTGTTCCTTATCACACTTGCTGCGTTGTTCATTGGCTTGTAATTTCAAATACCAATCGTTTGCACATTTTCCTTTAAATTAACTCTCACCATAAAGTGATGCATGTTTATCTAGTCTGTTATTTAGTTGCATTTGCTTTTTATATGCACTCAGTCAAATTTCTATTTATTGTGTCTCATCGAAAGTTTGTTGTAGATTAACTGACATCAATACACTTCATTGCTCCAATAATGAGGAATCTTATTATGATATAATAATACTCAGTATTCTAGTTGATTTATTAATGCTGTTGTATGGATGGTTTTCGAGGTATCATCAGATCCCAATCTTTTCATAAGGTACTCTAGGCTTGCTGCTACTTGATCTCGAGAGAGAGTAACTGTATGCTGTTGCAATGAAAAACCAAAGTGACAATGATAGTTGCTTAACATTTATAACAATAAAGATGGAGATTTCTAATAAGCGATTATTGCAATTTCAATTCTAATCATGGCATTTATGAATAATTTATGTAAATTATTATTCAGTAAACCGCGAAGAAGTAGAGTGTGGGTTGTATGCGAGGAAGAGAGAAAGAACAGGAGAAATCAGGTGTAGGGTACATGTGAAGAAGAGAGAGGAAACAAGAGAAATCAGGTGTAGGGTACATGTGAAGAAGAGAGAGGAAACAAGAGAAATCAGGTGAGGGTACATGCGAAGAAAAGAGAGGAAACAAGAGAAATCAGGTGTAGGGTACATGTGAAGAAGAGAGAGGAAACAAGAGAAATATGGCGTTGGTTACTATTCTAGAAGAGAGGAAACAAGAGGAATCAGGTGTAGGGTACATGGGAATAAGAGAGAGGAAGCAAGAGAAATCAGGTGTAGGGTACATGCGAAGAAGAGAGAGGAAACAAGAGAAATCAGGTGTATGGTACATGTGAAGAAGAGAGAGGAAACAAGAGAAATCAGGTGTATGGTACATGTGAAGAAGAGAGAGGAAACAAGAGAAATATGGTGTTGGGTACATGTGAAGAAGAGAGAAAAAATGAGAAAAATTGGGTGTGGGGTACATCTGAAGAATAGAGAAGAAAAAGAGAATTTGAGTGTGGGGTACATGCGAAGAAGAGATAAAAAATAAGAGAAATCGGGTGGTGGGTACATCTGAAGAATAGAGGCGAAATAAGAGAAATCGGTTGTGGGGTACATGTGAAGAAGAGAGAAGAAACAAGAGAAATATGATATGAGGTACATATGTAGTAGACGAAATAAACAAGATAAATCGGGTGGTGGGTACATCTGAAGAATAGAGGCGAAACAAGAGAAATAGGTTGTTGGGTACATGTGAAGAAGAGATAAGAAATAAGAGAAATATGATATGAGGTACATATGTAGTAGACGAAATAAACAAGATAAATCGGGTGTGGGTACATGTGAAGAATAGAGAAGAAATAAGAGAAATAGAGTTTGGGGTACATGTGAAGAAGAAAAGAAGAGAAATAGGATGTGTGGTACATGTGAAGAAGAAAAGAAGAGAAATAGAGTTTGGGGTACATGTGAAGAAGAAAAGAAGAGAAATAGAGCTTGGGGTACATGTGAAGAAGAAAAGAGAAATAGAGTTTGGGGTACATGCGAAGAAGAAAAGAAGAGAAATAGGATGTGTGGTACATGTGAAGAAGAAAAGAAGAGAAATAGATTTTGGGGTACATGTGAAGAAGAAAAGAAGAGAAATAGGATGTGTGGTACATGTGAAGAAGAAAAGAAGAGAAATAGAGTTTGGGGTACATGTGAAGAAGAAAAGAAGAGAAATAGATTTTGGGGTACATGTGAAGAAGAAAAGAAGAGAAATAGGATGTGTGGTACATACGGATTGAGAGAAAGAGGAAAACAACGCATAACTTACGCGATGAGCTTAAATGGGAGGCGGAACAAAGTTTAGGAGAAATAACGAAAAGACAAAATATATTAAGAACTACAAAGGACAGGAAATTGTGGAGAGCCATGATCGTCTCCATCCTGAAGAGACAAGAAGAAAGAAGAAGAAGAAGAAGAAATTCCTATAAATCATGGCAACTTTGCAAGATACCAGCATTCTTTTGACTCGTATTCCCTTAAAAGCAATTATATGTCTATACAATCCTTTTGTTAAAGACTCTGGATTAAGGATTGCTGGATTTATGCTCAATGATACCAGAAATAGCAATACAAATTCAAAACGATACATACCTACATTATATAGATTATGCAAAAGCGTTTGATAAAGTACGACACAAAAGAACTGTTTGAACTACTAGGAAAACTTGATTTAATTACAGTGAAGTGATCCTGAGAGAATTAGAAGTCCTCCCGGAATTCATTAACTGGCGCCCATAATCTTAATAACACAAGATATGCATGTGACACAGTGTTGATATCAGACACAGAAAGGAAACTACAGGTATTCCTACAGAAGGTACTAGAGGAAAGCGAGAAGAAAAGACTACTTCAATTGTAAGAAGATAGAACGTATGGTTTTCAGTAAAAGAAATTTACAAATTCGAGTTACCAAAATCTAGTAAGTACAAAAATTTAAATAACTAAAAAGTGTTTTAACAGAAGACAGAAAATGTGACACCAAATTCCGAAGGCGCATTGGAATATCGAAAGATGCTTTTCAGAAGCTAAGTGAAGTATTAAGAAACAGGAAAATTTCGTTAGAAACAAAGAAGATAGTACTGAACTGTTATGTAATATCCATCCTCCTATATGGCAGTGGATGCTGAACAATCTCCTCCCATATGTAAAAGAGACTTGAAGCAATAGAGATGTGGCTCTAAAGAAAGATGCTGAGAATACTATGGACAGAACATGTGAGTAACGAGAAAGCTTTGAGGAAAATGAACAGTTATACTTAGGATCAGTAGGAAAACATTGAAAGTCCCGGGGAAGTTGACACTCACAGGATAACCAACCGAACGAGCTTCTGGAAAATGGTTAACAGAACAGAGAGTAGAAGGGGTAGCAAAACGGCAAACCTTTCTCAGAGATACAAATGACAGGACGTTGTGGAGAGTCATGATCCCTGATGAGACAAGGCACATAGTAGAATATGCACATCCTCTCCTTGCAACCCCAAATATCAAACCCAATATCCACAGTATAAATTCTTCGATTACAGTGGCAATATGCACACACAGATTCGTGGGTAGGGATAGTCAACTCTTAATACGAATTTGTTTATTATATGTCCCGCCAATAAAACTGTCTTGAAAAAACTCGCATGCATATTACATATATAACCGATATACTCTTTTTAACCATAAAACAGATATTAAAAACATCTTGAAAATAATTATAATAATTGAAAGGAATCCTGTTCTTCGATTTAAATACGAACAACAATCATGAAATTCATTTTCGAGATCGTCCGGCAGGAAAAGGTTTTGAGGAGCGTGGAACCATCTCTTAATTGCTATTGTTACCAACTTCAACCTGACCCGGGGTGGTAACATCTATTAGAGTTTTATAGTAAAAATACCAAGAAAACATTTTTGAAAAGAAACCGGATCTACAAACTGATGACCTACAAAGGATGCATATTGTATTCATACGAAAGAAACTATCCTAAAAAAAAACTTGTCGGCATTAAATAACCCATTGAGGTTGATATGCCGTAAAGCAATATAAACCAAAACTTTTCGGGATAAATAGTTTCTAATAGTCATTCTTTTACTATAAACGTATATATAAAAAAAAATCAGTCTCATTGATTATGACAGCCATTGCACACATAGGATATCTATGTGCGCAATGGCTGTCATAATCAAGGAGACCCTCTTTTAAATGCCATATCAAATTAGAATATCACGATTTCTTTGTCTTTATCATCATGCATTCTTGGGAAAGATAGCACGGGAGTTTCCCGTTGCCTTTTCCAATGTTTGGATTTCACAGTGTTTCCTTCTCTTAGATTGATTGCTACCCATGACCAGAGATCCCTATTTACGCGACTATTTAACTCATAGCTTAATCGGATTCATGACTTTCCCATGGATATTAATGCGAACAATTAGTGTAACAGTCTTGCAGGGAATTTGAATTCGGCTTGCAGATTCCACTTACCCGGTCACGATCTGTTACACCATCTGCACATCCTCAGGTACAACTATCATAAAAAAAAATACTTGATCAACAGTACGCACATAATTTCCTTTACTCGCACTTTGCAAAGAAGTTAACACTATAAACCAATCACTTATTAACAAAAAAGTCAATGTTTAAAGAAAATAGATAAGAAAACCATTATAAAAAATAAAATAAGTAATAAACCTATTTTATTGAAAACCAAACCTAATAAAAATGATTTTTCTTTATATACTTAAAATATATAATGTCTTATACTTTCGTGTATGTCACTATATATGGATGGCAATAAAATTACAATATATCACACATATGGTGCAGGTGTTAATTAAACGGCAAAAATATACATATATTTTCATAAATCTACATACTATCCCACACTACTATCGCGACTGAGTTTCATGAACGACGCAAGCTTCGGGTGTAGAATTAAAAAAAATACTTGTATTTGAGGAGGCGCTCTTTGTGGCCAAGTCAGTAAGGTGTGGTGGGCCTAAAGGACACAGGTTCGATTCCTGCCGGAGACCGCAAATTTTTCTTTAATAAGATTTCTCGAACATTCAGGCCAATATACTGTTTAATAAATAAACTCAAATATAATATCCACAAAAAAATAACATTTAAATTGATTAAAAACTGTCAGATTAATAAAAAATCCATTCTAATATTGATATATATTTATATGTCTTGAATAAAAAAAATGTTAAAAATTAAAATTTCAGTCACACTGCGTTGTATATTAATACTTTTTGTTTTATTATTTAAATTAGATTCCTCGACTACTTTCGGCTATCATGCCATCATCAGGAGAAAAATAATGCAGAGTGAGTTTTGGTAGTAATAAGAAAATGGTGCTCGATGTAAAATAACATGAGTATAATTTATACTAAGAATAATTAGACATTTATTTCCCGCTGCTTGATTGTACTTTATGTTTCATGTTTCATACATATAGTAATCATCAGACACAAATTAAAACTTTCTGACCTAACACTTATTCAAACATATTTCATTGAATTCAGCCGACAAGGTCTGTCTATTCAATTATTCATTACAGTTTTCCGGTCGACATATAGGTAACCGTACATCCAGATCAAATTATTATCAAGAATGTTAATCATATAAGTAACTAATGTACGTTAACTGATACACAGATGTGGAAAATGTAATGTGAGACAGAATAGACAGACTTATACATGCACTTATGTACGTGTGTTAGTATGATGCAGTTGTTAGCACAGGTAAGAGAATCGTCTGTGGCCGAATTCCTCTTGTATTTAGTTATGTTCACACACATACATATATCTGTGTGCATCTGTGCATGCGTTTTTATTTTATTTTTTTTAAATACAACTTTCGAACAAATTAATAACATTTCTTTCCTAAAAATGTTCAAGAAAGATTTTTCAAATACTGAAACTGGACAAAACAAAATCTCTAGACATTTCAGGGTGAAAGTAAATGTGTGTAAATTCCTCTTTAACATTTTCATTTTGATGTTCACATCGCCAACCAGATAAACCAATTTCACTTATTTTAATTTCTCTACTGTATCTTGAAAACAAAAATATAAATATATACATTTAGCTTTCTTAATTTTTAAAGATTACTGGGTAGTTAAAAAATTATATAAAAAAAGGCGTTTACGTTGTATTCCTCAAGTAATTTCTTTCAATTCTTTCCCCCTTATTTAAATTGTCCGAACAACAGGTTGTCAATAAATCACTAAAGACGTCGGGGAAAAAACACTCACTCCGTAGTAAAGTAATGATTTTCTGCGGTATTTAATGAACTAAAACAAATAATATTTGTTTCAATTCAGATTAATTACACTTTAAATCATTTAAATCTTTAAATGACTTTTCAGAAAACTATATTTTAAAATATTGAAAGATTTTTTAAAAAGGAGAATTATTTTGTGTTTACAGGTCTGTCAATAAAGAAAAAGAAAGGATTCCAATTAATTTAAATGATATACACCAAAGTAAGGGAATATTAAATGCAATGTATTATCTAGGAATTATAACTAAAATTAAATTTTGAAAGAAGATTTTCATTTTTAAAAATGCATCTTAATCTTAGGTATCGCTTTTTTTTTGGGGGGGGGGCACATATATAATTACATGGAAAATCTGTTTTCAAGACTTCATTCTTAGTTTAGAATCAGAATTGTCCATCTCCAAGACGCCACAACAGTTTATCCATAGAAGACAAAAAACTAAGGCTGAAGGAAAAGTATTAGGTTGGTGCGAAAATAATGTCATTTTCTCTCATAAAGTTGAACGTCAAAAAACGACATTATTTTTGCACCAACCTAATAGATTCATGTCATTCCCAAGAGCATTAATTTGAAGTGAACACCAACTGCCCCAGTCAGAATCTAAACACGGTTCGCCGTTTCCATTTGTCGTGTAGATCACCGTTAGGTCACCCGCTACTCACGTATTTATTTTACATATCTACAAATGTAAAATACACCGCAAACATTTTATTTGATGCCTATATATATATATATATATATATATATATATATATATATATATATATATATATATGTGTGTGTATGTATGTATGTATGTATGTATATATATATATATATATATATATATATATATATATATATGTATATATGTTTGCGTGTGTGTGCCTACGTGCGTGCGTGTGGCGTTTGTGCACATGCACGTATACTGATATATAAGATCTCCATTCTTACAAAACAAATTTTAGACCTGACAGAACAATGAAACTGATATCAAAGGAATGCAAATGTATTTCTCTTCAAATATACAAGTTCACCGTAGTCACCATTTAGTCTGAAACATTTTCCCAAAGTTTCCATCCATGAAGAAAGTTTCTAGTTTACTTTGGATCTAGTTTAGCACATCAACTTCAACTTCGGTTAAAAACTGTTGACATTTCAATGTCTTCCATTTTAGCGAACAATCTGATGATGCAAAAGTGAGTCTCTACAGAGAGGAGTAGACCAACAACTGTGAATTTCAGGCTTCTTACTATTTTTGACTGCAATACGGATTTGCGGATAGATGTTCACACGGTTTCCCAATACTTTACCGAATTGACATCCATTTTGGCGGAAATACCGTGCGAATTGTTCCATGGGTTAGATGTAACTTTGACATCGACCATCTGACTAAAAATGTAATTACTCCATACGTCGTACAGCGAACTAGTAGTATATCCATTTGAACTGGGTTTTATATAATGAATAGATGTATTCAAATATATTGAGTAGATGTATTCAAATATATTGAGTAGATGTATTCAAATATATATCGGGAATAGATGTTCAAGCAGCTATTTGAGGTCACATCTTTAGTGAGCAATATGACCTAACGTACAATTACGTGATATTCATCAGATTTTAATATTCCCAATTATTTTTCAGATATATCGAAAGTATTAACATGGCATCTTCAAATTTGATACAGGAACACGAAACGCAAATATTAATCGTGGTACGAGATTCAAACGCCAGTGAAGCCGGTGTTAAAAGACCTTTTGAAAATGTCCAGATGAACAGGAAGAACGACAAGTGCCTATAACCACAGAGTACAGACTCTTATGCACACCAAGTTTACGTTGTCTCTGATGGCCCCAGGGATCCAGTGCAATAAGGCCTACGTCATGCCAATCTATTTCTTATTGTAAGCTCTCACTGTTGCCTATATTGAAGTACTGGACAGTGAGCAAGCCATGTTTCGATAGGGTGGCCATACGATGATGTCATTCATAACATGTGGTCGCTTAGTTCTGGGCCATGACTTCTGGGGTGTTGTCAATACCAACATCACTACAATACCGAGGAGATTTTGAACACTTCCAACGTAAATTGCCAACATGGGCGAGAACCACCTCATCTTGGCATACTGTTATTTCAGAGGCCCAATCGAAACCACCTTTCACACTGAAAATAAAATTTATCATTTTATGCTTGAATATGTACAGATTTTTTAAAAATACATACATTATTTTTGTACAGAATATCTTTGTCTTTTTTTGATTTTTAAAAAAATAATTTCTTACCGATTACATGGCGACCCCTGTATATCTGTATGTATGCTTATATCAATGTATATGTATACAAACGCGTTTATTTGCTCAGTTTATTTTAGTCTGGTATAAGTCCAAATTCATTTTTGATTGTTGCGTTTCGTTACAGTAGGAACTCTGTATAAATTCATGCATATATATATATATATATATATATATATATATATATATATATATATATATATATATATATATATATGAATGTATTTGGCCAGCAATCTCTTTTCTAAAAAAGGTATAAGTGTTTTCTTTTCTGGACATTATGTAAAAACTATCCAAATGTTCTATATATACAAACACAAAATCATATGTACGTCTGAAAGTGTGTATATTGATATATGATATATAAATCTATTTATGTAGATTTACATATATATATATATATATATATATATATATATATATATATATAGAGAGAGAGAGAGAGAGAGAAGCATAGAATATGGTTACGTGTGTATGTATGGTTATGTTATATATATATATATATATATATATATATATATATATATATATATACGCAGCCGTATGTACACTGCTTCCTCTCACTCACTTCATTTCTAACACCCCCAGACAGATTTAACCAACCGTTTCTCCGATCAGCCAATCCTACATTGAACCAATTGCAATTCGTCTTTCGCTCTCCTCCTTCCATTATCTCTCTCCCTTTTTCTCTCTCTGACTCGTCAAATCTTAATTTAAGAATTTTAGTAATTCCTATCCTTGGCGTTCTTTCATATACCAACCTCGTGGCCTGAATTTTCGTTTAAACATGAAATTAAAAAAAGACGTGGTTTCATCTCGCTAATAGAATGTTCCGCTGGCTTTTAAATGTTTTTGCATTACAAAATTAAAAAAAAAAAAAACACAAACAAACAAATAAACAGACATCTTTTTATAACTTAAGAATTTTGAGCCGTATTCCCAGACAAAAAAAAATGTCTTAAAATTGGCCAACCAATATTAGTCGACGACCATATTGAGGCTGGTTCTATTTCGTGCCTTGTGGCATATAAACGCTTCAACAACTCATATTTCACTGAAAACCATTTTTGTTGAAATAGCAATAGTCAGTCTAACTCTTCTACAAGATGGGAAGAGATTCAACTTCTTTTATTGTGGTTGTATCTGTTTATTTAAATTCAATGCGAAATCTCATTACCAAATACACAGAGACAATCAAAACAGAGGAAATTCCTTGTCTCATATAAACGCAGCCATTCAGACATACACACATATATACCTAGGAATAGAGAGAATGTTTCTTTCTGAAGTCATTGTTCGCTTTATCTTATTACGTTCTCTTCTATAATGTTAAAAAGCACAAGGTCTGAAAATTAATTAAATGTAAAGTAGTTTTTCTGTCTGCGTACAGACATTATTTCAAGCTCTGGTAAGCAATGAATGTTTGCTCGTTATTTACAGCTGCCATCATGCATTTTATATATTGTCCAACTTAGTGATTCTGACTTAATGGTGATAACTGATTTGCATATTCAGTTTTAAAATTGCATTTTTTAAAATAACTCTTTTGTTATCCATTTCCAATCTGTTTTTGTTTTTTTTGGGGTTTTTTTTTTTTGGGGGGGGGGAGATTTTTAAATAAGCTAATGCTGTGTTGATGGTTTTTATAATTAACTCGTTTACTGACTCAAATAACGTGATTTTCTGCCCTGAGATTGGTAACTAGTCCAGCATTTACCTTACAATTCCAGACTAAAAGGAAAATCTGGATGAAGTGATGTAAGCAATGTATATATTATTTAATCGTTTATTTTGAAAATCTAACAAATATTATAAATTATAAAATGCATTATATGAAATAAAGTGAAAATGTTCGAACTGTTTTAATTATTGTAATTTCGCTAATAACGCATTATTCAAATCCCCCCCCTCCACCAATTAAAATGAACTTTGTTGCGTAGTAATGGAACCCGGCCTACTTAACGGTAGGTATCACTACTAGTATTATATAAATATCGGGGGAAAATGCCTACATATCCATTATATATATATATATATATATATATATATATATACACGCGTGCGCACAGACATACACATATATATATGTATGTGTAATAAAATGTAATTTTTAAAGTTTACTATAATTATAGGAGAAAAGTTATCACTATCAGGGACAGAATGCATGCAAATATAAGTAGTGTGGACATAGGTATCGATACAGGATGGCGATAGTCTATTTCAGGCTTAAACTCAATCGTTAGGATCTTTCTCTCTCTCCCTCTCTCTCTTTCTTTTTCTCTCTCTGTATATGAATATATATATATATATATATATATATATATATATATATATATATATATATATATATAACAGAAAAATTATAAATCTCCTTGTATTATAACTTTCTAGTGAAGTATTAGAAATTGAATACTTTGTTATTTTAAATTTGACAAATAAAACGTCATATTTTTTTTTATATATTAAGTTATATTTATCTCCAAGATGAGTCTTATATGGCAGATAAGTGCCTAGTCATTTCAAATTTGTTAATATAAAATGATATTATATAGATAACATTTAACGTTAGACAGACGGCTGTCGTACTTGTGTTTTAAAACTGACATCATATGCTATCTTAGAGGGAAGTACTTTTACAGAGTAAAGCCTTATTGAAAAAGCTAGTGATTTAATATATTGTCATTTGCGTAAACACACATGCACACACGCGCGTGCACGCACACGCACATCTATACACATATAATGATGGCCGCCACCTCAATGTCGGATATGACCATCACAAGACATCATTGTAAGTTTCGGTTGTGCCTTGTATGGATCATTAAAGCCGGCAAACCCTTAAAAACTCTGGTACAAAGTTAGCAGACAGGACACATGTTTTTATTAGGTTTATTTTTGTGAATGTTTGCTTGTCTTTTCACCGGCTGACTAATAAACTCTCCCACAAATGTGACATGAAGTGTTAGTATTTAATGCCATTTGTAGTTGATCGGTACTTTGTTACGATTACTTCGCATATGAATCAATTTTCCTCAAAGAAGACCTACCACAAAAATCACAGGAGAGGTCATGATGCCTGTCACCTGTATGATCTAGAAGTTCCATGTCACGACCTTTTCGGGCATTTCTTTTCAGTTTGTTAGCCGAGAACTCTCTCGAAAGTAGCATTACCGTCAGTAACACACAAACATATATATATATATATATATATATATATATATATATATATATATATATATATATATATATATATATATATATTCAATGTATATACGCATGGGGAAACAGATTCAGCTGCTTTTGAATAAATGTTCCTTATAACGTCGAAATGGTGAACTGGCTTTTGCTTGTTGTCCCACATCTTGGACAACGTCTTATGATTGTTCTTGGTATCTCTAGCGTTAAAACAAAAAATACTCAGTGACTCCTATATTGTCTCCATATAATATGTTCCTAGTGATATTAAAATCCATAAATAATTCATAGAAATATCAGGCAGAACTCCGTGTGTTGTCTGCGTTATTCAAACTTTTATCTTCGTGGTGGCAATGAGAAGTATGATTCGAGACGTTCTAGATTTTTAATTTATTTATAACCTAAGTGAGAATCAGTCAATTTACGAGATTGTTATTTTTTAGCACGAATGAATGTATACATTTTTTTCCATGAAATCTCTTGAACAAGACATTTTTTATGGTAATTGGAAAATGAGGAACCAGTTAAACCCAATCACACAACACAGGAAGATAATAAAGCTACGATTGGTGATTTAGAACTCTATAGTTTGACACAGTTATCAGCTGAATTTTGATGTAAATTATTTACTGGATAATGTTCAATGCGTGCGGTTGGGGACTCTGCTTGTGAATCCAAATTCCCACTGAAACATCTACTATAAACACGTCCTCGAATGCGGCGTCAAAAGAAGCCCAATGTCCCATAGGGATCAAAAGGAACTAAATAACGATTAATGCGATTAATGGAGAAGCGTTGGATTAAGTCAAATGAAAATTATGTTGAAAATTATGCTCCGGATAAATTAACGCAAATATGATTTAAATCCAACTGAATTAATAAATAAGGAACAAGTATTAAAATCTTTATAAATATAACACGTTACCCTGTTTATTTAGCTTCGGCGTAAATTTTTATTCCCCTACCAAAGATTTCTGATGAAGCTAAATAAATAACGGGACGTTAAATTTACAAAAGGTTTTACTGCTTGTTTCTTATTTAATCTTTAACACACACACACACACATATATATATATATGTATGTATATATGTGTGTGGGGGGGGGGAGAGAGTGAGAGAGAAATTGTGTAAATAAGTAAGCTAAAAATAAATTTACATTTTTTTTTTTTAGAAATGTTTTCTATTGTATTAGGTTGGTGCAAAAATAATGTCGTTTTCTCACATAGTAACGTGTGATAAAACGACATTATTTTTGCACCAACATAATAGTTTATTCCTGTTCTAATGTTGACTTTTTAGATCCGTTGCAAGACAGGAAAGCGATCTGAAGGATCTTTGAAAATTGAATAGAGGCTTCGTGGTTATCAATAGAAGAATTTATCAGATTAATATTTTTTCAATCTTTAATTGTGCAGATCAAGAAAAGAAAACATTAAAAATTGACATGTGTACTTATTAACAGTAAATAAAATATGAATACTGCAAAGAAAAGATTGAAATCACCTTGAACAGAGTCATTAGCTGTAACCCGTACGATATTTCGGGGATATTTCCAGAAAAACATTTCTGCCTTGACAGAAACATGTGCCTGGATATGTCCGATAAAAAGAGATGCAGAAGTGAAAGAAAGGTAGCAAAAAGAGTCATGAAATGTTCCATTAAATAGTAACGAACATATATATATATATATATATATATATAAAATTGAACATAGAAGTCAACAGTCGACAGTCTGTTTCATGCTATATGCAATCGTCAGGCTACCATATAGCATGAAACAGACTGTCGCCTCTAAGTGTTGACTTCTATGTTCACTTTTATATTTACACACGCTCTATCTCTGATATTGAGCACTTTATTCCATAAATATAGCACACCTTAAGACTATATTTCTTTATATATATATATATATATATATATATATATATATATATATATATATATATATATATTTATATATATATATATGGGGTGAAGATCGTATTAAAAAGTATATATTACGGGAACTTATCAATAAGCGCCTTTTAGCCTTAGGCTCATCAGACAGTAAGTGGCCTGATGTGTTTAAAGGAAAACGCGGTTGCATTTAAGTTTCCGTAATATTTTCTTCGATAGTACAACCTTCGACCATTCTGTTTTCTGTTTGCTCATTGAGCTTTATAATTATTTGTTATTTTATTATCTTTAAGTTTTAATGCTAAAGTATATATATATATATGTATATATATATATATATATATATATATATATATATATATATATATATATATATATATATATAACTAAATACATGGTTGAAGTGAAGTACAAAGAACAACCATAACCAGGAATTCCTCGACAGACACTGTTCTTTAAATGTTCCTCCGAGTTTCACGCCAAATTGCGATTTTCAGATGAATACAATCGGTGTCCCCAGACGGATACCTAGTTGCTTTTTTATATACAGGGTGTCCCAAAAATGACAATAAATATATTTATTGACTTGTAAATAAGATTAATTGTTAAAATTAAGAAATATCAATGTTGATTGACTTACAAAGAAGATTAACGGTTTAAATGAAATAATAAATGAAATGCATATTTATTAACATTCAAGCGAAACTTCCACCACTTTCTAAACACCATGTATATATACTCGACTCTCCTGACGAATTCGACGTATGAGGGTCAAGCAGATCAGTTCCTAGGAACCGACAGCCCAAACACCAGCACATGAGATTTGTTTATAGTGGTGAAGGTTTTGTGCAGAACCATCCACACATTTTGAAGTGCCGAATATAGAGACCTGGTGCACTACGTACCACAAGGTCCCCAAACTATCCTCCGCAGGTTTTGAATTCAGAGTTGTCCATCTCATAGACCAGTTGCCATCCAAGGCTATAGAACCCAGTCTGTCTTTCTATATATTCATAGCTGGAGGGAGAAGAAGAGGATTCATACCTTTCCCAAAGGTATTAGCCCGGATAGCCATGGATTCGACTGGAATTCGAACTCGTCTCTCTTATTCCTCAATACAAGCTGCTAACAATTACTCCACCATGCCTTATATATATATGACATTAACTATAACTATACCTACAACGTCCTGAGCGTCGTGTTTGGGAAATAAAACATTCCTATAACTCCAGATACATACATAAAACCTACAAATTCAGTTAAAAATAAGAAAAAAAAAATCACCTTGATAATGGCTAAAAGAATGGCTGAAAGTGTTCGGATATGCAGAACATTTGGAGAGATTTTACTCAATGTTTGTCCAGAAAAGAATACACTTGTCCGAACACAAAAATAAATAAATGTAAAGCTTAATCGCAGTACTGTGTCAATCGCCTTTCACGAAACTTGTATAAAAGATCGATTTCTGACCAAATATACAATTGCCATGTGTGTGCGTGTTTGCGTGTGTATGTGTTTGTGTGTTTGTGCGTGTGCGCCCCCGACCGTGTGTATGCGTGTATTTGTGTGTTCTTGCGTGCTTATGTGTGTAGTATTCCATAGAAGTTTTCATAAAGAAATTACCAATAATTTCAATGTTTATTCGACTTCAAATTACTTTAACAATTAAAAATGATTACTGAAATAAATACATTGTATTTTTAAAATAATCTTTGCATTATTCAAAGAAGCATGGCCATCAGTGGTCAAAATGATGATTTCTTATATAGGTACACCCCCCTCAACCCCCACACACACATACAGATACACGTAGACAAACAGACGTGCCAAAAGTTGTGATATGGGACTTTTATCGTGAAGGACACTCTCTAACATGTCGCAGTGCTGCAATTTGATGTGGCATCGATTCCGTAAGCCGTCAGAATAAACACTTCTGTTCACAGCTCACTGATATTTGTAGGTGGGGGTGTGAATAGACCCTCTCTACTACGTCCATGTTCAGGCAACTCAATCCAGTTCTGAAAATCTTGAACCTGATGACGCTGTGGATTATCCTGCTGACATAATCCATGTTTGTTGGAGTACATAGAATCCATGAATGGAGACAAGTGTTCAAGAAGAAATGGAGAATAATAGTCAATGGTAAAGTTTAAGCGGAGAAGCGAGCCCAGCGCAAACCTCGTGAATACACAACACTACACACCATTATGGAAGGACTATCAGTATGCACGATGATGAAAACCGCTGTCCACGGTTTCAGTTGCTCTCCGCCACATTCATTATACTTCCCTATGTGTGTGGATAGATAGATAGATAGATAGATAGATATTGGGTGTAATTGGGCAAGCATTTTTCATTGTTTTTTGTTTATTTTAACGATGTTTCGGTCCATTATCCTAATTTCTTTGGAGAGAATAAATATAAATATTATGTAACGATCAATGTGTCATTTAATTGATAAATGTTCAATTAAAGTTTATGCCACCAATCAACAAAACATAGCAAAAAATAACTCAGACATTAGACAATTTATGTTTAATTCTCAGAAAAATATAACGAAAAATTTTGAGAAAGAAAACTTGTACGCAACAAACACACACACGCGAATATATATATATATATATATATATATATATATATATATATATATATATATATATATATATATATGCGTGTGTTTGTGTGTGTGTGTGTGTATGTGTGCGCGAAAAATAGTTTCATGGTATGTTATATTTATGAGTAAAAGTGGTCAATATCAGAGATAAAAAAGTGGAGACACTGAGGCCAACACCGAGTGGCGACAGTCTATTTAATGCTTGGACGCAATTTTTAGTTCATATATGTGTGTGTATGTCAGTGTGTGTATGTATCTATGTATATACAGTTGTTGACAGAATTTTTTCACCCCCTTCCCTAATTACAAATAAAGTTGCAATACCTCAATTATTTATGGAAACTTCATGTGCATTTTTTCACAAGTTATCAAATAATGGATTTGAAAGCATGTACAGTGATGCACACAAGAATTTATTATTTTACTCTCAAACAATAGCAAAGACAAAAAACACCAGAAGCATCTAACATGTCAACATTATTGGCCATCTTGCCTCAATAATCAATTTTTTGTCCTTTATTTTTGGTTATTGCCTTTAATAAAAAAATTTATAGTTCCTTATAAGATCTCTACACACACTGATATGTAGTTTGTTCTATTCTGCCTTGGCAATAGATTCTAGTTACTCCAAATTCGAAAGAGTTCTTTCTCTTATTATTTCTTCAAATATGCCAATAAACTTTTAATGGAGCTTGGGTCAAGAATTTGTGCGGAGTATGCCAATACCTTAATTTAGTTGTTATCTAAGAATTTTGTAACAATTCGTGTCGTGTGTTTTGTGACATTGTCAAGTTGGAATTGTCCAGTGATGCCTCAAAGACAGCTTTCATGTTTTTCGTTTTATATTATTTTTAAGAATAGCCAACTACTGCTCTTTATCCATCATGCCCTGTACTCTCACGAGTTCTCCTGATTTCCAGAGCAGAATGCTCTCAACAACGTGCTTAATTTTAGGGAGCTTTATTCACTTTCATCCGTACATAACGGGAATTCATGTGACCAAATAAATCCATCTGACCATAAAACAAAGTTCCAATATTTACTCCCATAAGCCAATCTGCATTTTAGATGTTTAGCTTTAAGCAAGTGAGATTTCCTTAGGCGACAAGCTCAAAGTCCTGCAAAATGAAAGCTTCTAAAATTTTCACGAATTATTCAAAACTAAATACAGAATCAACTGTTTATGGTAAATCCATTATGTACTTGCAAATATTCACATTTCCTTAGAAAATATCCAAATATTCAATGGGGACGAATAATTCAGTCCATAACTGTACATTATATATATATATATATATATATAGATAGATAGATAGATAGATAGATAGGTAGATAGGTGGATGGAGATAGAAAGTTAGAGAAAGATAGATACAGAAGGTTGTATCAATTTTTTCATCTTGACACATAGTTATCAGTTGAAATTTGATAAATTATTTTCACTATAAAATATTCGATATGTTGTTAATATTGACCATGGAATTAATATTCACCAGGGAAATAAATTGATTAACAAAGAAGGAGAATTCGTTGACCATTAAATATTTATGCAAAACAAATGATTATATACATTATAATAACAATTGTTTTATATATATATATATATATATATATATATATATATATATATATATATATATATATATATATATAAAACACACACACACACATATATATATATATATATATATATATATATAATTATTTATTTTTAAAGAAAAAAAAATTATAACATAAATATGTTATAAAATCACTACAAAAATATATATATATATATAACAGATATGTTTTTTTGTCAAAAACTAAAAAAAAAAATCTAACTGCATTACAGAGCGAGTATGAGTTTGCACAACCCCCACTGATGAGAAGCCGGATCCATATTTTCATGTGATCTCCATCGCACACGGACTCGACCATCTTCCTGAAAGTGCTGGAAACATAAAGCATATGACCTGCTGACCAATGTTGTCTGGCCTTGATTAGATCTACTAACCGATGTTATAAGAGAAGACTTTTTGGTTGACAACTGCAAAATATTTTACACAACGCAGTGTATAATACGTTAATTTGATGTGACTAGATGAAATGTTCTCCTTTGTTATTTAGTTACCAACATTGCTAATCGCAGACGATGCAGTTCTATAAGCGCCGCTGTGGCCAATCCGAAAAAAAAAAAGAAAAGAGTACCACATCTTTCTGGTGCTAACAATCATTCCGTGGTCCCACGATTTTTGTTTTGCAATGAATTCCTTTCTCTTCGACGGTGAATATATTATCGAAGTTGAGTATGAGGAAAAAATATTCATTCAGTTCATGTATGACTCTTTTTTTTTCTAGCTTCTGAACTTTGGAAAAAAATGTTTGTCATCGACGTCTTATAAAACAAGAAGTAATGAGACGAGTAAAGTTAAAGGACGCTTCTAAGATTTCCGTAACATTGCGCAAAAAATTAAATCATCTTAATAGTTCACGTTGCTTTATACTTCAATGATCATTCGATTTTTTTAATTTTCCAGACTTTTATATGTATTTTGATTCTATCAAAGAGCTTCTTATGCATGCATAACACCTGAATTTAAAAATCTTTTACTTGGTCAGATAGTGTATATTTCAGAATACTCTTATCAACGCAATAATGGCCTGGAGATTGCTTTGAATCATGAAACAGTCCATATATATATATATATATATATATATATATATATATATATATATATATGAATAAAAAGACGAGAGAAAAATCTATACTTAGCCAACGCGTTTCGTCTTCTGAGGGACTTTTGCCTTGAGGGTGATTTGTCTTGATAAAGTCCATCAGAGGACAAAAAGCGTTGGCTAAGAATAGTTTTTCCTCTTGTCTTTTTATTCATATATATATGTGTGTGTGTATGTGTGTGCGTGTGTGTGTCTGTGCTGTGTGTCTGTGTGTGGTGTGTGTCTGTGTAGTGTGGTCATTTAGTCTGAAAATTGGTATTTTCAGCACACTCTCGCTTATAGATGATCTCCGATACGCAAGTCAATGTTTCTGCATACAACTGGGATTAATCAACCAATATTGATAAAATTGTTCAGGATATAATTACATTTATATGATTTTCAATTTATAATATCTATAAATTTACAAATATTGATAATAACCTGTCTGAGACTTTTCAGGCTTTATTATACATACTAAGTACAATATAAATGTTTATTTATAAATACGTAAATATAAAAGATGGACGCCACAGGAACATTTGTTCAATATAATATCACATGTTTCGCTATTTTAGTCTTTTCCATTTGAATGTTGACGTTCTTCAAGCTTCATCACTCTCATTGATTTTAGCTTTTCTATTTCTTTTTTTTTTTTTTTTTACATGCAGCAGTTTTCATTACTTCCCAAATATCTTCTTTTCTTGAATAATATTTTCCATTTTTATCTACATCCCTTTTAATGATGAACTACACGCTTTCAATTGAATTAATATTTGGAAAGGTTGACAGCCATTCCATTAATTTGATATCTGTGAAACTTTTTTTTAGTTATTGACTGACGGTGAAGAAACATTTTCTTTCACGAATATAATCTTTAGCTCAATGCTACTTGATTGTGAAAAATACAATCTACAATAATTCTCTGCATTTATCTTGACATCATCATTAATTTTGAAGGTACCAACCATTTTACTGTTAGTCATGATCATTACCGCACGTCCCCTACCGTCTTTTGAACACCATCTCGATCCAAGTCAACACGTACATTCAATTTAGCTGTACATTAATCACTAACATGGTTATTGAGAAAATCATTCCAACTTACACGGTTTTCTGTGTGATGTTTATTTAAAGGTGGCAGTTTGGCCAAAGTTGATAACATTCTGCATCTTTTCTCACTCTTTACATTTCAGCCTCTTTAAACATTTTCTTGCTGATCAATTTACTTTCTTGCTAATTACACCGTTAAAATCTGTCAAAAACTCTATATAATATTCTTAAAGCAAGCTGTTTGTTCTAATCTTAGCAATGTTTTAAATTTCTCTTTTTGGTTGTTCTATGATCTCTGTACAACTTCTCAGCAATTTCTATAGTAGTGTTACCATCACCCAATAATTTCACAATATATTATTTCATTTTTAACCTTTCTACACCTTTCTTATCGCCCATAGCAATCTTTAAATATCGCTATTAAAGAAAAATCAATATCAGTAACAGTACTATTATATATATCTGTTTATGAACTACCAACGCGATGAATAATAAAAGCTAACAAACAAGTTATTATAAATAATTCTAATAAAAAATAGTATAAGTTGAAATGGTTTATTTATTAGAGAAATGTAATTATATCTTGCAAATTTTAACAATATATTTTGTTCCATATTATTTTTTATGGCAACATTAACTTGCATAATAAAATCTGACAGAGTAGGTAGCTATCTAGTTCACTATATATATAGATAAATAGATAGATAAGGGCATTATTTACATTATTCGGACTATTGTCCTCATCGTCGCCATATTTATTACAACGTTACAACAAATTTGCTATGTTGGGCGTTTCCGTTGTACGCTCCGGCCTTCTTCAGGTGGTTGGAATGTCGAACTGAACCCTTTATTTCACTCACTGGGGTAGACTGTTCTAGTTCCACGTGCCATGTCTAATGGATATCAGTTATCAGTTATCTCCTCTTAGTCGGGTATTGAACTCACACTCTTTGGGTTCTGTCACTGGATCTAACCAACGCCTTTATCCACTGTGCTATGTGTCCCTGAGGCCGGAACGTACAACGGCCGAAACGTTGTAATAAATATGTCGACAAAGATGAGGACAATAGTCCGAATAATGTAAATAATGTACATAATACCTCCTCTCAGAAATATAGACAGATATAGATAGATAAGGGGTTATGCGAGTAAATGCATGTTTGATCAGATGTATACATGCAAATTCATAATGCCTGACTTTATATATATATATATATATATATATATATATATATATATATATATATATATAAAGAAAGAACAGTAAGATATATAATCCGGTGTTCTTATAGATATTTTAAATCAATTAATTTATAATATATATATGTATATATATATATATATGTGTGTGTGTGTGTGTGTGTGTGTATCTCGATGGAAAAATGTATGACAAAAAATAAAAGTTTTCTTGTGACGCGTTTCGTTCTTCAGGACTTCATCGTACTAAATTTGCTATGTTGGGCGACTACACATGCGCACGAACGAGGGATGCTGGGAATTTTGAATTTTTTCTTTTTTTATCTAGCCGATTTTATTTAGTTGCTTTTTTCTTTTTCTTTCCATCACTTCTGTTAATAGATATCCCACACTGTGATAATACAAGTTCAGCCAGGAATGGTGAAATGTTTTAAGAGACTGGCCGCAAATTTTTCTGTATATAACTTTGTGTAGACGCACCATCACAGCATACATTTTGCACAACATTGTTCTTTATATATAAAAAGTATATATCGTTATCTCATATATAATGATGAAATACAGTTTTCATGTACGGGTATATTTATAAGGTAAAATTGTTCAATACCTGGAGTAGAGCGTTTATTTAAGTGGCCTGAAAATTGCGTTCAAGCACGAAACAGACTTTCACCATTCGGTGTTAAACTCTGGGTGCGCACACACGCACACACAAACATATATATATATATATATATATATATATATATATATATATATATATATATATATATAATCATAAAACATCTTATTAACAAATTTGTAAACAGGAAAATGCGTAAGTACGTTAAATCTGTACGGAAGTTCTAAAGAGATCAGCCCAAATTAAATATTTATATAAAGTTGAACGAAAGCGATGTTACATGATATATAGAGACTGTGTGAATAAATATCTGAGTAGAATTCGAACGAGAAAATTAAATGGTCACAGACACGTTGAAATGGCGATTTGAAAAGATCGACCTCATTTCAGACATCATCCTTGTTAGCATTACATAATAGGTATTCCATATTAATATCACTTGACGAAACAGCTGAGACTAACGGAGAACGAGAAATAAAAACACTTGCTAAACTCAAAACTCACAATAATTCTGCAACATATTCAATCTTATTTTCAATTTATGAATCATTACAGTCATTAAAAAAAATAAACTCTACGGTCGAAATTGTTCTAACTAACCATAAAGTTTCTCTTTCTCCTTATAGGTGTGTACATTGGACAAAAAGTTCGTTCAATATAATCATTCAGTTTTAACTACCTTCATAAAATTTACTTTTGATTTTATTCCGACAATCGAGAATAGGAAAATATAAGCAACACTTTCAGCATATTTATACCTTTTTTTATAAATTAAGAAAAGTAAAACAAGAAATACAAAATGAAAATATTCGCATATTTAAATGGTCGGCACAGGTGTACCCAATTTCGATTCCAATCCAAATTTGATGCCAGGTTTTTCTCAGAACGGACTGTTTGATAGATAGATAGATAGATAGATAGATAGATAGATAGATAGATAGATAGATAGATAGATATGTGCAGACTGACAGGCAGTCAGACAGATCTGCGCCAAAATTCAGACAATCAAACAATCGGCCTGAGACCGATGACTGTCAGACTCAAAATTCTCACCCGGGCGGCCTGGCAAATAGAGGGTCTCTCCGATTTTTATCGTCCTTAAACAATCTCAACGCCGGGGGTAACCGAGCCGAACACTGTTGGGTGGATTGTAAATCGGGTAGATAGATACGTTACGGGTGGCGAACTTTTAACTAAATAGCGGGTCTTACATTGATACTTACAAGCGAAGACCCTTAGATCTTGCGACCTCCGGAGTGATGACTATGTACATACAACCCTGAACATAAGAACTAAAAAGGGTTAGAAAGTGTACAGGTGGGTGGGGAGAAAGAAGACGAAAAAAAGAAAGAGAGGAGGAGTAAATAAGTAAAAGATGAAGAGAGATCGGAATGAAACGGTGTAAGTGTAAAGAGAGAGGGTGGATATTTAATCTTCTACTTAAGTCTCATTCGAAAAGAAAAGAGAAAAAGGTAGACTTTTATTTATTGCTTTGCTGTGTTTCGTCAACATTTTTTCTTTTGTTTTCGTCTTTTTAAAAGCTTCCTTTCATTCTTTTCTTCTTCTTAATTTCTTTTTTATTGTTATTCTTTTTCTGCCCTTATTTTTCTCTCTCACCCCCTCTTTCTCACTCTCTCTTTTGAGAAAATTCTCAGTGATGGGGTGGTGGTGCTTTCTGATCTATGACTCGACAGATAAGATAATTAACCTTAATATTTCTTTCTTTTTGGGGTGGAAGTTTTGGGTAACTCATTTTATTGTACTTGAATTTTTAACAGAGAATCACGTACCGCGTCTGTGAGATCAAAATGCTGCAGCCGACGAACATTTACGCTTTCTCTCCTTCCAGATTCCAGTCTAAGGTTACTCTTAAACGTAGGGCCCAAGTTTATTTTCCTTAATTATAGATATTACGAACAGATTAAGTGCACTTAGGTAAGTAAAGCGGTTGATAAGTAGGTGGGTAGAAATAGACGGTCGAGTATCGGGTAGGGAAGAAAGTTGCGAGTTGTCGGAATAACAGATTACTTATTTTTGAAGGGAAAGTGTGTTTGCATGGTTATTTATAGCGGTTGAACGCAGGTGTATATTTAAAGTCGTTTGATATATGGATTTTATAAGTACAGGGCCGTGAGCGCCTACCGTAGCGGAATGGTTGGTGTGCTTGCTTCGCAGACCGTCGTTAGGATATTGTTCCCTAGCCTTGGTTGGCAAACAGTCTAGAGCAACAACTTTGAATTCAAAACTGTGAAGACAACTGGTAGATGCTAAAACAGAAGCTGTGCAGATCCATGATCGCCCATATCCTAAAGAAAGAAAAGCGAACTCTATTCTCACTAGTCCTTGTCACAGTGGCTTACGTGCCAGAGTGCAAGCTATAATATCATGGCTAATAAGCCTGTCTTCGAGGTAATCTGGCTGGAGTAGTTAAATCGGCATGAGAAGACAATCCTATTAGGCGGTACAACTGGGAAGTGACTGAAAACCGTACCACAGTTTGACGCAAGCCTTGCATAGATAGAACTGTTCGAAAGTCGTCGATGGTCGTTCTAGCCCGAAGTCAAAAGGGATTATGACCTAGCGTTTGCACGTACTGGACTTGTTCAATTGTTGATCACACCAGATTATGTGCCTTCTCCCAGAAACCGTAATTTAAGGTCCGCTTCTTATAGTTGCAGTATAAATCACAATTTGCCTGAGCAAGTGACTGCAACAGGGATTGGCTAGCTACCCTAGAAAACCAGCATAGTCAGATACTAGTAGCAACACATACACATATACATACGTACCACTAAAGACAAAAGGAAAACTTATCTTAGTCGACACGTTTCCGTTCTGAGGGACTTTATCAAAGCAAATACAAGGATTTTATTTTGTAACAATTATTTATATGCATATAAATATTTGTTACAAAATAAAATCCTTGTATTTGGCTGGATGAAATCCCTCAGAAACGGAAACGTGTCGGCTAAGATAAGTTTTTTTTTTCTGCATCGGTTAAAATACGTTTCTTTTTGTCTTTATTCATATATATGCCTGAGGGTGTACAAAATTAACCAAAAATGCTACATTGATTTATTACAGACGAAGTAGAGAAAGACAGATGACTCATGAATATATATATATATATATATATATATATATATATATATATATATATATATATATATATATATATATATATATATATATATATATATATATATATATATATATACTTGTCACAAAATAAAATCCTTGTATTTGCCTTGATAAAGTCCCTCAGAGGACGAAACGTGTCGGCTAAATTAAATTTCCCTTTTCTCTAATCATATTTTCATTTACAGATATACTTCACTTTGACACATACATACATAGATATTTCTATAAATCATACGATTTTTCATAGTGGTGTTAGTGTTTATATACAAAGTCCTCTTTGATATGCATGATGCGTACTGATAGAGTATTGGACATCTATACTGTTTCTCGAACTGTTACTATCACAAAGTTTTCGTCAGTTGTCCGTTCCGGCCTTCTTCAGGTGCCTGTCGAATTGGAATTGAATTTTTTATTATTTAATCTAGGTAGACAGATTGCTCACGTTCCGCTGCTCATGTCTAAAGATATTTTGTCTCGTTCTTTTCTTGAACTGCTCAGCTATTTACGTCCTTTTAACAGAGAGTGCGAATCTGTATTACCCGGCCCCGGGATTGAACGCACAATTGCTATGCGACCAAATTCAGATAGAAATATACGCACACTTCAAGACACAGAGGCAACAGCCTCCTTCATGCTAAACGCAATAGTCAGGCCTAAAAAAAAAACTGTATTAAAACTGTACTTTATCATATATATATATATATATATATATATATATATATACAGTTTATATATATATATATGATAAAGTACAGTTTATATATATATATATATGAAAAAGTACAGTTTATATATATATATATATATATATATATATATGAAAAAGTACAGTTTATATATATATATGATAAAGTACAGTTTATATATATATATATATATATATATATATATATATATATATATGATAAAGTACAGTTATATATATATATATATATATATATATATATATATATATATATATATATATACATATATGTATATATATAAGGCTTGATAAGACACCGAGGGTGTTGAAACAAAATGGCTATTTTTGTAGTGATTTTATAACATATTTATGTTATAAATTTTTTTAAATAAATAATTATATATATATATATTGTTTTATTTACTAATTAACAGTGCTTAGTGACTTTTCAAAATTGCTCTTTTAAAATAATTTTAAATAGTTTACCCTTATAGATATAAGAAACATGACGATGTCTCTCCTCAGACGATATACACACATGTATATATGTATATATATATATATATATATATATATATATATATATATATATATATATATATATATATATATATATATATGTATGTATGTATGTATATATATAACACCTACTTCAAATAAAACCATACAATTGTAAAATAATTAGCAATGACTCTAAATGTAATCATTATAGTGAATGTAAATTTTTCACGTATTTATTTAATAGATCCTACTTGTGATATCACAGATTACGTAAACATAATATCGTTGTAATTATTCATCGATGCCATTCACAAACAATTTCAACCTACTGACCTTATTCATACGCACGAGTGTAAAATAATACAGTTTTAATCGAAATTTAAGTATATTTTGTTGTTATTGAAATGGCAAATCATTTCTTTTAATACCAAAATCTCGGAATATTTCAGTTGATTTCCGAATTCTTGAAGCATTTTCACTCTTATTAATTTCAAATTTAGTTCATCTTGCATTTCGTTTTTGTGCAACGTTTAGATTCTTTTTACATCCTACAACTTTTAAGTGAGCATCGCGTCGATGAGAAAAAAAACCGACGTAGCCTTAAGTTGTAATACATGATATGATTACATTTTTACTAGTTTATCTTTCATCTAATATTTGTTGCTTTTTATCATAATGCTCAAGTTTGTTTCTTAATTCTATTAGTTTGGTGCAAAAATAATGTCGTTTTCTCACATATGTTACTATGTGAGAAAACGACATTATTTTTGCACCAACCTAATACAATCGTTCAGTAAATAAAGAGAAACAGCCTCCAACAATATTTGAATTCACATACTTTTCCCTTGGGAGTACGGCTGACGGGGACGACGCCTTTCTCTTTTGGCAAAGGAAATCCTTCATTTGGCTGTTTTCCAGAACTTGCTGATAACTTAACGCCAACAGAATGGTTAGTTTATTTGTTTAATGGCATATGAACTCCTTATGAGTGATTTATTAAAGAAATTTGATTGAAATATTTTGAACACAATTGTATGCCTTCAGCTACAGATAAAATGTATTGTTGGTCATTTTGCTATCAAAATATCTATTATAAAATGAATTGCTCGTCATTTTATTATAAAATGTATTTTCATACTTTCATATTGTTTTGTTTTTGTTTGAGGGTGGGGGTTCACTATTTGCCCATAGCCCGGAGTAAGGAGTACTATAATCCTGGGTCAGGGGTCGACCTGGGAACAAGAGCAAAAGTAAAAAATGATTTCACTTTCCTCAAAATTTCCAATCACCCGACCAGAAGCATGGCTACATGATGTAGTTTATCGTTATAAACAAGCTTAACTGTGATGATAAAATGCAACAAAAAACAAAATGAAAGATAACTAGCCTGCAATTCATAATAAATTACATCTGAAAAGAAAATTTTTATACAGGGTGGGATGGGCAAATTAGCGCCATTTTATATTTTAATTTCGTGCATGCGCGTTATTTGTTTTTGTTGGTCTTACAGATCATTATTTCTGAGTCATGAGTTCATCTAGCTTTCTATAAGCGTAGTAATTAACTACTACAATGCCTGGAAGTAAGTTGATTACAACGATTATTACTAATTACCGGGTGCACATGGATTATTGGATAACCGCAGAAACACAGCTTTTTAATTAATAAAATACCATTTGTTATACTGTTGCTATATTTCTCTATATTTCTAAGACTTTGCGATAGCGTTCTTCAATTTTTGGTCCGTGACTTTATTCTCTTAATGTGAAGGTGCACGTGGCATGACAACTTGGAAAATATAATCGGGGTGCAGAGTTCGAATTCAATCTGAGATTGTTTACTTCGCACTAATATATTTGGTAAATCCACATTTGCCCACGATCTATCGCGTGATAACTTGGCAAAATTTCTTTTGATTAGCATAGTGACAGAGAATGGAGTATTCTTGTAAGCACTTTGGTAAATTACATATCCATAGCTACCATACCTACCCAGGCATAGATGCAAAAATTTGCTATTTTCATAGTCAGCCATGATAAAGGCCAATCAAATATATAGGATCCCCCCCGCTCAAAAAAAAAAAAACGGGAAATTTTAGGCTTACGATATGAAGAAAAAAACAACTAACATATAAAAAAAATTAAGTATATAGTTTACTATATGAATGAAGTAAAAAATTAACTAACATATAATTTTTTTGAACCATTTGTTGTTCCAGGATTCCGTAGTTATTAAATTTTTAAAAAAAGAACGTCCAATTTCGGGACACTTAAAATGCCAAGCAATTTTGCTACACTTCTTTAGTTAGATGACTGAAAATAATTTTACCGATGTTGCAGCTGTACTTTGCTTTTGTTTCAAATAACTGTAATAAAACTTTCAACAATTAAATAAACTGTACCAATTTTTTTTTTTTTTTATGGGACACTCTGTACCATCTTCAAAATTGGAGTAATTATTCGGACTAGTATGTTCTATTTCTTGTTTTGACTATTACTTCTCGAATTTCCGGTTTCATTTACGTACATACCTTTATTTTCTTCACTCATCTCCTCTTTGACATTGAGCAAGTTTCGATTAACAAAATGAATTTATATTTCGATATTAAGTGATCGTTATAACAAAGATGTGAATGGCCGTTCGAAAAATTAATCACAGACTGAGAACCATTCACATGTGAATTTTAGACAAGAATCAGAATTTAGCGGAAGATTTATTTAATGTCAATATTCTTTTGTTCTATTTTCTTGTATGTTGTTCTCTGTTTTGTATTTTGATTTTCTATCGTCGATTATATAATTTACTTATTTTAGTTCTTAGCGTGTTATTCATTCTTAATGCTGTTTTTCTAAAGAAATCAAGCAAAATTAAAACAGTTGGATTTCATTTGGCGATCTTGTTATTCAAGAATGTTTATTTAATATATATATGATGTGGGTGTATTTGAAACTCTCATTAGAATAAAATATTCTACACTAAAATACTATATTTCGTTCTCAATCATGAGTTTTTCAATTCCAATACTCTATTCTTACTATTCTGTCGTCTTTCATGTACTTCTACGATTCTTGTCGATGATCTGTAAAAGTCCATATAAATGCGACCCTATTTGAGAAGTGTTATGCCGAAATTAGATTATTATGACATAGGCGTGAGTATTGTCGTGCCTTCCTTCTCGATCAATACCCAATCAAACAAGTGTTGTTTTGTAAATCAAAATCCCTATCACTCAAACAAGAAAACTTGAGTTCCTGCCTTTCACGAAGTCAAACAATAGAACCTCGAATTTATTACATTACGATTTACTACTGAGCCATAGCTGCGAGCGCATCACACATGCGCACACAAGTCCGAAAAGGCAAATGCTTTTTTCGCACTTTAACGCTCTCTGTTCTTTCTTAGCACGTCTTCCTTCCTCTCCCCCAAATGAATATCTGCTTATTAGACTGTGTCGAAGAGAGTGAAAAAAAGAAGGGAAACGTACTAACTGAAAAGGACGACTACTCACTCTTCATTTATATGGACTAGTGGGTAGAGCTCAATGGTAGAGAGTTGATCAAAGGCTGCTAAATTTATGAAGCTTGTTCAACACAGAATGTAAAAACCAGAGAATATTAAATACTTAAATGAATAATACATCAGTGGACGTAGCCGAAAAAAATCCACTATCCGAATATTTTATACTCGTATATTCACTAAAAGGCATGAACTAAAAAAAACCTTTTTAACAAATATGTAATATACAGAAAATAAAACTTCGATAAAAACCTGCTGGGGCAAAGATTTCAACAAATACTAGCTCAGTGTGTATGTTTGTGTGTGTGTGTTTAAATTCTTTAATTCTTATTCAAGGCAAAATATTTAATAAGAAAAAATAAACAAATGCTGAATCGAGCGGGAGTAAGTATAGAGATTTGAAAAATGCAATAAATATAATTGTTAAACAACCCAGTAAAAGGTTTTAATAAAATAATACAGTCTTTAGATACAGGACTTTGTGATGCATTAAGAAAAATGACCAGGACATATGTTGTACACATATAGATTATACCGAAAATTTAAGGGTAAAACAACGCTGAGAAAAAGTCTTCAAGTAATTTCTTTTAAAAATCCTTATTAAACCCGATACCTAAACTCGCTTTAACGAATAACATGAGCAAAATAAACGATTTTAGATATCCCTGATACATAGGTAGGCGTCACTCAGTTGTAAGCCGAATTGAAACCCTCGCACAACGTGGCGTCACTTCGCCATACCGGGCGTAAAGTGAGCTTCGAAAATGTCTGTTTACTCGTTTATATAGAAAACGCGCGGACGTATTTCTAAGTACTTCCGATTCTCGCATATATTTTTTCTTAAAAGCTTCGGAATGCGCATTTCCCTAAATTTTAATCTCATTTTTTTTATTTTAGCATCGAGCTAAACATAATATTTTGAAAAAAAATGTTTGTTTGAATTTTACTATTTCATAGACAACATTTATTAAACCAGAGTCAACTAAATACATTACTGAAAAGTAGCGAAATAAAAAAAAAAACGTATACGCTTTTAGTGTTTGTTGCTTTAAATAAATATATAACATTCTTAATTAAATCATTCATGTAGAAGTTTAATGTGATATATTTGATGCAATTTTCATCAAATAATATTATTAGTTGAAGAATAAAAGAGAGTGATTGGCTACTAATAATCCAATTGTGTGAACTTTGACATATAACAGTCGTTAACGATGAAACCTGTTACTCAAAAGTGTATTTATCGCAAATCAGCACAATGTCAAAATTATTGGAAGGTAAACATTTCGAAGATAATTTTACTAGCAGAATTAAAATATCAATTTCAGATTTCCAGAGTTGTCAGGCTACTGAATTCAATGGAGTTATATCTTTTATTGTTGATATAACGCATTGGCCAATCTGTTCTACAAATCGCCTTCGGGTATTTCAGATATAAAATAACTGTCATTCAAATCTTCCTAATAAAACTGACAGGATTTCCTCTTCTCATAAATTTGTTAAAAAATGCAATGAAATTAATCGAATCTTATACAAACCAGATTCCCTACACTTAGGAACCTGATAAAAGAAGTTTTTAATTGTTGTGGGATTTTTCTAAATGTCTCAGTAAACGGTGAGCACCTGTAGATTAGGCAGTTAATAGTAATTATGTTCCTTAAAAAAATACGAGTAACTTTGAAGAAAGCAGAAAATAATACCTTTTATAGTGAAAATAGCAAAAGAGACAATAAATCTATTTAATTTTAAACAACTGTATCAGAATTACAAACAAGATAAACTGCTTTCAAGATCATTATACATAATTACACTTTTTCATCAACAATTTATATAAATATATAAGTGTAAAGGGGAGTAGACATAGAATATATATATATATATATATATATATATATATATATATATATATATATATATATATATATATATATATATAAGATGAAAACGCAACTGTAAGCGTTACCAATTTTAAAGTTCTATGATTTTCGAAAGTTAAATTGGGGTGGGTATAATTTAAGACTATGCTATACTTATGGGTTAAAGCACTCAGTGTCAGGGGTACTAGACAGAAAGGTCAATATCAATGGTACCGGCCTGTTTCATGCTTAAACGCATGGCCTGAAGATTGAGATTAAGCATAAAACAGATAAATTAACGTCGACGATATTAACACACACACACGCGCGTGAGCGCACACACACACATACATACATACATACATACACACATATATATATATATATATATATATATATATATATATATATATATATATATATATAACAAGATTATATCCAAAAGTTCGGAGGATTTGGACATCAAGCACAAACTAAATCTAGTAAAGGCAAAATATTCAAAATTCCGTGTTTAACTAATAAATTCCCTTTTAAAACTCTAATATAACAATGGTGATTTTACTTCATAATTCTGTGGATAATTAATTTCTTGTATCAAAGTCAATAATCCCAAAAGTGAGCTAGAAGATTTTTTTTTTTCTGTTAGGGATGTACAGTTTGTTTCTTTGTATGAATCTTATCTTTCTTGCAGATATAATATTTTTTGAATTCTTCATATGCTCCCTGTAACTGAGCATATGCTAAATTTATTATGGACATTTTGAGAACATCTTATACCTTAAATACGTTTAAAGCATGTACTTTTTCAATATATGTTTAATAATTGGAGTGAATTAAAATTTTGATGTATCATGAATTACAGAAACTTTTAGAATATAAACGAGAAGTTCTTCATATTAATGACAGTTTCTTTAAAACATAAACTATAATAGGTGTAAAATTATAAATAAAGTTTATAAATACTAATTCACATATATTAGGTGCTTTTCGTACAGACAAAACAAGATCATCTCGCAGACCGTTGTAACTGAGTTTGCTCTTCACTGGAAGCCATCTGGTCAGATTGCGCTAAGTTTAGTTATTGGTTCAATAAAATATCAGTCTCTCTTCATTCTGTACAAATTACGAATCATATCTTTCCGTCCCACTACAACACCTCCTTTTGCCAACAAAGTCACATCCTTGGTCACGGTCATCAATTAATATAATGCCCTTTGGCCGCCGCCTACACCTTGTGGTGTAATCACGTTTGACGCTGGTCCAAGCTGGTTGTTGGTTGCTGGCCGCTTCGATCCACGCCAACTCTGCCCACGTTGTGTTCTCGGTTTCAGAGCAGTGGAAGATCAAAGATCGTAGTAATCGCAGCGCTGGTTCAAGCCATGTGGTGCTAGAAAAAATATCTTCACGACGAAAAAACAAAACGAAAGATTCATGGGGTTAATCTTCAGTTGGTTTATATAGTCTTGATACAACAGAAATTAACCCTTCCCGCATCAATCTCTATAATGACACTGCAACTTGTCTAAAATTCTAGATCTGTGTTCAAAGTACCTTAAAAATAGGAAATCTAGTGACAGCTGACATAGGCCCCAGAGGTACTTGATGCGAATTCCAGCCCAAGTCTCTGAGCTCCCAAAGTAATCTGCTTATATGCACTTCGGCCCAAAACTGGCGTGAGACGGAAGGGTTCTGGAGATTCAATTTTACATTAATCGGAATAAAGGATCATTGTTCCTTAATTTTGCTTTCTTAATCATCTATCCAAATTTAGTGAATTATCCTCCTTCCTTTGAAGTAGTCAGAGGGATTGCTCCTCTCTTAACTTCTTCACTTCACATCTCGTACCACTACTCCACACAGGCGGGGCTAAATTCTGCCTCTTCCTCCTTTTCTATTGCTATTCTAACTCTGCCCACATATCAGAGTTTATTCTCCTCATT
>OZ010587.1:38385338-38432838 GCA_963932145.1 Acanthosepion lycidas
ATGTGTTTAATATTCACAACTAAATAAATAGCATTGTATTGAGAAATATTTTTTTGGTGTAAATAAATGTTTTTTTCATTATTAGGCTTCAGCCATTGATTTATTATTTATACACATTTGAATGCATATATATATATATATATATATATATATATATATATATATATATATATATATATACACACACACACACACGGCACTGGTCATTTAATTTAGATATTCTTTAGTTTTCTTCAACAAATATAATAATATAATGGAGAATTCTAATTAATAAAAATCATCTTTCTAAACATTTTTGGCGTCTTGAACCATGTCTGCACCTATGTTTTCAAAAGAAAAAAATGTATCTCTGAGCTGCTATCTTAACACGATCATGAATATGTCATGAATTTACTACTTCACCACTTGTAATCCCACTCCAAAACATTTACACTATTTCCGTCTTGTTGACGTCTTAATATATGAAGACTTTGCTCCATCCGCCTGGGCTGTCGAAGGTAGCATGGCCTTCGTCGATGAAAAGAACTGTTGAAAAGTGATCTTCATATATTCTCTCACAGATTTCATTTGATTTTTCAAACTGATGTTTTTTTAAAAGAGGTTAAATGATCGGTTTCACATGTTTGTACAACTTGGTTTAGGTTACGATAACTTGTGCTTTTCGACACTTCTTCGCTTCTACAACAAATAAATATTTCATGGCTTAGCAAAGTCATATTTTTTACAACTTTTTTCTTAATACACTACATATATTGGCGAGATCAATTACACAGATTGTCATTATCAAACCTGAAGTCCAGAAACTTCAATGAACTTCATTACACTTCGGTGGTACATGCCGATAGTTATACAATTTCCAACGTTTTACTTTTGAAGTAAGCTCTGAAGTTATTAAACATTTTTCTTTATCCGTCAAACCAACGTTATGTACTATTTTAAAGCTTCAAACTCGCAACGTGACTATTAATTTGTGACTACGTAATTCGGACTAATTAGTAATTCGGATCATTTTATAGAAATGACAGCCACTTGTTTACTTTACAGCTGCGCAAAACGAAGCTGTTATCATTCAGTAAATAAACATTTAGGTTAAAATAAATATTCATTTTATATATCAGTATAACTTGATACAGCTAATAATGTATAAGGAATACATATATATATATATATATATATTATATGAAAAGATTACTTAATTTTTAACTTTAAATATCATTTTTATCCTGACTTCGAAGTTTCTTGGTAAAATTTCCAGTCTTCAGATGATTCTGGTTTTAAACGATATTTCCAATTTTTTTTTCCATTTGTTCCGCGTCTTTTTCAAACCTTTTTTGAAAAACGGCGCGGACAAATGGAAAAAAATTGAAAAAAAATGTAAATATCGGTTAAAAACAGACCTCCCTGAAGTCTGGAAATTTTACCACGAAACTTAGAAGTGGGATAGAAGATAAAATTGATATCTAAAAGTTAAGCAATTTTTTTCGTATAATGTTATTAACGCTCTATTTTTTTATGTTATCTTAATATTTTTAATGTTGAGCGATAGATATAAAAATATTTGCTGTTTCTCATATATATATATATATATATATATATATATATATATATATATATATATAAGTGGACATTAAAATCAACACCCAGAGATGACAGTCTTCATTACGCTAAACGCAATCGTCAGGTGATGTGCTTTGTGTTTTTGCTCGTCTATTTATATATACAGATCAGTGATGCATTGTGGGTAGTTCTGGGTGTTGACTTTAATGTCCACTTTTATATTCACAATTACCTACAAAGCATCACTGACCTGTATATATAAATAGTCGAGCGAAATGTCAACGCACATAGCCTGACAACTGGGTTTAGCTTGAAACAGACTGTTGCCGCTAGGTATTGACTTCAATGTCCACTTTTTTTATTTACATACTCGCTATCCCTGATATTGAGCACTTTAATCCATAAATATAGCATACATTAAAACTATATTTCATCATATATATATGATATAAGTTTTATTATAAAAATTATTATTTATATGATATATGTTTTATTATAAAAATTATTAGTTATATGATATAAGTTTTATTATAAAAATTATTATTTATTAGGTTTGTGCAAAAATAATGTCGTTTTCTCACATATGTTACTATGTGAGAAAACGACATTATTTTTGCACTAACCTAATATATGATATAAAGTTTTATTATAAACATATGAAACGTTACATTCGTTGTGGGATTTGTATTTTTATTAAGAAGCGCCTCTAAATACAAACGCCTTTCCTTGATAATCTTTGTTCTTCATAGTCTGCTAACTTGAATCTAAAACTTCATTTGCCAAGAAGATTCTCACTAACAAAAATTCGCTTGAATTTTAGAAATAGCTTAGAAGGTACGCCGTCATAAAAATTCATTTCAATCAAATTTCCCTTAATTTTTTCTTTCATTCAAATGTATAGTCGAAGTAATGACTTCTGTTATATGCCGTGTCCCTTCAGGATGTGAGTGATAATGGCCCTTCCAAACTTCCTATCTTTTGTTGCTCTAAGGAATACTTATCATCTTACTCTCCTTTCCACTCTCAGTTCGACCCACAATTTAAACAAGCTAATTACGATAGAAGAAAGGATAAAGAGAAGGGCGGAGAATAGATCAAGGCATCTGAAGGTGTCGATTGACATTGCATTTGAATAGTTGGAGATTATAGCTATCAAGGAAGCAAGTAAGAGGAAAGGATTTCCACAGGCGAGAAGTGCGAGACATGGAGCTATTGGAGTAGAAGAGACGGCTATATTTAACCGTTTCGACAGTGAAACGGTGGGACTGAGATACCAACCTAGTAGCACGTTTAAATTCATGCAGTCTGGGGACTAGCGAAAGTAGCTCGTCGGAGCAGTTAACATGAAAGTATTTGTAGAAAAGACAGAGGGAGGCGACGGTACGTCTGTGAGAATGTAACTGTAGACAAGATGCCACATCAAGACCAATCACATTGCATATCCGTCTCTGGATTTTTGTCGAGGATCTTAAGACGAACAGCGGGGCACCAGACCATATATGGTAGCAGTATTCCATGTAAGGGCGAATGGTTGATTTATAGATTTGAAGGATGGACTCGAGCAAGAAAAACTTTCTGGCACAACACAGAGAACCAACTTTCCTTGCTGTAAATGAAGCTATTGATTCAATGTAATTGTTCCATCTCAGGTCAGCGGAGAGTGTGAGACCAAGCAGGCGCAGAGAGCCACTTTCGTGGAGTTGAGCATCAGACATTCTAATGGGAGGCAGGGAGGGTTCTCTGTGGTGGGTAATAGAGAGCAGTTTTGTTTTTGAGGCATCAACGTTAACCAGCCATTTCCTGACCCAGTCAACCACAGATTGGAGGTCCTTTTCGAGACCAATGGCCAGGCTAGTTTTGTCGGCGATACCAGATTTGCTATTTAGGCAAGAGTAAATAGGAGTGTCGTCTGCATACATGCCTACTTAGGAAATTATGACATCAGGAAGATCGTTAATGAAGATAAGGAACAATGTAGGATCCAGGATAGAGCCTTGGAGAACACCTGCGTTCGTGAGAAAGGAACTGGAGAAGAATCCATTAGGGACGATATCATTACACAGTTTGACAGGAATGATTGTATTATGTCAAATAATCGTCCTGAATTACTGTATCCCTGAAGTATACGAAGAAGGCCGGCATGACAAACCCTATCAAACGCTTTAGAGATATCTAGAGCCACGGAAGGAGCATCTCCGTTATTGTGAAGTGTTTGGTAAACAAATTCAATTATGGCCGTGAGCACATCACCTGTAGATCGGGCAAAGCGGAAACCATATTGCTTGTCAGAGAGCCGATCATGGGATGTAAGGTGTTTAACAACTTCAAAGACTTTGCCGAAGAGTGGCAGGAGACTGATAGGACGGTAGTTAGATGGGTAAGAAGGGTCTCCAGAGTTCTTGAAGACAGGTACAACAGATGAAGACTTCCAACAGGATGGAAAGCAGGAGTCGTTGAGGAAGTTGTATAGCTTGGAGAGGATTTATTTTACTTTCTAACGACTATACACTCTTCTTCAATTGACACCTAATAAGTTGTCAATTGAATTCACTGTACATTTAATGGAGTAGAGACGAGCTCAGGAACGATGGCTTCATAGTGAGGCAACTTTAACTTAGTTTGGTAAAAGGCTTCAATGATCGCATTATTAAATTAAATTATAAGCTGTGAAACAAACTTCAAGACACAACTCAAAGACTTCGCGCTTTAATATCTTCCAAACTCCCTTTATTTTGACACTACGTCGCAAGTGGATCGAACTTACTTCACACATAATGATCCGCTAGACTCGAACGCTAACCATGATTTGATATGACATTTTATAATGTTTTGGAGCAACCAGAGAAGAACGGCGACTTCTGAGACAAATATGTTACCTTGCACTCTTTTTATAGACTGTTTTTTTTTTTGTTCAATTCACATTTTACGGCAGTGAGTGAATGCTTTTTAGCCACGAGTACGCAGTATGATGTGAGCAGGCCTTGAAATACTATCCTTTGGACCTATCACGTATACACATCGCCGTCTGGTCACCATCCGTTCTCAATTAGTTATAAAGATTTTGGTCACCGAAAAGAGGTGTTTGCTCAGCTGTTTACTTTAATATAAAGGTACAATAGAAAAGCAATTATCGAAAATCGAACTCTTTATATCTGTCTTCCTCGACTGATTCACGTATCATCGCTCTGTTTCATGTATCTGTTGAAATATGTTTTGCGACATCACGTTGCCTGCTACGTGGTTATAAATCGCATTAATCTTAGGTACTGTCTGCTAAATGAACAGAGATACTACGTGTGAACATAGCGAAAGATTAGACAACTACCAAAAAGATATATAATCAATGAATTATTCACACGCAAGTGATTTTTTTCTCAGTTGCAGAAGTAAAATTTTACATGATGTTAAACTTTTATTCCATATTTATTTTAAAAGTTTTTTCAATATCTTTTAGTCATCTATTTATTGGAATATTTTAACTTCATTAAGGATCCATAAGCGACTCGGTCAGGTGTTGATGTTTGAGCTCAGGTAAAAGCCAGGATTTTGAATGCTAATCTAAAATGATAATGTAATATACCATATCTGAACAAAATTACTTCAGCCATTTTGAATATCTCGACAATCAGTTACCTTAATGGAACAAGGCATATGTGACTCTAGTGTGTTGTTTAATCAGACGACAAAGAAACCGCATTGAGTTCACCTCTTTACTTGTTGGGCGTCGTATCCACAATACCGAATTTGGTCATTTTTTACATCAAATGTAAGATATTTTTTGGCAAGACATCGCCTATGTCCGTCATACAAACTGTCACTAGATTCAAGTTGGTTTCATATGAATTTTGGTTTCTAAAATTTCTGTTGAAATTCTGAGGACAAAATTAAGTATTAGGTTGGTGCAAAAATAATGACGTAATAATGTCGTTTTTTGACGTTTTAACGTCAAAAAACGACATTATTACGTCATTATTTTTGCACCAACCTAATAGAATACGATTAGATCACAGGCGGCAATCGCAAAAGATGAGTTTTTTTTTGTTTTTTTTTTAATGGAAAAGATGCTGAGTTCAGTGTGTGTAAAGCTTTAATGGCGTAGGAAGGTGTTGGATATTTTATTTTTATTTATTTATTTTTGCTAAAGTTACGCCAAAGCAAAACTGAAAAGCCATTCATGGTAGAGTGAATGAAGTGTGTGATATGAATGTAAGATTATGAAGTTAAGATTATGAAAGAATGGAGAATAGGTAACGATTGATTCTTCACTTGAAGTGGTTAAGATTGGAGTGTTTAGGAAAGTATCTATGCGGGAGACTGTTCCATAAATTATCAAAAAGAAAACTGAGGGAAACTTCCACCTGACATGAATACGGGGTGAATGAGGATCGTTTGACTCCGTGGGCGTAGCATGTCGTTTATTAGCTGTAAACGTCTGGAACTGGTGGAACTATAGAATGGAACTTCTGTGAACGTTTGTCATGTAAAAGGCAATAGGGTATAGCTATAAGATTGCGGCGTTGCGTACTTGGAAAAGAGGCTGTAGAATGAAAAATCTTCCAAGAACATCATTGGTTAGAAGCCTTATCAAAGTCAAGATTTCAAATATAGATTTTTAAAAGAAAAAAGATCTTTTCCTTAATTGGAATACACTCTTCTTACCTTATCTATTCTAATTTATTTTCCTTTCCAATTGTATTCATATCTATACATTATCTATTCTCTCTATGTTAGCATTTAAGTAACACTTACAAAACCGTCTATATCACTTTTGAATTTTGCTCCCTTTACTATGATTACTTGCAGGAACGTCTAGCATCATGGAGACGGGAACAGCCGATAGTCCTGTTTGCTTTCAGTTAGGGCATTGCGCTTCAGAAAGGCATCATTTCCCATCTTCTTCTTTCCCCAAAGGGATGGTCAAATGGTAAGGTGGTTGGAAACCTTTGGCCATGTAAGACAGTCCAGTTTGGATGTCGGACCTTACACATCCTATGGAAACCGTAGGAAAGATCACTTGATTTAGTTACAACACTCGCCACCACAGATTCCGTAGGATGAAACAAATAATCTATGAATTCTTTACTGATATACAAATATTTGTATCAGAAATAATTAGTAACCTTTTCAAGTTACTTTCTCATTATTTTATAAACACACATTTTCTCTATTTTACCCAGATCTCCAACCATTTATTTGCATCGTTTCTCTCTAAATCAGTTAATATATTTTGTTTCCTTCATATTTATCCGTTTTTTTTAACGAGTAATTTTTTGGGGGAATTTTCCTCCTTTAATTTCTTCATAATATTCAGTAAACATGCAGCTCTGTCTGCAACGCATCTTGTAAACAGATGGTTAAAACTATTAGTTACTGATGCAAACGTTTAGAATTAAAAAAGTAAGAGTAAACACACACATACACACAGACACACACACACACACACATATATATATATATATATATATATATATATATATATATATATATATATATATATAAGATTTAAATGATAAAACAAATAATGTTAGTCAGCATTTTATCTTGTTTTTTCCCGAAGAAAAATGTTCTTTTTTTTTAATTCGAAGCATAGACGCTTTAGAAATAACACACAGAAAACAAATGGCTGTAAAAAAACACGAAGAGTTGAATGCAGTGTAATGGTAGAACTAGGAATGGAAGTTCACAAATGTTGGTGTTTTTAGTTAACAACGTGAATATATCCTTCTGAATGCAAATTCACATATCTGGCCCAATTTTCTTACACTGAGTTCGAATTCTAGCTCGACCTGCTTATGTTCGTTCAGCACCAATGCTCCTGGCAAAGGCATCTGTCAATATCTCTGTGTTCAGATTCATCTCCATATATGTTAACAAACATTTGAATATTTGACAATGAAATAAAGAGAAAACTTGCTAAAAAGTCTATGCTCCGAATATTCTCAGTGGAATAACACTTTCTTATATCTACTGCCAAACTTGACTCTGATCAACATATACACATATAAATATTCTTTTGATTACATCCTAGAATTTTTTTGTTTCAAATCGTTTAGCATGAAGTCATGTGTAACGATTATTGGAAACGAGACCGCACAAAAAGCACGCGATTTATTTATTTTATTATATTTATTTATTTATTTATTATTTTTTTTTTTTACTTTAGTCGGGTAAATCATGTTTAATATGTGCATATATTATTTTAGTATAAGAAAAATACAAATAAATAAATAAAATAATAATAAATAAATAGAAGAAAATAAAATAAATTGCATTCTTAACGGTGCTTGTCTTATTGTCAATAACAGTTACACGTGATGTCACGATAGAGACTATTTCAAATTCCTAACTACCCAAAGAATACCCAGATAAAAATGTTCTTGATAATGACTGCGAAAGCCGAAAATGCTTGAAGAAAGAATAACAAAATATGAACTACGGATAATTTATCCACAACTTCGAACACAATACTCGACACATTATTCGAAAATTGAAAAAAAAAAAACAATAAAAATTAAACAAACAGACATTTGCTATATATATATATATATATATATATATATATTCGAGGAGGAGCATCAAGGAGTACTCACTCTGATAACTGGTAATTGGCTAAAATTAGTTGAAAGTTTTCACCATATAATGTTCGTTCTGGGTGATTAATATTCATAACTGAATTACGTGCATTGACAAGAAAGAAAATTATGTTGAAATATAAATGTCTGTTTCTTCATTACCTTATAGACTTATATATTTATCCATCATATTAGTCAGCAACACAAAATAACCGAAATTAACTTTTATTAGCTATTCAATTTCGCTTCCGGGTCCCTTTTTTTTTTCTTTTTTTTTTTTCATCAGTTATCGCGATAATCGCTAAAAGTACTTGTAAACACCGAGAAAAAACTCGACGGAAAACAAATTAGTATCAGAGTAGAGTTTAGAATAGTCTCGACTCGTGACACCTAACCGAGTCATGACCCAACTACATCTAGATTGTATACCACATTAGAATTACTCAAATTAACCAAGCAAAGCAGAATAAATATTGAAAGCTATGAAACTGCATCTAGAATTAGTTTATTATTTCTTTTATCCGACAGTGTGTCATTTATATTGCAGGGGATTTAGGGTTCTTCTCGAGCTTTAAATTGGAACTTAAACACAACGTTTCACAACCTGCAACAGTCTTTAAACCAGGATCGTCAACCTTTCATTTTTACATTGCATTGCTACTGATAATGTAAAATAAATTTTACATGTCAACAGAATATGAAAATATCAGTGAATATCATAAAATGAGCAACCAGTGCCAAACCAAAACCAGGAATAAATACACAGAAGCCATTGCTGTGTATCTGATACAATATAAAAAGCGTCGTCTGTTGGAACATGGGACATTGCAACCGCATATTGTAGCAACTTGATCGGGCAAACGAAGCAGTAGCTTAAAAGTGTCCTGCTTTGCCACACAGTTGTGATTTCCCCATACTCACCAGATTTGGCGTCAACAGATTTGTTTCGATCAAAAGAATATTTTAGAAGCATCAAAATATTAATAAACACAAAGTTAAACTAGTCTTTTGTAATTACTTTCCGAACATAATGAAACTAATAATATTTATTGTATATTAGTAGATCTTTTGACTTAATGGAAGCATGATGAGAAAGATGTTAATATTCACACATTTTAGATTTAAATAGGAACTTAGGCATATTCAATGAATACAGTCTACAAAAAGGCCCTACTTCAAACCCTAAACAACAATAATCGTGCAAACAATTAGCCCCAAAATACACTTCTGTAACATAACACATGCGAAAAAACATTTCCTCCAGAAAAAAGTTTCATTTCATTTTGTATTTCTCGTTTCGTGAAGAAAGGTCGCAGGCATGTCCGAATATTACGATTTTTAATATTAGGTTGGTGCAAAAATAATGTCGTTTTCTCACATATGTGAGAAAACGACATTATTTTTGCACCAACCTAATATCTTTCTCATCTTGCTTCCATTTGCTCAAAAGGTCCACAAATATACAATAAATATCATGTCTTATTATGAATATTATTACATTTTTATTTGTATCTCATGAATTTCTTTTATCTGCTTATTATATCCATCTATCTATCTATATAGGTCTATATAAAGGGTGCGATGGATAAATTGTCATCTAAATTAAGCAAAAATGAAACTAACACTGACATCTCATTTCGACAGATATATTTACCAAAGTTACACAAAAATATCTTGAAATGCTAAAGAGTCAATTTATTCAATAAAACTGTCATTGGCTTCAACCACGGCCTCCAGATGACTTCGGAATCCTCTTCAACTCTTCTGGACGGTCTCTTTGTCTAAACCAAGTAGTTAGTGAATGCTGCCATAATCCATACCTCCAGTTCATCTTTAGTGTTACAATTGTCTGATAAACATGACAGGGTTATCCTGCTTGTTTGTCATGATGGAGAGGCCTTTTTCCAAACATAGTGTCTTCCAGCAGTCACCCTCTTTACCTAGAGCAGCAATACCTCCTCAGGACACTTGATGTAGGCCTCCGTATTGAGTTTGAAGCCCTCGCCAACACATTCACAGTTCTTTACTTATCAGAGCGATCAGACTGAGTTTTCCGATCTGACGTACCTTCGTAATCACCATTAAACTCATCGAACTCGTTCCGAATTCTTGCGAGATAAACGGGTGCCTACTATATATATATATATATATATATATATATATATATATATATATATATATATATATTACGGATGCCTAATATATATATATATATATATATATATATATATATATATATATGTATATAATTTTGAGAATTCAGTTTGGTTAAAATTCAGTCCTTTGCTGGTGAGACTGGAGAGACCTCTGCAAAGCACAGGCCTCGGTGATGGTACATGGAGGCCCATATATATATATCTATATACATATATATATATATATATATATATATATATATATATATATATATATATATATATGTATGTATGTATGTATGTATGTATTTTTAAACGGGTCACACGGACACTTTTTCCACTCCTTTTTGCAACTTATAAAAAAATGAGTTGAAATTGTACAAAACAAATAAGTATAATGCACAAAAATGCCGGTATCTGTGGCAAAGTTGAAAGAAATAACCAATACGTGTACAAATACAAATAAATATAATGATTATAATATGTTTAATAAGAAAAAAAAATAAAGAAACAATATTTGCGGATTATATTAAATCATTATAATTACTTTTAAGCAATATTTACGTTTTTTTTCTTTGTTTTTTTTTTTTTTTTATTAAACTTAAAGCCCATTATTTTTGGAGCATAGAAAAAACCTGTCGTCTCTTCTTGAGTTCAGAACGCCATAATATATCGAGACTGCTATCCCCTTCCTGACAGGGCTTCATTTCTTTCTTCTTCTTCTTCTTCTTCTTCTTCTTCTTATTATTATTATTATTATTATTATTATTATTATTATTATTATATTTCCTTTGCCTTCTGCTGTATACTCATTTCTTTCCGGGTCCCGACCAGAGACTTGAGGTCAGAAATGCCATCATGAAATTTTCCACTGAGCAGTTTAAAAAAATCGCACATATTTTTATAGATAAATCCTTCAATGTGGGCTGTGCTTGTGAGTACAATTTTTTGTATTTCTTTAAGGCATGGGCTACCAGGGATTCCATCAATGAGTCTATTGGAATCTTTCCCAATCAATCCGAGGGCTCCAACTACATGTTAATGTCCTCATGCGCCACATTTTTGAGATTTTGATTTCATGGTCCTTGTATTTTGATAGGTGTTTAGAAGATCTTCAAAGATACATTACAGTCTGCAGTGACTGCCATGTGTAATAAGGAGGCATATTTTGTCTTTGCGGTCTCTAATCACGATGTCAGGACGATTAGCTTTGATTGTCCTGTCTGTATGTATTGTAAAATCCAATAAAATTGTTACAGGTCCTATCACTGTACCCGGGTCTGCGAGGTGTTCATACCAAATTCTTGCAGTTTCCTTTCCGTAAGTGTTGCAGAATTTCCAGTGCAGATATTGACCCACTCTATCGTGCCGTGTTTTATATTCACTTGGTGCCAATACCGTGAAACCTGAAAATTATTTCTGGATATTTATTTACACAATTTTACAGTATGTCTTATTTGTAATTTCTAGTTAGCAAGCATTTGGTCCTGTGCATCAAGAATAAAACGTTCGGTTTCAGCTTTTAACCCTGCGCTACGTAGCCACTGATGGCTACGGCGTTTGTCTACATCAGCTTGTTTGCTACGGGTTTGGAGTATTGACCGTGAAGCAGTTTATCTTATTATCGTTTCTGTATCTGGTCGGTTGCATTTGCCTTTGCTTTCTTTTTTAAGTATTTTGCAGTTTCAGTCGGTGTATTATGCTTTATTTCATCCAAATGAAACTCCATTTTGAACTTGTTGGCTCCCTTTATTGCTGAATTAAGTCACTTACTACTTTCATGTTCTTTGACGCAGATCATCATCCAATATTCTGTAGTTTCTGGGTATCTTTGAAGACCAGTAGTTTTGTAAGACAGAATCTAGTTTAATATTTTCAATTCTCTCGCATGGTCCAGATAGTTAGCCATCATTTACACAATTATCACTAGATAGCTGTTTCTACCCAGTCATGCCTATTTTTGTCTCCCTTCTGAAATAATTTCTCATTACTGTCCCAGAACAGGGGACAGATTATTTCTTGCCTCTCGAAGCTTTAATATAGAGTAATCCTTCCGAATCCACAGTGGGGGTGTTGCAAGACCACCAGTAAATACATAAAAGTATGAATAGTCGTCAACCATCTATGTATACTCTATTTATCCTCTACATAGATCATACCTAAGATAAAACTTTATTTATAAATTGATAAATATAGAAACAGTAAAAGATTATGAAAAATAACAAATGATAAAATAAAATACTTATTTGTAAAAAAAAAAGTATTCTAATAAAATATATGAAACGAAGACAAAGTTCGTTCTTACCGTAACGACTTTGACATAAGATTTTTCTTTGCTTATTAAGTAGGTAAAGTTTACCATTTCGCTTAGAAGAAGCACTTCTCTTTGGCATATCCAAATTCCCAACATCATTCATTTTGTGCTTTGGAATCTTTATGGGGTAAAACTTATAAATTGCCTATTTCTGATGCGGGGTAGGGGTGAGAGCGGATAACTGAAACAAATTACATATAAGGGAAATCACTGTAGTTTGTTTTAATGCATCATCATCACAATCATCATCATCATTGTTATCAATGTTATTATTTCTTTATGCTTATCATTAGAAACTGAGAGAGAGAGAGAGAAAAGAGAAAGAGAGAGAGAGAGAGAGATTGTTAACTCTCTATCATCTTTCAGGGTGTCCTTGCTGTCATCAACATTGAAATGGTAACGATGGCTTCAATTCTTCAAATTCATAATTTACCTCATTTTGATTTTAATTTTAATGCCTTTGTCACTGTTCTAAGAGCATTAGTTATTATGGGAACGAACCTAACCTGTATATTCCAGACTTTTCTCCATTCCTTGGAGAATTTCTCGTACTTTTCCACATTTTCAATTTCTTCCATCGTCCCTCTATTGTACTGTTCACAATCTGGCAGATCTTCATTTTAATCTGTGTATATTTCTTAGATCAAGTATTGTAACTATTTACACTATTTACATCGTTTGGACTGTTGTCCTTATCTTTATTGCCATATTCGTCAGGAGATATACGAAATTCCAACGTATATGTAAATAATGTAAATACTTCTTTTTCATATTTAATATTATCAGATCTATTTTTCTCGAGTTGGAGTCTGTCTTGGGTAAGACGATGAACTATATCTATGTAGCAAAATCTCTGATCGGAAAGTTTTGAGGAGCGTGGAACCACCTCTTAATTGCTGTTGTTGCTAGGTCCACCCTGACCCGGGGTGGTGGCACCTGTTAGGGTCATAACTATGGACAAATAGTTAAGTCACAAACTAGGATCAAAACATTATGAAATTAAAAAAAAAAATAGTAAAAATACCAGCAATACATTTTCATTTAAAAAGAAATTGCCAAAAGTACGTTTTTGTAAATAATGAAGAAAGAAAAAATGACCAGCAGTAACTGCAGAAGAAATTTATGCTCTCCCAAAAAGTAATGCTCACAAGAAAATTAATGCTTCCCACAAAAGTAAATTTCAGCATTAAATGACCCATAAAGAGTTGATATACCGCTAAAGTAACACTTTTTGGGGGTTGTGGTATTCAGTCTGGATCAATTTTCAGATTTTACTAAGCCTAGCTTAAATGTGACATGTGATCTAAAGAACTGAGCACCCAGAGAGAATCGAACTCACTACACAGTCGTAATTGATCAGCTTGTTACTCATTACACTACGTCGAAAGGCCCCTTCAGCCTCAAAGGATCTTCCATGCATTTCCTATAACAGCCACTAATTTGTGCTCAAATCATTTGTTTTCATAGCTGCTCAATACGGGAAGGGGGGTATAATAATCGGAGAGTCAGAATTGTTTCGAATATAAAATAAACATTAAGGGGAGTTAATAAAGTTGTGGTCGGAAAATTACTTTCATGAACAATAGCGCGAAATTAATAGAAGGTTTTCAAAATTCTCTTCAAAAAATAAACGTTAATACTGGCTACATTTTCGACCATTTAATGAAATTTACACTCTTTTCTCTTTCTTTTTTTCTATAGCAATTCTCTGTCGAGTGTGTGGACAAATACTTGTTCTATCATGGTAACCAGTCTAATAAGGATATACCTGAAGGGTATACCATGCATTACAGTCAAATATAGGCAACATGGTGACATATTTCGATAAAAGCAACGCATAACCTTGCAGGTTAGGCCCAGTTTGAAATATCTTCAGGACCGGTAGCCCAGTCTGTTCAGATCGTATCCGATTAAGAATGTTTCCAAGTGTCTAGATGCGGCTCCCAAATCACCTTGGCTGCTTCATCCTTCAAATCTATAAAGCAACAACACACTTGACACCCAGCCATGGAGATATGCCAAACTGTTTAAGGTCATGTAACTGACTAGTAATCATATGGTAAAGAACGGGATATTTACTGTAGCCCATCACAAGACAGATATCAATTAAAATCAGAAGCCACGAGAGCCATGTGTAGCATCAGTTCATTATTATTATTATTATTATTATTATTATTATTATTAATATTAATATTATTATTATTCCTTTGCTTTTCGGTGTATACTCATTTCTTTCCGGGTCCCAACTAGAGACCTAAGCTCAGAAATGGCATGATGACATTTTCCACTGAGCATATTTTGAAAACAAAACAAAACAAGAAAAACATCTAAGATAACACACATTTTACGTGTATAAAGCTCTTCGCAAGGTGTGAGCTGTATTTGTGAGTACAACTTTTTTGCATTTCTTTAAGGCTTGTGCTACAAGGAAGCACTTCTCTGAGTCTGTCGGAACCTTTTCAAAACAAACCGAGGGCTCCAACTACAACTGGAATTAATGATGCCTTCAGGTCCCCCATTTTTGAGATTTCGATTTCAAGGTCCTTGTACATTGGTAGTTTTTGGGAAGATCTTCAATGATACATTACAATCTGCACGGACTGCCATATCAATAAGAAAGCATATTCTGTTTCTGTACTCTTTGATCACTATGTCTGGGCGATTAGATTAACTGTCCTGTCTTTGTGTATTGTGAAATTCCCTAAAAATGTTACAGGTTCTATCTCCGTAACCGGGTCTTTTCGGTGTTCATACCAGTTTCTTGCAGGTTCTTTCCGTAAGCACTGCAGATTTTCCAGCGCAGATATTGGCCCACCCTTTCATGCCAATTTCTATATTTAGTGTGTGCAACTTGATCACATGCATTTTGGACTAACACAATTTATTATTATTATTATTATTATTATTATTATTATTATTATTATTATTTTATTTCCTTTGATTTCTGGTGTGTTTACATTTCGTTCCGGGTACCACCTAAAGACCTAAGGTTAGAAATGGCATCGTGACATTTTCCGCTAACAAAAAAAATATTTTACATAGATAAAGCCCGTCGTAAGGTGTGGGCTGTACTTGTGAGAACAATTTTTTTTTGTATTTCTTTAAGGCATGGACTTTCAGGAATGCTTCAGTTAGTCTACTGGAATCTTTTCCAACCAATCCGAGGGCTCCAACTACAACAGGGATGGTTGATGTTCCCATGTGCCACATTTTTGAGATTTCTATTTCAAGGTCCTTGTATTTTAATAGCTTTTTGAAGATCTTTAAAGATACATTGCAGTCTACAGGGACTGCCATATCAATACGGAGGCACCTTTTTTTTGTTTGCAGTCTCTAGATTGTTATGTCTATGTGTATTATTATTATTATTATTATTATTATTATTATTATTATTATTATTGTCTTTATCTATTTCAGGGCCCTTTCATCGGTCGTGGCATTCGGAGCAAATATCATCTGTAATAAAATTCCCGACCTTGTACCAAAACAACGGTCGATATGCCAGAGACGACCTGACGCAATCGTTGTGGTCGGGGAGGGGGTGAAGCTTGGCATTCAAGAATGCCGCTACCAATTCCGGAACATGCGATGGAATTGTACACACACACGCTCAAGGAATTCCATGTTTGCCCATGTACACCTTGTACGTAAGTAATATTACATTGACTATTTTTATCTGCCTGTGTGTGTATATATGCGTACACTTGTATGTATTTGTATATGTGGGTGTTGTATATATGGGAGTAGGTGGTTTACTTTAGATGGAGGCGGAGGGATACTAAAACTTTTTGACTCGGCAAATTTGTTTTGGGGCCATTTAGTCAGAATGTAATCTGACTAAATGACCCAAAATCAAATTTAAAAAAATATCCTTTCTAGGTTGGGCGAAGAACTTTTCAGTACCCTTTATTGTTTAGAATGGAAAAGGAAAGAAAATCGTTGCGTGTTATATAGGTACCTCCACGAAACCGCTAAAAAATAGAGCATAGTCTGATGAAAAAGACGCCAAACTTTATGAAAACAAAATTTTATCGTCTAAATGCTTATGTTTTTATGAAGAGGATAGACCAAATTTTTTTTAATTATTTAAAAAAATTTTTCCATCTTTTTAGAATATTCTAAATTTTGATTTAAAAACCTTGTTTCTCTTTGTTGCAACAAGGGGTAGTAAATAACAGATAATTTTTAGCACGTTTTTTTTTTTTGTATTACACACATTAATTTGGAAAAACTTGCAAAAATAAAAATAATTGTCAGATGTTAATGAAACTTTCAGAAACTATTCATAGATTATCGAAATTATTATAAATATGTTTTTTTTTTATTAAAGTCATGGCAGAAATATTTTTTTTATATTTATTAACACCCCCATAACTAATTTTGTGAAAAACTCTAGAAATTCGAGCCCATCAACCTTAGTGATTACAATAGTTAAAAGCACAAGGCTTTGAAGAATTCAAAACATGTTTTTGTTTTTTTTAATTGGAGCTAACGTACCTGAAAATCAGCTCTGAATTGTAACATACAAAACTCAATAAAACAAATATATTATTTAATTTCAAATGCTTTTATTTGTTTTTAGTTGTTTTTTATGAATATTTTCTGAAAGCCAAAAATTTTTTCAATGAAAATTGAATTTTTAATACCATTATTTGTTACTTCTTTAATTATAATAGATTTTTACATTAAGTTTTTAAAAATATTATAACATTAGTTAAAAGCACCATCAACCTTTCAAAGTGTCCGTATGAGATTGTCATTGTCTAGCGCTTTGAAAATTGTATCGTTTGGACCAAACAGAAGAGCCATGGTAATTAAAAAATGTAATTTTGTGCTTATAATTGGGCGGTAATTATAAAGTACGGAAGACCAACCAGAATACAATTTAGTTGCATTATTTGAGTTCAGCATTGTTCTCCGCTGTTAAGGCCTTTACTTTTGCGAAACACGCATGGAGAAGTTAATTTGATTTTTCAATTTTAACTGAGAAGGGTACCTATAAGTATCAGTATCATCTTATGAAATTTAACTACTGCTTTATATGATCTTATTTTTATATTAATCTCAGTTATGACATTTTTCCATAAATGAAATATAAAAATTAATAATAAAATGAATGGAAATACAAATAACACATTAAAATGTAATAAATGTACATAAAATTATAGTATTTTATGTACACTTCTGATAAAATTTCATAAGAAAGGTACCTATAAATTAATTAGATACCTTTTTCTTATGAAATTTAATCTCACTCTTAACAGACTTATCTTTTAATTTCTTTATATTTTCCATAAAGCATCGTAAACTTAAAGATGAAAGCTAAGTACAAAAAAAAAAAAAATGAAAAATTAGAGCGCTGAAAGTTTTCCTTAAAAGTAACGAGTTAAATAATTTCTTCACTTAAATCTAAATAATTTCACTTCCTTCCATCCGTAAAAAGAATTATCCTCCCATAAGTTATCTAAACGTCATGAATGTGTCTTTCGTCACCTGTCAAGCGACGCGAAAGGTTATGACCTGCTTTATTTTATTTTCAAATTACATTTTTTCGGCGCAGAAGCTAAGTTAAGCTTGGTTCAAAATATTTTAAATAAACATTATAATTTCTGATTTTATCAAAATCAGTTTTGAAAAAATGATAATTGATTTTTAAAAGAATATCAAAGTCAGATTTTCATCTTTTTCATCAAATGATTGAAAATGATTGAAAATGATTGATTATCTGTCCTTTTTTTTTGACAAAAAAAAACAAGATTTTTAACGAAAATTTCGGACGTGCTAGGAACGATTAAAAAATGTAAAAAAAATACCCCAAAAATACTTTGATCTTTCCTCTTTAATAATAATATGAACATTAGACGATAAAAACTTGTTTTTGTCAAGTTCGTCGACTTTTTCATCATGCTATCTCTGTTTGTTTACATTTTCGTGGAAGTACCTACATAGAAGAGAAATTCAGTGTATTTCTCTATGAATTTTATAGATACCATTTGATAAGTATGATCTATATAAAGTATATATGCCTGCAATTGACCAAGTGTATGTGTGTTGCCAAAAGAATTGCCACCGTTTCGTTCAATTTTTAAAATCAGTCGATGAAATTGAAATAAGCTGCTTTGTTTCGAAAATACTTTGATAAAAATCCTACTTCGCGGTTACATAATTTCTTTAATTTAATGTAATTTTATAGAACTTCATAGTAAACAATATTTTTTAATTTGGTTTCGATCGGTCAATGTAGGGTTATTTTAGATGTGACGGACGGACAGACGGAAGTCACAGAATTCTATATACATATGCCAAGTTTATATGAAGTTCTCTTTTTTTACAAGAAGTTCATAAAAGAAACTATTTTTCTTTTTCAATTTTTTTTTTTTTGGGGGGGGACAAAATATGAAACAGGTACGAACAGCAGAAAATAGAAGATTAAAAAATTAGTAAATAGTTGTGAAGATAGAGAAAGAGAAAGAGAGAGAGAGATTATGTGTGTTTATTGCGGGTTTTGCTTTTTAGCATTATTATGGGGCTATATAGATTGTTTTTGACTTAATCCCCCCGGTATATATATATATATATATATATATATATATATATATATATATATATATATATATATAGATAGATAGAGAGAGAGAGAGAGAGATAATGAACAGACTCAGAGAGACAGATAGATCCGAACAGTTAGATACATACATACATACGTTCTTATAGATAGAAAAATACTGAACATACTCACTATATGTATATATATATATATATATATATATATATATATATATATAGAGAGAGAGAGAGAGAGAGAGAGAGATAGATAGATAGATAGATAGATAGATAGATAGATAGATGTCTGTACTCGGCCTGTGATGAATGCACTGAAAAGAAAAGGTAACTCATTTTCCTTACATTTTTATGTGAAATGTACATAAGACTTATTGATGTATTTTAACGAATGGGAAGTGAATCAAGGCAAAAATGCGCCCATCAAGCTAAGCGTTTGGGCGTCCCGTTTTTCATTGCCTACACAGATATCCGGACGTCGTTTGTAAGCGGGCCATGTTTAAGCAGCCGATAACATCAGTCACTCGAAATAACAATACCAAAAACGAAATGAAATAACTCAGAAATATGTATAACTAAAATAAATAAAAACAGAAAAGAACTAATATCTAAAAAGGACATAAAAAGGGTTTCCTCAAAGGTAAGAACAAAAACAGAAAAAATATCTGTACTCCTCTCTGTGTGTGTGAGTGTGTGTGTGTGTGTGAGTGTGTGTGTGTGAGTATGTCTGTGTGTATGCCTGTATGCTTGTGTGTGCGTGTGTTTTGCATTTACGATATGCCATCCAAAAATCTTTGAGAATTAAAGCGCAAAATGGCTTCCTTAAAGAAAGAAAAATGGATGATGTTCCTTATTTTCCAAGTAAATTTAATAGTTCTAGAAAATACCCGGTGAAGCAGTGAAAACTCCGTGTAACGTGAGACTAATGAGTAAATTGGTTAAAATTCACTGAATTTTTGGGTGTTACTTATCTCCAATTTACGAAATATACTTCATTCATTCATTTACGCATTCATTCATTCTCTCTCTCTCTCTCTCTCTCTCTCTCTCTCTCTCTCTCTCTCTCTCAGGGTTTCTTCTCTCTGTCTTTCTCATTCCATGTTTTCCAGTTCCCTTATCAATTGGTCTCTCTCTCTCTCTCTCTCTCTCTCTCTCTCTCTCTCTCTCCCATGGTTTCTTCTCTGTGTCTTTCTCATTCCATGTTTTCCAGTTCCCTTATCAATTGGTCTCTATCTCTCTCTCTCTCTCTCTCTCTCTCTCATGGTTTCTTATCTCTGTCTTTCTCATTCCATGTTTTCCAGTTCCCTTATCAATTGGTCTCTCTCTCTCTCTCTATCTCTCTCTCTCTCACCCAATCTTCTTTGCGTTTCTTCTTTCTCTTTAGAACTCTACAGACACTCACGATTTAGGTCCTCCTAATCTTTAACCATACTACTCGACACTGAAATCGGATCCTTGTTCTTTTTAAGCCAAACTTGTCATTTCTACTATTAATAACAAATCGACTTCGCCGGCCAGTGGCTCCTACCCAGCATGTATGGGCTGATCGAGTAAGGCGGGAAAAGATTCCACCGGGCTTGTCTAGAGTAACACAACGTACGCAGAATGCGTCGCTGGCTGTCTAAAAATGATTAGACCACGGACAGACGTCTCAGTTCTTTACCCTCTAATCTCGACCATCCATCATTATTTACAGAGACTACAACGTCTTTATAACGCTTCAGTGTCATGGCTGTAAATCAATGCGACTAAAAATAGTGTTAATCTGTCTGTTCGACATCCAGATGCCGCCTCTGTTTTGAAGGCCAAAGCAGTCAAGTTAGCAACAACCTCTATTCTTTTTCTTCGTCTTGGGGGAAGAGGCACAATTCACTAATGCCTAATTCCTGGGGCTCTGTTTCCCAGGCAGCACCTTCACATTGCACTCACGAGGTAGGGTCAGTCGGCAATATATTGGTGAAGATGGGCAATTTTTGTCACCACCCACGACAATTGTAAATTGCACGACAAAAATGGCTGCCACGGGAAGACACTTATATGACACTGTATGGTGTCTATAGTGTCTATAGGGACTTTATAAGTGTCTTTATAGTGTCATTTAAGTGTGTTTTTATAATGTCTTTATAAAGACACTTATAAATACACTATAGACACTATAAACACTTAAATGACGCTATAAAGAAACTATAACGTTCGAATTCCAGTGAGATATCATTTTTTCGTAAAAAGATATTTAATTTTCCCATCATCTTTTCCCCTAACGATAGTCATCGTAACGGAATTTTACTACTTTAAGAAATGAAGAAAGCAAATTTAAAAGAAGATTAATTCCTTTTTTATTATTACTCTCATTACAAGAACAGTCTAAACTATCGAACTTATTCTTTTGCTTTTGTTATTATAGCAACGATTCACCCAATCCATTGTACAGCTTTCTTCACGTATACAAGGAAAATTATGTTAACTTTCCAACAGAATATGTGGCTAACAAAAATAAAATAAGCTGATCAGTTATGGTTCAGTTTCAGCAACGTGATCCACAAGCGAATACAACTCCCAGCAAAACATGTGGCATAGATAATTCGATATTTACATACAGAGAAGCTCTTTAATTCCATTCTTACAAAAAAAATTATTGATATAAAAATTGGTCGACATATTGATGCCTACCGCTTCCTTCAATTTCCTCACACCTCAGCGATGTTCCCTGTCTATTATCTGAACTTCATCCAGAAAGAATCGAAGAAATATCACAACATTTTTATTAAATTCATAGCCATTACGAAAAGCAGAAAAATGCATATCTATCAATGAATGGCCTTATGATTTCACAGAACAGCTATGAGATCACGAAATTAAAGTCAATAATTTGCAAAGTTATTATTATTATTATTATTATTATTATTATTATTATTATTGAACCGGAGAAAAACTGGGTAATGCTTGTTTTTTCTGAAGTTATACTTACCAATTTTTTCGGAGGTCATGTTGGTTACTGCTTTTGGTAAGGAACATAATATGTAAAGAAATAAGTCATTGCATTCCCCTAACGTAGATCGTCCGATTTGAAGAATGACAGGTAATCCGAATTCCTTTTCTAATGTCTACAATCAGGGTTCAATGTGACATTTTGAAATTAAATAAATGCTTTGAAAAACTGTAAATGTTGGCTTCTGGTTTTTTTTTTTTTTTTTTTTTTTTTTTTTGGTTTTTTTTTCAAAAGTGTCGATGCAACAGAATGGAAACAAAAATTAATAAAAAGATTATATTCAAACACAGTCACTGTCACCGGCAATTATCTAATCGACGAAAGATATACCGCTAAAAATATCTCATTTAATGCACAGTTTTTGTAAGTTTGATCAATACTTAATTCGCTGATTAGAACTTATATCAGAATAAGCTCAGTGAAATAATTATTTTTCTGGAATATCTTACGACAGTGATTCGTAAACAGTGCGGCGGAAGAGGATAGCAGGTGAGGCGGAATGATTGAGAGACAATCAAAGATTTAGAAACAGTTTCAAAACATTCGTATACCAAAAATAAATGATTTCAAAATTTTAGATATTATTATGGATTAGTAATAATTGCACGCATGAGTCCCAGTATAAATAGGTATAAATAATTATTGACTGGTTTTATCATTGTGATATTTTTACATTATATCAAGTATTAAGAATATAGTAACTAGGGTCCGCAAATTGGAGGAGAGAGTTATCAATGATAATGATTTGACATTGAATCCGCGGTTATCTCCCTTTAACCTACTTTATGTTTTTGTTTTTTTTAATGTACTTTTTATCACATAAAATTTGGTGAGGTGCGAGCAAATTTTAATTCCGAAAGTTTAGGAACCACTGCCTTACGAGAATATGTTTTTCCCCGCTTCTTCAATACGTGCAAAATTTCCACGAATTTCTGGAAATGCACAAGTTGTTTACATCTGAAATATGCGCGGGTATATCATTCGAAAGTTTACCAAGAGATGAGATTGTTATGACATAATTGTACTTTTATATCTGTACAAACATTTTTTCATGTCTGATGTTGATGCTGGACGTGGGAGAGGAGAAATCATCATGCACTGCAGGAGAATTTGGGAGTGTCTGCAAAGAAGGGTGAAACATTCTCTCGGGCGGCTGCTTACCAACTTTTCTCAGCGTCTCCTGAAATGGGCCTGGCACGAAAATAATGGCGTCTGTGCCACGCTTGCATTGGTGCAATTACTTATTACAAAGTCGATTGACGTTAAGCTTTCAGCAAAAGCAATGTTGCAATATTGTCTTAATGCTGTAAACAGAGACTTTTATCAATTATTCTGTCTACTTATCGCATTTTTTTTCTTTCTATAAATACACCATAGTTGTTTATTTTCCCGCCTTTTTAGTTCGGCTTCTTTTTGTAATTTGTCTTGTATTTATATATTTAATTTTCTAAATCGCTGTCTGATTTATATAATACCTGTCTACCGCGAAAATAAAAGTGGTTTTATTCAATTGAAGAGGCTTGAAATGTTGCTATTGTTATTATCATCAGATGTAATAAGGCTTTCTTTTATACTAAATTTCACTCAATACAAGGTTCGAGAGCCATTCAGCTAGAAGGCCACTGTTAAAACGTGAAATAGGCGGTGGAAGGAAGAGTGATTATAAGAATAGGTGAGAATAGGAAACACTTAACTTGAAGAGGTTAAGATTGTATTTTTCAAGTTGGAAGGTTTGTTCCACAAAGTAATAGTTCTTGGGGAAAACTGTCTGAATGGAAGATTCTCCTTACATTTGAAATACGAAGGAAATGTGGGTGATTCGGCTCCTTGGGTGTAGCATGGCCGGTTCTAGTAGTAAAGGCCTTAACTGCTGAAATTAAAGAATGTAACTCCTTTGAGCATTTTCTATAGAAATAGCGATAAAATAGTGGTAGGATTGCGACGTTGAGTTTTCGGTGAAGAAAATGCAGAATGGAGAAAATATGTCTTACTGCATAAGATCGAGTAAATGTTACTTAACTTTGTCAAAACTGGAAAGTAAGGATTAGGTGCTTCAATTTCAACTATAACAGGTATTCGATTTTTAGTCGAATCTGACTCTTGTAAATATAAAATATGACAGGAGTTAGATACTTTCTGAAGCAACAAAATATGAGCCCACCATTTTCCCAGTATATATATATATATATATATATATATATATATATATATATATATATATATATATATATATATAATTAAACCTAAAGAGCCAGATGAACCTACCAAGGTTTCGCCTACACGGTTCGTCAGGGAACACTGATATATATATATATATATATATATATATATATATATATATATATATATATATATATATATATATATATATGTTTCACTTGAGGCTTGGATTGAACCTGAGACCAAATAGCCGTTCAAAGCATCTAGCCTCATTCAGAATGCAACCGTTTATCTTGACTGGAGTGAACGGTGATGTTGAGATGATACGAGCTTGGTTTTTATTAATATGAGTACTGAGAAACGGGATAAAAAAAGATTGTTACGCCAGTCTACAACGGACCAAGTGCACTAGTAGAAAATACATAATTATTTCAACTATAAGAGAGACATTGTCCTTGGCGGCATAAGTAAGGACAATGAATTCCTCTGCCTTTACAATTATTAGCAGACATCGAACAAATTCTTAAAGTTCATCCTATAGTTGTAGTAACTTACATTTTTCAACTTTATAATTTTATGTAAATTCTACTGCATTTCAGAAAAAAATTTACAGACGAAATGCAAATACATTTACATAGCAAGAGACAAACAATCGTGATAAACTCACACGGAATAAAAAAAATGAAAAAGCAACACCATTTTAACCATCATTGCTAGAAGTTTGTAAATCTACTCTTTTTAAATGTCCGCGCCTTGCGGATAAAAGGCTATTCTTAAAGGAAAATTTCGTTTATTTAATTTTCTCGTCCAGTAATGAGTATTTCTTGTGCAGTTAAGAATCTTTTTCGATAGAACTATATAATTTTTTATGTTTTACGACATTTGTATTTTTAATCATCACATCACAAGTATGTGCTTTTCATAACAATTTAACTCTTAAAGTCTTTGAACAACAAAACATTTGCATCTTAACGATTTATTGAGTTTACATATATTTACTAAAACTTCCTTTCTCACACCATATTTATGTACACGTATAGACATTTTTTTCTTTTTAAAATTATGCAATAACATGCTTTACATAATTGCTGAAATATTCTCTAGGCTGTTTCTTCGCCAATTTTGTCTCTGGTATTTCTGCTGTAATATATATTAACATATATATCATGCTAATAATAAATATATATTGGTTCCTCAACGTTTTATAAATATAAATAAAATGTAAATTTTAGCTATGTTATTTTACATCGAACAATGTTTTAGCACTCACTGTGCGCTATTTTATATTTATATATGTTATTAACACACACACACTCCGTTCTGGGGATACCGATAAACTATATCCGGCTGCAAGACTTCTGATTGGAAATTTTGAGGGCCGTGGAACTACCTCTTAATTGTTGTTGTTGTTGTTCCCAGGTTCACCCTAACCCAGAGTGCTAGCACCTGTTTGGGTCACAGCCATGGGCAAATAGTGAACCTCCAAAATGGGATCAAATGTATAAAAAATAGATTTTTATAGTAAGAATACCAGCAATATATTTTCAAAGTAAAAAAAAATGACCAGCAATACATATTCGAAAAAAAAATTACCAAAGGTCCCAAGAAAATTAAACTTTGGCATTAAATGACTCATAAGAGATTGATATGCCGTTAAACAGACCAAACCAAACACACACATGCATCCACACACATACGCATAATATATATATATATATATATATATATATATATATATATATATATATATATATATATATATATATATATATATACATATATATATATATAGAGAGAGAGAGACAGACAGACAGACAGACAGACAGAGAGTCGATAGTTAATATGCCAGTATTTCTGTTGTAATTTTGGGATCGTTTTGGTTCTGTTTCATTTTCATATCTTTGTAAGGACTTCATTGGTATTCCATTGTTTGAAACAATGCAATGTCTTACTGAATATATTCTAGTTTCTTGTTCATTTCTCTTTGTCGTTCTTTTTCTACGTTGTTTCTTCGTAAATAAATGAAGAGAAGAGACATAATAAAGACAATGGAAGCGAGAAGTGTATAACCTTTTAAAGGATATATTTTAATAATGATCCTTTGGGTTCTACGAACAAAACTAAACTTTCTAACTACAAGCACAACAATAAAGACATTATACAGCATAGTCATAATGAAAGTAATAGCGATAATTTGTAAATAAGATTGAAAAGTGCATCTTGAACTGAGCTGAGCTTAGTAAATATCAGAAAACAGTAATAATAGTCATCCCAGAAGTTAATGCTGAGGCCCCAGGTAAAACAAATTCACATTGTTCGGACTGTTAGTCGATCCGGCTAAATTTTAGGTAATTTCTAACTGAACTCTTTATTTTATTTAATCTACAATCTAGACTGCTCTCGTTCGACAGTCAATGTATGCCAATGCGTTTGCAGGCCGACTGATGAAAAAAGTATTTTATTTTCGATAACAAATATTTTCCAACGTATTCTTCTTCTTGGTCAATGTACTTACATTGAATATCAATCCCATTGACCGGACGTTATACGGTGAAAATATTTCAATCTCACATACATACACATTGTGAAATGTATGAATCCTCCTCTTCGTGGTAATTCTCTATGCGCAGAAGAAGAGGAAAAACATATTCTCGTAAGGTAATTGTGTCAGTAAAATCATTATTGTCTCAAAAAATTCTTACAATCTAAAAATATTTTCTGGCTTTAAATAACCCGCAAAAGGTGGATTAGCCGTAAAAAATCAATCAATATATCTATTCATTAGACTTCGGATGATAATTTTGTTGTGGCTCAGACTGATTGTCTGATGAAGCTCGTATTCATTTGCACCTAGCTTCTTAGGCAACGCTATGAAAATGGATCTAACTAGGTCTTCCGTTATATCACCATTGTCGTATATTTCCTTTATAATTTCTGTAATCTTATCAATGCAGAAATCATCAAAGACTACCGGCATCTCCATTACAATCCCATCTGCTTCTGCTGCTGCTTTGTTTAGATCCAAATTATCCAGTGCTAATTTTGCATATTTGTTCCATTTTTTTAAGTATGTTTCTTTCTCTATTATCAACATTCCTGCTTTTTATTTTATGCATCTTGTTGGTGAGCACATCTTTTGTCCTGTTATTTCTTCTATTCTTTTATGAATAGCTGCCTTTATCAGTGAAGCTCATTCTCTGTATTTCTACACAATTTTCATTGACCCATTCCTCTTATGCCTGTTTAAATTTGTTTTTTAATTTCTTTGTGTCATATACTATATTCTGCACTATACTTTAGCATTACTTTCCATCTTTTTTCTTTTTTTGAATTTCATCCATTATATCTGCTTTTGCCGCTGTCAGTATATATCTCTTTGCTACTAAGCTTATTCAGGAGTATGTCGTGTTGTCATTTGAATTCTGTTTTGGTTTCTACAATTTCTGTAATTTAATTCTGAGATTACATATCACTGGAAGTTGGTCGCTCCTACAGTCGGCACTTGAACAAACTACACAGAAGTAATGATTTGCGAGACCCATTTACTAGCCATTACACCACTGCGAAGCATCTAAATATTAAGTAAGATTAGATTGGCACACCAGACAGTTAAATTTTAAGGACATTTGTTGAGACGCGATCGCATAATACGCGCTATTTTAGACACAAAAACAGAAAGAATGTAATAGTTTTGAAAATAACCAGATAGAGAGAGAGAGAGAGAGAGAGAGAGAGAGAGAGAGAGAGAGAGACTCGGCTTAGCTTACGCATCCACAATGGCAAATTAAGAAAAATGGGAGGAAGACTGTGGAATCAATTTTTCAGGAAATAAGGACTTGTTATATTTAATGTACAACACTCAGAATTTGGCCTTTCATAAGAAAATGATCGTCACGAAAAGGCAGTGATCGCCACTCACCATATATATATATATATATATATATATATATATATATATATATATATATATATATATATATATATATATAATGGTGGTACTCGTTTGGGAAAACCTCGGATAACTCAAATTGCAGTAGAACAAATCGGTACCCGTGGAAAAATGGGGAATAAAAAAGAAAGATTGTAATTGTGAAGGTGCGTTCTGATAAGAAAAGAAACTCCCGAATCTGCTAGTAAAGGTTTCAGACTCAACACAGAGGCCTACATCAAGTCCCTTGAGGAAATATCACTGCTCTCGGTCAAGAGAGTGGCTGCTGGAAGACCCTACATATGGCAACAGGACTCTACACCATACTACACAAGCAGGTGAACCCAGTCATGGTTTACAGACAATTTCTGCGACCTAACTCCACTGACTGCATCCCACTTGATTATTATGTGTGGGGTGCAGTTGAGCGAGAGACAAACAAAACACCAAAGATGAACTGAAGGCAAGCATTCCCCTACTTAAACAAAGAGACCGTCCAGAAAAGTGGCAGGAGATTTCGAAGTCGTCTGGAGGTCGTGATTGAAGTAGTATTTCAAGATATTTTTATGTAATTTTGGTAAATATATCTGTTAAAACGAGATGCCAGTGTTATATTCATTTTTGCGTAATTTAGACGACAATATATCCATCGCACCCTCGATTTTTCTCAGTGTTCTAATGTAATATATATTACATTAGAACACTTAGAAACATCGAGGTCTTTTTTTTAAATGCCGTTGTCGTGTGACTCTCTTTGAGGAGTGTCAATTTGTCGTACTGACCCTTGTGCGTAACTCTTCCTCCTCCCCTACCTCCTTCCTCATTTTTTTTATCATTTTCTCGATGACCAATAATGCAAGTCAGTCCCATTACCAAAACAAATCCCGAAAAAAATTCAGAACTTGAGAGAAACAAAGACAACAGGTGTCCAGTGTTCTACTTTGGTTGACTGAAGTAATTAACTTTATAAAAACCGCAGGAGGGGGGTGCTAACACAAATGATTGAAACTTAACAAGCCTTTTATCTTTTACCGTTTGTAACCCTCACCCTACCCCCGATATTTAACACCAGCAACAGCAACTGCTATGATTACTGCTAAGACGTGTCGACGGGTCTGTTTAAAATCACAAAAGATGCGTTTGTTCGCGTGAACAGATTAATGACTCCAAACCTCTTACCCATGTTCGGCCGTCATCACAGAAAAAAAAAAAATACTTATTTAATTTAATTAATTAATTTTCCACAACGACCGCCGTAGTCGTCATGATCGCCAGCGTCGTAATAGCGATACTTTTTTTGTCTTTTCGGAAGAATATTTTTTCAAGGGTAAGAATAACAGTTCAAATTTCATCGGGAGCTCATTCTTTTTTCTACAAATCATACTGTTTTAGTCAATATTAAAACGATTTGAACTTTCTGATAAAAAGCAAGCAAAATGAAATGATATAAATGTCAGACAAAAAAAGGCCGACATGAGTTTTTATTTTTTGAAAGATGTACATCGATTATGTCTCTACAGCCATTGAAAAGATTATGGACTTCACAATTAACTGCGACGAGGGTTTGGACACACTATGGTGACGAATGAGGTCGAGGAAAGGAAAGATAACTAATCACTTAAGTTTTATTATCAATATGCAAATATAAAGTATTCAGTATTTACATTATTTATATTCGGACTATTATCATCATCTTTTTATCACAACGTTACGACTTTATCGATCTGGGTAACCTACAGGGAATTACGAACTGAACCCTTTATTTGATCTATTGTTTTTAATCTACTGCGTACCCCAACCATGGATTGCGCTCACAACCACTATGTCACCAAATTCACAAACCAACGCTTTTAAACAATTGTAAGACATACAGCATTAACCCTAATTTTTACTGCTAATTTGGCTGCCATTATCAGAAGTGGCGACCCAAACACATACCAAAAAGAAATGGTCAGCATTAAGTGTAGCCTTCAGAATAATAACTACCCATGAAACGTCACATAAGCGTCAGCAGGTGGGAACAGAAAGGACACGAGGAGGAGGATCAGAAAATAGCCAACGGTCAGTCTAGCTTATGTCACCTTACAGTAATCTTATCAGAAAAGATTCAGATCTGAACATGCAACATCAGAACAATATTCAGAAGCCTAACACGGGGACGCAGAATATGACCAAGAACTGCGTGTACCCGATTCCTTACAGTTGGGACAGGTAATATAAAGATTTAACAAGCTGCCCCCTTAAAGTAAAGCTGAAAGAACATCGAAATGCCGTAGAAGTGAAAGGTGAGACTATGAAATCGGATATGGCTGATTATGTATTGCGCAAAATGCGTAGTCATCAGCTCCTGTGTAATAAAATGAAAATACTGGACAGGAAAAAAAACAGTTAGACTCTGAAATAATCCTAGGCTATGAGAACCTCTTTAATAGGCCTAGTATCGAAATAAATACAATATGGGAGACTCCAATAAAGAAAGAATGACAAATGATAGCATGTTTTCTAACACAGCAGCAGCGACAATAATAAAAAGCATGAGCAGCAGCAATCAAAACACGACAACCAAACGTGGCAGTGGCAGTAGGGGTAGCAGCCTAATCAGCTGTGGAGGTTAGTTTTAAAGCTCTAAGTTTACACCAGCAATTGTTCTACAGGATAATGGGCAGAAGCGTTGCTTTGTGAATTTGGTGAGTTCAATCCCTGTGTCGGTAAGTGGGTTGTTGCTGAATAAAATAAGAATTAGATGATACCCCTAGACATAAGAAGTAGAATGAGAACTGTCTATCCCCGTAAATTAAAAAAAAGGATTCACTTCGGATATAGGTTAATCAGATCGATACATACTTGAGAAAGGCCGCGGAGTGGGAGACACCACGACCAAAATGTTGTGATGAAAACAATAAAGATGAGGATAATAGCCCGAATATAAATAGTGTAAATAATAACTCCTCATTCACAAAATTGACAAAATATTTTTTATCATTTGATATTTTAAGACAAGATATTTTTTTCATTATATAAAGTATTAACAATATAGTAGCTCGGCTCTGCAAATTGTAGGAGAGAGTTATCAATTATAGTGTTCTGACTTCAAATCCGCGGTTATCTCCCTTTAACACTCTTTCTGTTTATTTTATTTTTAAATGTACTTTTTATCACATATAATTTGGTGAGGCACGAACAAATTTTCACTCCGATCATTTCAAATCCGATAGTTTAAAAAAAAACAAAAAAAAAACAAAAAAAAAACCCTACATCATGCGTGATGACGCGATGCTTGAAAAACAATGAAACTGACATAGTACAAAAACCAAAAATTCTGATAATGGCTAATGTAAATCAAAAGTACTCAATGACTGGATAATTTAAACTTTCGCCGGAAGAAAATTGCCCAAAATATGCAGAAAATAAACTAGAACTTTCGTTGGTATTTAACGAAATGCATATATAAAGTAGAAATTAATTAATTAATATATATATATATATATATATATATATATATATATATATATATATATATATATATATATATATATATATATATATGTGTATGTGTGTGTGTGTGTGTGTGACCATTATGTAATATATTTTCCAACCAATAGAAAACTAACTTATGCAACTTATTGATTTGCCTCTAAAGAGATTTACACTTGTACAACACAAAGTCAAAAGTTTGTAGCACTTGGTAAGAATTAAATTCTGTATTGTAGTAATAATTTGCACTATTATCGTGCTGTTGTTTGACGGAGAAGCTTCTAAAGCAGATTTCCTCATTTTCCTTTAGTGCAACACCAGGCCATTAATTAGATAACTCAGGGAAGATAAGGAAGTACAAGTGCTGGTAACAAGCTACCGGCTTTTCGGTTTCTAGCAGAATTTGGTGAACTCTCTGAGGAAAGCCACTAGATTCACTTAGCTCACTTTCAGAATATTAATAACAATAAGTTCTGTCGCATGCATTATTCCTTGAGTTTTCATTCTCCAGTTTTACGCAAAAATCTTAAAGAATATTCCAATTACTCAATTATTTGTAGAAGTTTCACGTTCATATTTCACAATTCCTTTTAGATTTTCAGAGGGTAATTCTCTGGTGTCGCTTCTGATCATCTATTCCCTGTACACAATTGACTAAATCGCGTTTTGGATTAGATAGGCTGATCCGTTTAAGTTTAAACTTTTTTATTTTCTCTACGACAGATTCTCCTTTTTATGTTTACGATTGTTTTACACGAACAAACTTTATTCGTATGCAAAATTTCCCAATTAACGAATCATTTCTATTTTTATACTACTTTTAAGTTAATTTTGTTAATATGATTTTCAATTATCCCGCTCTCTCAGCACAGTTGATATTTATGATTTTGACGTGTATTATTATTATTATTATTATTTCCTTTGATCTCTTCTCTTGTATACACATTTCCTCTCAGGCGCGAAACAGAGACGCGCATAATCACAAGTGGCATCATGATATTTTCCAATGTATTTTTTTATATAAAAAAGAAAAAATAATACAAATGCTTAACCATTATACATAGATAAAGCTCTTCGTGGGGTATAAGAAATGTTTGTGGAACAATGTTTTGTATTTCTTTAAGGCATTGGCTACCAGGAATTCCTTCAATGAGTCTATCACAAACATTTCCAATCAAACCCGGGGTTCCAACAACAACCGTCTTCATGTGACACATTCTTTTTAATTTCCATGTCAAGAACTTTATATTTTGATAGTTTTTTGAAAATCTTCAAATCAACATTACAGTCTTTAGGAATTGTTATCTCAAAAGGAAAGCACATTCTGTTTTTTGTGGTCTTTGATCTCTGTGTTCGGTCGGTTAGCTTTGATTGTTCTGTCTGTGTGTCTATTGTTAAGTCCCATAAAATGATTACAGGTCCCTATTATAGGTTTTATTACGTGAGGAGTTTTAAGGTGTCACATACTTTAAATTTCAATTCCAAGGTCTTTATTATTATTTTTGTCATATTTTTTAACCGATATGTATTTATCTGATGTACTCTTTAGTCTGGTCTATAATATGTCATTCAGTATGAATGATAAAGTCCCAAAGAATAATTGACTCATGGCTTTCTATGACTAGTTTATGCCACGTTTCAGTATGTGGTACACTGCAATACTGACATATCTTCCGATTGATATACGACCCAATCTTGTTATGAATTATAGTTGTTGATGTTATTGTTGTCGTTTTTCACTCATTAAGGCTTCACACCAGTAGAAACTAGCGGCTTACGCTAGAGACCAAGTGACAGCAAGTCTCTTCAATTCTATTGTTATTCGTAATCTGACTGTTTAAATGATGCTGTTACTGAAGTTACTCCAACATTTTCCACGGCTCTTCTGAACCTTTCCCAGTGTTCTGTTAATGACTGACACTTTCAACTTTCATAATTGTCACACCTCTCTGGCTCGATATACTTATCAATATTTCTATGTTTTATTCTCTTCGATAGTTTCTGATATGTGGATATACAGTTGGCCTGTTTATTTGCATTAAATTTGTTTATTTGTTTTTATTTATTTGGTCTTGTTTTACTGCATATCAACCTCAATGGGTTATTTAATGACATGATTTATAGGATAGTTTGTATGAATAGAATATGTATTCTTTGTAAGAAATCAGTTTGTAGATCAGGTTGCATTGGTGTATTTTTGTTAAGAGGATTTTTGTCAAGTGACATATTTATTGCTGGTAATTTAGAGATGGGACCCTAACAGATGCTACCACACGGGGTCAGGGTGGACCTGGGAGCAACAGCAATTAAGAGGTGTTTATAGGCTCCCCAGAACCTCTCGATCAGAAGCCTTGCTGTCGGAAGTAGTTTATTCGTCATACCCAGAACGAACAATCAGACTGTATGGGCACACACACTACATTGAGGAAGTTTTTTCTAACTGTGGGAGCGAGGCCCATGTGCATAAATGTTGATTAGTTTCTTGAGAATTTTTAATGCTTGTATCGATATTATTTTTAACTATTCCTAATACTCCTATTATAATTGGAATAGCGTTTTTTTTTTCTATGTCACAAAATTTGTCCAAATGTTTTTGTTGAGACGTTTTTATCAGATGGTATGGCCACTCCGTTCTTTCTTTCCTTATATGTGTTCTATTTACTTGTATGACACATTCGGTATGTATTGTGAAATCCCTAAGCACTGTAATATTTTCACCTCGTACTTATGTTGGTTTGCGTCCATATCGTTTGGTTTGGCATATTTCTCAATGCAGATATCCCCTAAACCTATTATTCGAGGTTACTGTACAGTATCCGCATATTAAATGTCAAATAGTTTATTCAGTTTTGGCACAAAAACGATATTTTGGGATCTGTCCCTCTCATTAAAATATTTGCTTGGTAGTCTCTTGAACCTCAAGAAGGAATTTCTTATTTTCGTCTACCGGCCTGAATCTTCAAGAGCGTAATTATTTCTTTAATAATATTTCTTATCTTGTTTATGTCATTTGATGTTGAGTTTTAACGCAGAACGAAACAACAGAGGTTAAAGGTAATCCCTTTAAGATATTCCTCCATTCGTATCACATTTGATTTCATCATTAATGTTCTTTAGGGTTAAAGTTGTCTTTTTATTTTACTTGTTTTACTGCGTTTTAAAAATATTTATGTAAAGAGAATAAATTCTCATTAGTTTAACATCTTTACGATCCAATCATGTGGAATATTATCAAATGCTTTTTTTTTATAATCTATCTACGCACTGTTTAAGGTCCTATGTTTTGAATGACAGTTTTCCAGTAATATCATATTGATGAGTAATTGATGTTTATAACTATAAATCACTTTCTTGGTTCTTTTGTGTTCATTAGGCAGAAATGCAATTACTGTTAAGGAAATGTTATGTTTTTTTTTTTTTTTTTTTTTTTTTTTTTTGTTTGTTTGTTTGTTTTTTTCACTTAAAATGGACGTTAGTACTGATGTTTGTTTCGTGTTTTATTATTTGGGAAAGATTCTAGTCTAAGGATATGCCATCAGTTTGTATACAATACAAAATGTATTAGTTCTTCCAGTTCCCTTTATTATTATTATTGAATAATTGATTGATTGGTTGACTAAAAGAACAATACACCAATAAAGTGAGGCTGTGGTAAAAATATGTGAAAACTAATATATTATGACACTTAGTCTGATAAGCGTATACCCCGTACATGTACCACAGCGAAATGTACGCTATATATCGATAGGCTTTGATAAAATTTGCTTTTGGGGCCCAATTAGAAATACCTTCAAGTCAGGTAACCAAGTTCGCTCAGTAGATGATCTCCAATTGACGGTGTTCCCAACTATTTAGATGAAACTCACAAGTTACTTTAATTGCCATTTTCTTGAAACGGAGAAAGTCCACTCGGCATCCGGCTGTCATTGTTATTATGATTATTTAATTAATATTTACTTTTGCGTGCAAGTGCGTGAGGTTTTCTGGTGATGATTTAAAGGAAATTGCTGAAAGAAAAAAAAAAGCTACTAATTTGTTCATGATAAGGCTTTCATCAGGATTATTAAAATGAACTGGACTTTCTACATAAAAAAAAACAAAGCCGTGGGTGGCCGGGGTGCGAAATAAATCCTTACACTCACAAACAAAATGTAAAAATCCTAATCGAAACTTGAACAAGAAAAACCTCTATTAAAACAAAACTGTTTTAATGTCTAGCCATAAATTTAGCCTTCCTATCTGTCTTTCTTACAACTAAAGTGTGTCTGTGATAATCACCCGTCAATGTAAAAAAAGAAAAAGAGCAAAATGACTTTGATAGGAACCCCAAACACAATGAGTAATTGTCACAAATAGACTACTTACGTCTTTGATCAAGACAGAAGTAAAAAAGAAGACACTTATCAAATAAAAATAAAAACTTATTAGAACCACTTAAAGAGCAGCGACCTAATGATTCAAGGAGACTATAAATCATGTCTGATTGTGCTGTTTTGCTGGATGCAAATTGGGGAATATGTTTGTGTATTAACGGTTACTGATTATTTATTCTTCATATAATATCAAAGATAAGGAATTATCATTATTATACAGTCAGACTATCATTATATCTGGTCAGGCTATGATCTTCATTATGGCTGTTATAGTAAGTACGTTTCGGACGTTGTTTTCTTCGGGCTTCTTCATGTGTCTATAGTATTCAACAATTGCAAGTCACAGAAAGGGAAATCTGCGTTATGCATCGAAATAACGGGATTGAAATTTAAAGAAAATTACTGAATATTGCACACACGTGAAGAAGGGCAGGGTGTACAACGACCGAAACATTGTGATTATAACAACTAAAATTAAGACTATCATCCAAATAGCTTTGGCCCTCGATATTACTGTCAGCTTTGTAATAGTGTCTTAAATAATTGTGACGTCTCCATTCCTCCTCTCTTCAATCAATTTGAAGTGTCAACATCTTCCGATGATAAAGCTAAATGTTTCGCCCTAAATTCTCCTTAAACTCTACTCTCGACTTATCTGGTGTCACCCTATCTTCCCACTTAGAAACGAGTTTCTGTTGAATTTAATGCATATAACCCTTTCTATGTTTTCTGCTATCACCTCGAGATATAACCTAGATCCCCACAAAACATGTGGACCTGATGGTATCCCTGTAATAGTCATTAAGATGTGTGCTCCCGAACTGTCTTCCGTTCTCTCTAAAATGTATAATAAATGTATCGCTGCCTCTTGCTTTCCTGCTTGTGGGAAATTCTCATTTGTTGTTCCAGTCTTTAAGAACCCAGGTGAACCGTTCGATGCTTCCAACTATCGGCCTATTAGCCTATCTACCTCTTTTTGTGAAACCCCTAGAGGTCCTAATCAAGACTGAATTGGTTAAGCATATCACATCGCAAGGCTTTCTTTCAGACAAACAATATGGCTTTCGTTTTTCCAGAACAACTGCTGACTTACTGACAATATTTGCTCAAGCTCTAGATAGTGAAGTCCGATCTGTAGCTTTGGACATCTCGAAAGCTTTTGACAATGGTTTGCATACAGGTCTTGTGAACAAGTTACGGTGTCTCCGGACAACTTTTTGAACTGTCTTTACTATCAAATGCAGATTTCCCCCAGGGCTCTATCTTTGGTTCTACTTATTTTTAATTTTCATTAATGACCTTCCCAGTGGCATCAGCTATCAACTTGGTATCTATGTAGATGACCCAACCATTTACGCCTGTCTTGATAATAAGTCCGATCAGTTGCATATGGTCAAATTGGCAGGTGATGTCCAAAACGAACTTCAGCCTATTGTTAACTGGGACAAGAGATATTTTGTTAATTGTAGCGCGTATAAAATGAAACTGCTCTCCATTAACCATCTGAGAAATTCCTTGCTGGCCCCCATCAACATAGCTGGAAGTGGCTTGTTGCGCCTTCTCTGGCTTAAATTAAATGGTAATACTATATTGAATCCATTGATAGGTCAGTTGCTAAGAAAGTCGCTTCACTATATCGGTCTAGACAATGTTACTCTCCATAATCTTATATATCTATAAATCGACCATTCGTCTATGCTTAGAATATTCCTGCCACATATGGCCCGGTACTTCTGCTATTTATCTAGAGCTGCTTGATAAAATCCTAAGAAGAATTAGCAATATTATTGATCCTGATCTGGGGGCTCAACTTCAGTCACTTACCAACCGCTGTAAGGTTGCCTCTCTGTGCCTTTTCTATAAATAATTTCACGGTAAATGTCCGGGATGAGCTCTTCGCTATGATGCCTAGACGCAGTAGTAGACAGGCGTCGAAATCTCATCAATTTACAGTTAAGCTCGCTAGATGTAACCGTAAATTCTATGCTAACAGTTTCCGTTTTCTTGCTTTTCGAACTGCCTTCCGGTCCCGTGCTTTCCAGCCAACTTCAATCTTCAAAAATCTAAATGCAATCGCTCCTTAGTACTCTTTCTGTTTTCTAATTCTTCCACACCCAGTAACCCCTTTGTGTCTTAGTGGATTTACTACATTGCATGCGGTGAACTCGATCAAAAAATATATTTGGATAAGTTAGAGAAAAGGGTATTGGAAGAAAAAAGAAAATTATGCTAAAGAAAAATACCCATATACAGATTTTTCTCACTCGTGGAAGATGAAATCCTATCAAGTTCTATTTCACTGATATCAATGAACAGAGTAAAGGTCTTACGCAACACATTTAGTCTACGGGTTGCCAACGAATGGCGAGAGGACCCTATTGACCCAGCATCCCGATCCCAAGTTGAAGCCGTAAGGAAGCGAAAGTTTAGAATTCAGTATTTTCCTTCCTCTATTATGTATTTGCGATTCAGCCTACAGAGATTACCTAGTAATTTATCCATAGTTAGTTTAGATGAATGGTAATTATAACTTTGCCAATTAGTACATTAAATTATTATATTAGTACAAAATACACGCAAACATTTGAGCTGCGCTCGTAGATTAAATTTACTCTGTTCTTTACACATCTATTGGAAGGATCTAATTTACCCGATAAAAAGGAACCCCGTAAAACGGCCAGATATATTTTGTGTGCATAGTTTTAATAGGCGACATAATTGTCAAAATATTTTATAACTATCAGTTGTCCTAAGAGTTAACAGACGGTGAAGAATATCTTATACGTATATGTACGTGTGTCTTTGTGTGAAAATTCATATGCATGTATGACTACTACAGAAGTGCAGTGACGAAAACTGGCAATCAGCTGTAATGTAGGAAATATATTTTTCTAAAGTTAAAAGATTTTAATGAATTTTAAAAGTTATATTACAATTGAGGGTACGTTCAGAAACATATTAGTCGAGGAATTTCTTTAAGTTTTGAATGGCTGCCACAGCGGCGCTGTAGTCGCGTCGTATCTTCGGCAATGTTCAGTTGTTTGTTTACTCCCGGAATGGCAAGTCCTCAGCAAAAGTCGTTCTGCATTCTCGAGTTCGTGAAAAAAAAAACGTGGCGCAGCGTGCTTTTCGAAGGCAATTAATCTGCCCTCTCTTAAAACAATTTCAAGAGAGTGGGTGTTTGTGTAAAGAAAAAAGTCCAGGACGACGATTTCAGAGATACAAGTGGTGAGAATCCGTGCTTCCTTTGAGGGGAGTTCACGGAAGTCCACAAATCGAACTATCTGTAAGCTTGCTATCTCTCAATCTACTATCTGACGTGTGCTAAGAGGACATCTACATTTGAAATCTTACCGACTACGCCTCGTTCAGGCACACTTACCAAGACCTTTGCTGTTTGTGCTTGCCCGTTCAGATCCCCAAACCTCACCGGGTGTGATTTTTTTCACGTCGGGATACGCAAAAGATCACGCTTATGTTCCACTGCTACCCACTAAACTTAAACAGAGGATGACAACAGCGATCAACACAGTGCATTGTGATAATGCTGATACGCGTCTGGAAGGAATTCTCGCGAAGGCTTTATGTTGCCCCTGCAGCAGCAGGTGGTGGCCACATTGAACACTTGTAAGACATGAAATAAAAGTTGATTGTGAGTAGAATACTTGTAACTTGGCTGGTGTTTTCTATTGCTTTTCCTTATTAAAATCGGTTCATTCTTATATATATATATATATATATATATATATATATGTGTGTGTGTGTGTGTGTGTGTGTGTGTGTCTGTGTCTGTGTGTGCGTCTGTGTGTCTGTGTCTGTGTGTATGTATATCTAAGTATTAGAAAAATTAATGACAAAGTAGGAAAATATCTGACGGGTTTCGACCTTCAGGACTTCATTGGACTAAAATAATGCCTTTGTTGATGTAATTAATTATATACATATATGTTTAGGAAAAGGATGGTGAATATAAAAACTATACTTTTGCATTGAAAATGTTGGAAAGCTGAAATTTAAAATTTTTTAACTTAATTTTTTTTTTTAGATATGCCTGGTTACATAGTATAGACAATTTAATTCTGTTTATTAACGTTTTCTTTTTTATCACTCTTGTTATCAAACATCTCACATTGCGATAAATTATTTTCTATTGTAGTTTTGATAGAGTTACTGTGTGAAATAATATATTTTGATTTTTTTGTCTTTATCAGGAAGGAATGCTTTTCTTTTTTGAAATAATGTGCAAGCCTTTTGTTTCACATTGAATATGAAATAATTAGGATATTGAAAGCGCTTAAAAGTACTTTTAATATATTTCTCCTCTTCATATAGATATCGATGGCTACAAATAATTATTCTGGATTTTATATAGCTTTTACGGTGAGAATAGAAATTTATTTGATCATTTTTAGTGGTTGATTTGAGATGGACAGTTAGTTTTCAGATCATTATTATTACAGTGTAACATATTATCTAGGAAAGGTAGAAAATGTTATTTTTTTCGGTGTCGTAACTAAATTCTATTGTTTGTTCAACTTTGTTCAATTTATCTATATTGGCCGGTAATGTAGTTTTGCGGGGCTATATTAATAAGGCGTCATCAATATATTGAAAATATGTTGATTAGTTAGGTAAAATACACTGGAAATAACCAGATTCAAGAAACATTAAAAAGGAACGTTGTGATGTGTCTCCAATATAAATGCTTTTACATCGTAAGTTATTTATTTGATAATTAATGATCTCTGATTTAGTGTTGGATTTATTTTTCTTCCCAATTGTAATTCTCCGATTGTCTTGGACGTGGTGGTAAAAATCATAGTATTCGCGATAACTAATTTATTTACAAGTTTTGTAGAAAGAGTGTTAGATGGTAAGATTATGAATTTTTCGTTATAGTGCTGTCGGTGGTGTTTTTGGGGAGGGTGGATTTATATATATTTGGGGGTATATATTAAGACATATAGATAGACATATATATTTGTACATACATGTGGAAAAATATATACATACACGTGTGCGTATACTTTTGTATATCTAGTTGTTCATATAATTATATATGTGTATCTAAAAATAAGTAGAAAAATGTGATATGACAAATCTTTTTATACAAACTGTGTATGCAGCATTTTCATAATGAAAAACTCAGATAACCTACAGCCAATATATTCTCTTATAAACACTCGTATATATATATATATATATATATATATATATATATATATATATATATATATATATATATATATATATATATACACAATTTGATTTTTTTAAAATGTTAGAAACTTTAATTCGGCTAGGACAGATCGGATAGGCTGGTTCTCGTTCATGCACGCCATCACGTCAATCATGACAACCGTCTCACGTGTCCTTGATAATGTAGAACCGTTGATTGAACGCCCGCCATCTCGATGAAACCCCAGACGGATTAAACCAGGAGATTCAAATCAGGAGAGCAAGGATGTTACATGTTGTGGCTGACCATTCACGGATCACATTCGCCATGTCAGAGGCAACAGTCCTGCTGGAATACGTAAGATCTCCTAAAAATGATAGGGGCAAACCAATCTTAATCCATGTAACGCACACAATTTCATAACATCTATATATAGTTCATAACATTCATACATAGTTCAACTCCCAAAGTATTTCCCGCTAAGTAAAGAAAACCGACCGGCGTTAAAATCCAAACTGACATGATTTATACATTTGACCGTAATGTCTGTAGATTCCTTTTATTTTCTCATTTTTCTTATCTCTTATTTAGATCTCATTTCAGAGAGGCAACTGTGATAGCTTTTTGTCTTAAATATGATCTGCGACAGAAGTCGTTTTTGAAACGTTTATGGCAGATCATATTTGTAAAAATCATATCATTTTCATTGTCCCATGCATTTTTTATCATTTTTCTGTCAAAAATAACAATTAAGATACTCGTAAAAAATAAAATCAAAATTAAAAATCTCAAGACTAAACAAAAATATCTTAAAGTACTACTATTTCAGTCAAGGAATTTGTCATAAGCTCACTACGACATTTAGTCACATAACACAACGTACGGTTATCAAATTATCCAGAAATGTGAACAAATCTCTGTGCTACATCATTGTAGCACAGTATATCCTAAAAATAACAAATATTTAAAAAGAAATAACGAAAATGCTTAAATTAGGAAAATGTAACCGCTTCTTTTCCAGTTACGATAATCAACATAGTTTGGCGTTCCATTGTGAATTCTTCAAAGAGACAAAACACAAATTAAGAGAGATATGGTGAATTGTAGAGAGTGTAAGAGATATGAAATGACAGATATGAAAAGAAGGAAGGTGAGCAACCAACAGTGATAGGCATGCAGAAAGGGGGACGAGAAATGAAAGGGAATGAGACTAAAATATATATGCAGATTGCTCAAAAGTACGTAACGATTGTCAATATGGAAAACGGAATCAGTAAACAGAGTTCCTATTTCAGATGAGGCTACTTGTGTTCATTGGGAAGGCAGGAACTCATTTTTCCCTGGATCTATTTATTGCGCATCGTTCTATCACTATATATATATAATATTTTCTTGACTGCACACTTGGACACCGTCCGTGAGAAAATAGCACCATGATGCAATTCACTCCGCCAGAAATTTGGAAACGGCATTCTGTATTGCTTGGTATTCACGTCGGAAGCTCCAATGTGAATATTTCAGAGTGTTTAGGTGTCAATATAAGGACAGTACAGAGGATTTGAAAAGAGCTGGATTCGTCTAATGATGATTACGAAGGTATGGAAGCTCGGGAAACTATCTCTGATCGTTCTAATAAGAAAAGGACTCCCGAATTTGTTGGTGAGGGCCACAGAATCAACACACAGCCCTACATCAACTGCTTTGAGGAGGTAGTTCTGCCCTGGGTCAATAGGATGGCTGCTGGAAGACCCTATGTTTGGCAACAGGACTGTATCATGCCACACAAGCAGGAGAGCCCAGTTATGTCTGTCAGGCAATTTCTGCGACCACATCACCCCCTTACAACTGGCCACCTAACTCCCCACACTCTTGATTATTATGTATGGGGCGCAGTTGACAAGGAGTTGACTCCTTGGAATACCAAAGATCAACTTTGGGGGTCGTGGTTAAAGCCAACAGCGACTTTATTGAATAAATTTACTCTTTCCTATTTCAAGATATTTTTGCGTATTTCCATTTTGGCGTCATTTAGACGACAATTTATCCATCGCACCCTGCATATCTGTTAAAAATGAGATGTCAGTGTCATTTCCATTTTGGCGTCATTCAGGCGACAATTTATCCATCGCACCCTGCATATCTGTTAAAAATGAGATGTCAGTGTCATTTCCATTTTGGCGTCATTCAGGCGACAATTTATCCATCGCACTTTGTATTTTTAGGCGAAACCTCAATCTTCGCTATGGCTCACACCAGCACCTTCTACCGCTTTAGCACACAGGAACCACTATTTCGGGCTATAACAGGGTGTCAATTCTGATCACAACAGGCGCCGCCTATTCGTGGCTGCCCGTGATAAATGCAAACGTGTCCTCGAAGGAGCTAAGTCTTTGTTTGTTGAGGGAATGAGTCACTGTATCGCATCTAATAATTTTGGTTCTCGTGATTACTGGCGGCTCTATAAGAGTATATTAAATAAGAATAAGCGTTCTATTCTCTCTGAGGTATTAATATCTGTTGGTAAAGCAGAATTTTTCGCCCGTAATTTCTTTTTAAGCACTATTCTTGCTTAACTTTGCCTAACTTTCCACTTAGAACTGAATCTTTGTTAAGTGATATGAATATAACTCCATCTATGTTTTCTGCTATCAGCTCTAATTTGGATCCCCACAAAATATGTGTATCTGATGGTATCCCTGTAATAATCCTTAAGGGATGTTATCCCGAACTGTCTCCCGTTTTCGCTAAACTGTATAATAAATAATTCGCTGCGTCTTGCTTTCCTGCTTGTGGGAAATCCTCCTCTGTTGTTCCAGATGTTAAGAACTCAGATGAACCGTCCTATGCTCCCAGATAGTTATCGGCCTATTAGCCCATCTCCCTTTATAGAGGCCTTAATCAATGCTGAATTGGTTTAGTACATCACATCACAAGGCCTCAGGCAATCAATATGGCTTTCGTTTCTCTAGGTCAACTGCCGATGTATTGACAATCATTGCAGCAAAAGTTAAGGTCGGTCTGTTGCTTTGTGCATCTCGAAAGCGTTTGACAAGGTTTGATATACGGGTCTTGTTCTTAAGTTAAAAAGTTACGGTATCTCTGGTAAAAATTTTGAACTGATTCAGTCTTTCTTATCAAATCGTGAAATGAAAGTTGTCTTGAACGGCCACGCTTCTAAATCTTGTTCAACTAAAGCAGAAGTCCCCACCAGAAGCTGTATACCTGGTCCTACTTTGTTCCTAATTTTCATTAACATCCGTCCCGATAGTATCAGCTCACAACTTGATATCTATGCTTATGGCAATCATTTACATCTGTCTCGATAGTAAGTCTGATCAGTTCAATAATTCAAATTGGCAAGTGATGACCAAACCGACCTTGAGTCTATTGTTAACTGGGGCAAACAATAGCTTGTTAATTTTAACGCCTCCAAAATGAAACTGCCCTAAATTATTCATCTAAGAAACCCCTCCCTGCCTTCCATCAACATGGCTGATGTTAACCTCCAGGATAGTGACTTGTTGCGCCTTCACAGCTGACATGAAGTGGAAAGAGTATATTGAATCTATTGCTAAGAAAGTTGGTTCACTATATCGGGCTAGGCATTTTTTCATATCTACCATTTCGGTCCATGCTTAGAATATACTGCTGCCACATATGACTCAGTACTCCTGCTATAAATTTTGAGATTCTTCATAAAATCCAAAGAAGAATCAGCAATATTATTGGTCTTGAACAGGCATCTAGGCTTCTGTCATTTTCCCACCGCCGCAAAGTTGTTTCCTTGTGCCCTTCATGATAATTGTTCAAATGGGCTCTTCCCAATGATATTTGGGCTTCATGAATTTAAGTGCAGTACTAGACTTTGGGGTCCGAATCTCATCAATTTACAGTTTAGTTGCTTCGATGTAAATATAACTTTGATAATCTTCAAAAAATTTAAATGAAGTGTCAATTGTTCTCGCTCATTGTCAATATTTCTGTTTCCTAATTGGTCCACACCCAGTAACCCCATTGTGTGTTAGTGGCTTTACTGCCTTGCTTGGCAGTATATATATATATATATATATATATATATATATATATATATATATAAAATTTATTCGAAAATTATAACGTAAATATGTTATGAAATCTCTACAAAAATAGCCATTTTGTTTCAACAATTCCGGTACTTTATCAAGTGATGGTGTTGAATGTAGAATGAAGGGCTTTAAAAGGTTCAAATCGACCAAACACTCCTCGTTAGTGGAGATGCTGTTACATAAGCTGGTTTGATCAATCAGAATACAAAATAATCGAATAAATTATATTTGCTCTACTCTGTATTGAGCAATCTTTTAAGAATAGTATTTTCTGGTTATTGGAATTTATTCCGTATACACCAATCCTATACTTGTATATATATATATATATATATATATATATATACTGAGTCAAAATATTATGAACACTTGCATAATGAGATGGTGATCCTCAATGTGCTTCCGATTAGATCTATAAACTTTCCCTCGGGATATCTGGTGCCTTAGTTTCAATAGCTGATTACTTAAAGGCTGTGTGTTACGTGATCAAGTCTCTACATAGAGGACTTGTTGGCCCAACACATCCCCCTTTTCATGATATTTCGATCTGAAATGTTTGATAATCAGTACAACACAGAAAATCCGTTTCATGTTTCGGAAACCATTCCTGCCAAACTCATTCAGTGTGATAGAGCGCATTGTCCTGCTGCTAGATTCCACTGCTATCGTAGAAAGTGCTGCCATAAATCTGTGTACCTTGTCTTCAACAATGCTGATCTATATAACACGTAACAGAATATCTTTCACAGAAATATTGTTGACATGCACAGTGCTACTGCCTCCAATGAATTTCTGTTTGCCTACAGTGTATACTGGTAATATTGCATTTTCCAAGAAATGTACGTACATGGACCCTGTGCTACATATCATTCAAGAGATAGCAGAAGTCTTTAAATCTGAAGAATGTCTTCCATTGGTAAGACACTCGCCCACTAAAGATGCTTCCATTGACGTTGCGCCATACCCCAACCCGAAGTCATTTGTTGTGATGCATTCATTCATTCAAGTTGTGTCATGGTAGCTCTTCTGCTAACTTTTAATTGATAGGAAAGCTTCCGTTCACTTTTTGCATCGATAAGTATTGGTTTCCCAGTACCTTTTATGCAATTGATGACTTTCACTCCTCGGATGCCTGTCGAGAGCTACTTACCACAAGTGAGCAGCTCATAAACTGCGACATTTAGCAAAGACTCTGACCTACTCTTCTGGCCTTACCAATATGGAGTTTATCAAAGTCAGAGATCGTTCTTCATGGCCATAACTGTGGCATTCAATATATTAAAATGAGGCCGACTTAACGATTTATATAACTTTAACAATAACATAGGCACTTATTACGAGACTAGAGATGTCATTTGTACCACATGTTGCTGGTCATAAAGTTTTGGCTTATCAGTTTTTAATCTCTCTCTCTTTCTGTCCTCACTCTCTCTCTCTCTCTCTCTATATATATATATATATATATATATATATATATAGTGAGTGAGTGAGTGAGTGAGTGAGAGAGAAAGAGAGAAATAAGGACAGAGAAATCATACACACACACACACATATGAACGAATAGGGAGAGATAAAGGGATGGTTAAGAGAGAGGGGGTCCAATTTTGAAGAAATTGCACGCTTTGCACTCTTGGCTTACTTTTCCGGACAATCTATTCATCTTCGTCTATGTCGTGTTCTTCAGTTTCTTTTTCTTCGGCTTATCAGCGTCTGTCTGGGTCTGTGGGTAAGACGCCAGGAAAGGCGCCTGCCTGTGCATACCGAAGTATTTTGCCCTCGAATATGAAAACAATGTAACGTTCCGGATGGACGAAAGTAATTCTTTTTTAACGGCAAAAGAAAATGTGGCTGATTATACCGTGTGACATTCTCGTGTTTTCCCCTTCGGATAGAAGAGAGAAATACAAACATTTTTCTCTGTCGGATAGAACAAGAAGGAAAAAGAAGAAGAGGTATATCTTTGAGAAGGTGAGAAGAAACGTCTTTGGTAGAATCAAAGAATAAACACAAATTTACCATTCCAATAGCAGTGTTTGCACTTAGATTCAGCGATGCTTCCGATGTGTGTCCAGGGGCTTAAACCTTGCCGTCAGTTTGACTGAAATACTCGGTACTATGTGTCGAGACGCTACTTAGTAATGTAGTAGCAGGCTAATTTGTTGAAGTTTAAAGT
>OZ010587.1:38435338-38475338 GCA_963932145.1 Acanthosepion lycidas
ACAGAAGTAGAAAATAATTTGGTATACATCCCCATACAACCAAATAGTAAAGAATAAATTAGGACAAAAATTCCTTACATTAATCGTTAATCATTTTCTTAAAGATAGTAAACTCAGTACGCTGCACTGAAAACTTAGTGCAAATTATTAAGAAACATAACGCTAATATCTTAAATAAACACATAATTTAAAGAATATAAAAATAAAAATAAATGAAGATAAACAAAAATTATGTAACTGTAAAAATCCTCATAACTGTCCTCTACAAAATAAATGTCGCACGGAATCATTAGTATACTAATGCAATATCTCATCTATTGATAATTCCCAAAACATAAAAAATCTATATAGTTTGCACAAGCCATGAGTTCAAAAAGAGATTCAATCAACATCAAAGTTCATTTAAGATAAATAAATACCGAAATCAGACGTCCCTATCGAAATATTTCTGGCATTTAAAAAAAACCAATAAAACACCTTAAGTAAAATGCAAATTAATAAGAAAAGCTAGAATATATATGTCATTAAATGACCGATGTCCTTTGTGCATACATGAGAAACTATATATTACTACGTTTATAAAAAAAAATTACTGAATCAAAGAAATGAATTAGCTTTGTCGACATTGTCAAAATCTTCCTTAAATAATATTTAAAAATAAAATAAAAATTAAAAAAATCAAAAATCAAATGGAAGCTGGTAATATACATACTTATATTTGATATGTAATAATGTTTTTAAATAATTTAAGTAATTTTATTAAATTTATTTGTTTTAAAAATAAATATAGTCTATTAATAAGAGTAAAAATAATATTTTAAATCTGTAGTTCAATATAACGTATTCTAACCCAAACACCCCTTTTAGAAAGAATATTTATGTATACAAGTACGAATTGTGAATTGTATGTGCATTTAAAACTCAGTAAATTTAAAAATAAGTTATTCCAAAATTCGCTTGAAGATGAATGCTTTTAATTTAATTATATAATTAAATTTGAAGTATTTAGCTTCGGTTTTTGAAACATGATAATTCCTGTGTAGCGAAGAAGCCATATTTTAAATCAGATAATTTATAATACATATATATATATATATATATATATATATATATATATATATATATATATATATATATATATATATAATAAATATAACTTAACAAACACATGTATACATATCTATTTACACTAGTTACATTGTTTGGACGGTTGTCCTCATCTTTGTTGTCATATTGACATTTTCGGCCGTTGTATGTTTCTTCAGGTGATTGGATTTTCGAACCCTTTATTTCGTCAACCGGGGTAGATTGTTCTAGTTCCAAGTGTCATGTCTCAGTATCAGTTATCTCCCTTTAACTTAACTCTCCAAGTCTTGTAGTCAGGTATTAAACTCAAAACACGTTTGTTTCAGTTTATCGGAGCTGCTCTCGTGTACCCAGGGTAGTTGTTACGTTGCTTATGCTGTCCATTTCTTGATCATATGTCTCTGGGTTGCCACTTATGACTTTTGCTCGATGCTCTAAGCAGCGGACGATCACTTCTTTACACTGTATGGGTGGTGGGAGTTGAAGTTTAGGTATTGCCCGGTAAATGTTGGTTTGCAGTATATGGATAACTTGAAGCCATGCTCTGTTCGAGATATTAGTACATCCAGGAATGCTAATTTGCTGTCTTTTTCTCTCTCCATTGTGAACTGTATCGATGAGCTTATTGAGTTCATATGGACCTGTAGTAGCTGGATCACTTCCTGGTGTGGCCAGAGTATGAAGGTGTCGTCTACATATCTCAGCCATAGAATTGGCTTTAATGACGTGGATTCTAATGCTATTTCTTCGAAGTATTCCATGTATATGTTAGCCATCTCAATGTTCGAATTCTAGATGTAACTAATTTCTCAATTTCGAATTGAATTCAATTGTTAGTTTTTAATACATTTGTTATCCCTGAGCCTATCGGCAAATATAAACATTCGGGGAAACCAACATGTTGGGCAAGTTCTCTACACAATCGTAAAAAAAAAACCTGTAAGGACTCAAGAAATCTAAAACAAAAACATAGAAAATATTCCTTGACAGTCATGCTTAACAAAGCATACATAAAAAAATGATCAATACCGAAATATACAACATAGATAGATAGATAGATAGATAGATAGATAGATAGACAGAAAGAAGGAGAGACAGAGGTTGATGAGCATTGGTAAAAAGTTCTTCGCTCGACCCAAACGCTGATTAAATAATCAAAGATCTTTTTAAGAGTTTATTGTTGTTGTTGGAAGCATAAATTTTGAGCACCCTCAAGTCCATATATACACATACAAACATACAATCACGCACGCATATCTATATGTATGTATGCGTGTGTGTGTGTGTATATATACATATATATATATATATATATATATATATATATATATATATATATAGGTATATTTATGTAAGTAGATGCCTGTTGATCGGTAAGAATTATCCTGTCTCATATCCAATATCTCTTCTTTTCTAATCTAATTTTCTCTAATCTGCTTCGTTTGGACATCATCCATTCGCTAATGTTGTAATGTAAATAAGTTCAACATTGCCTCTACGCAAACGTCAGAAGGGACGACGGATGCTTTTTATTATTGTAATTCGTAATCTGACCTTGACGAGCTTCCTGATGACTCTTCAATTAGGGATGCGAAACTTCTTGCCCTGTAGAGACCTGAACATGATACTCAGGGGCAATGACTGTCACCCTTGGTAGCCGAACCTTTAAATCAGGCAAAGATAGGGATTTGATGATTGGATGGTATTTAGTCTGTTTTACTTGAAATAGGGGTAATACTAAATTATTTTAGAGGAGAATAAAACTGAAATAGGGAAAGAATAAAATGAATAATTGACGGCGAGGGAAAATAAACGAAGTAGGCCGAAAATAAAAATGATGAAGAATAATCGATGATTGAAAAAATATTAAACTTTATTGATGATCCTTGTTTGCATTTTTAATGCATCGCTCAGGTCGTTTTGCTTCCCACCATCGTTAAGCAAGCAGCATGAACAGAAAATAAAATAAATATATAAGCATAGCCTCTGACAATATTTAAAAGTCAGTCTGATACAGACAAAGCTTTTGGAACTTGGCCAAGGTGACCTGTTAGTAGAAAATCACATTTAGTGCATTCTTCTTTATTCCTTATATAATGCTCCTCGCTATATAAACTGTCATTAGATAACCAACCCATCTATCTATCTATCTATCTATCTATCTATCTATCTATCTATCTATCTATCTTAATATGCGCATTCCTATCTCTCTCTCTCTCTCTCTCTCTATATATATATATATATATATATATATATATATATATATATATATACACACACACACACACACACATACATATATATATAATATATATATATATATATATATATATGTGTGTGTTTGTTTGTCAGCTACTCATTCCCAAGCCTCTCGTTTCCAACGTGCCTACTAGGGCGACTAGTCAATCCCGATTTGAGATACTCATGCAAGGAAATTTCTGCTTGTTCAATACCCAGAGAAACTGTTTATGCTGCAACTTCTGCTTGATGGAGCTTAGTGACAGTTTCTGAGTGAGTGCGTGTCATCTGATGTGATCAACAGTTTCAATAAGGCCAATAAACCCTCCGTCACAACGACCATATACACTGCTGACCAAAATCTTAAGGCCTGTGAAAATAAAGAAAGAATATACCTTTTGTGTTGTCCGATTCAAATACTTATTTGAGTATTTGAAAAATGAAAATAAGAAAAGGGTTTTAACGTGGGAGATTTGTCGACCTGTAAAAGCGAGGTCTCTCACAACGTGCTATCGCAAAATCGGCCCAAGAATATTGCGTCGGCGTTGAGCAGGAGGATTCAACGGATTGTCCGGCAAGATATCAACCGATCATCGAACCAGATTACAGCTCAAAAAATAATCTCCGAGAGAAAGGCTTTAAAAACGGTAAACGTCTTCAAAGTCCACGCTTTCTTCAATACCACAAAACAGCTCGGTTAAACTTCGCTGTGATGTGCTAAACATGGGACATAGAAAACTGGAAGAAGTTTTTGTTCTCTGATCCCTATATCTGCCAATTTTAGTGGCAAGATAAGTATATCATACCGCTACACGACAGAGTGTATTGCTTGATCTTCATTGGTTAAGCAATGCTTAAGATCATTGGTGTATCATGTCTGCTAGTCTGTTTAACAAATGAAAATCAAACACAAAAATAAGAATGCCACAATTTTTTCCATATGTCATTTTCTAATGAAGATTTAATAAAAGTGAAATAAATGTTTGATTGCTTTCTCATATATATATATATATATATATATATATATATATATGAAGAAATATAGTTTTAAGGTGTGCTATATTTATGGGATAAAATGCTTAATATCAGAGATAGAGCGTGTGTAAATATAAGTATAAAAGTGAGCATTGTAGTCAACACTCAGAGGCGACAAGCTGTTTCATGCTAGACGCAATCGCCAGGCCTATATATATGTGTGTGTGTGTGTGTGCTTTTGTGTGTGTGTTTAGATAAAGTGTGTATATAGGTTTATATATGTAATAATAATATTCTGAGTTGAATATCCTTCTTACCATGTGAAACATATATGCATATATATATATTATAAACACACACATATGCACATACACATACTCACACACATATACATATTTCACCCACACACACGCGCGGGCGCGCGCACACACACACACATACATATATATATATATATATATATATATATATATATATATATATATATATATATATATTACTTACTTCGGTGCCTATAAAATTATATGTTATTTTAATATTTTAGTAAAATGAAAGAATTTCATTTTGTTAAAATTCTCAAATTATTTTTTGATATCCAGTCTCTCTTTGTTTATGGGTTATGTACGACGAAACGTCAGAAACTGACATTTTGTTGCTTAATGACTAGAAGACAATAAAATTCTTTTTAAAAAAAATATTTAACAAAAAGAAGAGGAAAAATGATGCTTCACGAAACATTTAATTTCTGCTTTTGGCGAACAACCGATACATTCTTCGTTCATAAGCTAAATGGAATAGTCATTTTTAAGAAGAAGACAAGTTAGAAATAACTTCATTAAATAAATGAGAAACAAAATATTTGGGGGATTAAAAAAAGAGATGAAGTCAGCCAAGAACAAGAGAGAATAAAGTAAGAGAAACCGATTTATAATAATAATAATAATAATAATAATAATAATAATAATAATAATATCAGCCATGGCTTTCCGTATGGAAAATGGCAATACAGTGTCAACGTCATTAATTGAAGTATTGCCGACATTAAACGAATGGAAAATACAAGCATCTTGAAGCGACTAGAAAATGCAAGGATCTTGAAGTTGAAATCTCAGAAATGTGGCACATGAAGACATCACTAATTCCAGTTGTAGTTGGATCCCTCGGACTGATTGGAAAAGTTCCGCTAGACTCATTGTATTTTGAGTATTCTGTTTGGATTTCTTTCAAGAAATCCAAACAGTGTACTCACAAGTACAAAATTGAGAGAATACGATTGAATAGAATAGTCAATGGTATTGTATCACTATTCAATAGTCTTCCACTATTACTACTACTACTACTTCTAATAATAATAATAATAATAATATCAAAAAGAACAACACACCGCGTCCACCCTAGATAAAGATTGATGAAATATGAATGGTTCTACTTAAAAATCACTTTCTGCAAAACAAAAACTGCCTATGCCAATGAAAAAATATTTCTGTATTGTTACCTAAAGTTGATTTTATATGATTTTATTTCGTTTTGTTTTTTATTCTCTTGCAGTGATATATAAAAATCTATAAATATATATTGACATTTTCTCATATTATGAATATTTTGATAAAAATCTTAAAAAAATGATCCGATTAACTTTTCAGTAAAGTTTCTTTGAAACAAGAAACAGGACGGAAAACAATACTTCTAATGGAGAATTAATGAAATTCGATATATTTTTAAACACGTTTTCTAAGATGAGATTTGTTTTTGCTCAATTTTTACATGGATGCTAACATTTTCATTTTTAAAAAAATAAATATTTGCTTTATTGGAGGTTTATGTAAAACTATTGATAAAATTAGGAAATATAGAAGAAATAATTTGAATACTTGTCTAAGAATAGAAATACTATGTATGTATGCACAATCTGTGGCTCTAACAATATCGTTTATGCGTCTTTGAGTGGAGATAGAAGTATATGCGCACAGAGATGTTATATTCATTGTATGTGTTCTTCGTAAGTGTTCCTTACCCTACATAAGCACTAATAAGTATTTCATGTTATATGCTTACATGTGTTCTTCCTAAGTGTCTTTACCCTACATAAGAACTAATAAGCATTTTTATTAATAAGCTTGTATTGATAACTGGAATTTAAATATGTTTTGTTAGACTATATGTTTTACTTTTCTTCAATTTCCATGTTCTAGCTTTTTAATATCATGTTTGACTTTAATGAGATCACATGAACTTTTTAGTAAGGTTTCCATGAAAAAAGGAGAAAGATGAAAAAAATCTCATAAAATTACCTTTTATCTGTAGATGTCCACTTTGATATCCACACAGCCACTAATATTTCAAGTATAAATTAATATTCGTTTCAATGTTATGGCTTTTCTTTGATTGCTCTAATGAATTTTACTCAAGATTATCGACAATGATGGATGAGTTGTAAATAAACAATCCGCTACATGCTTCTTTGAAAAATTCTACATTATTTATTGAATATCGAAAAAAGTGTTTATACATCGTTGCAATGTAATTCCAACAGATTATTTTTTTTTGTGATTATTCAAATAGATTTGAAGATGTGTAAATTGTTAACAGTCTGACTGAATATTTATTTTAAGTAGGTACTTCCAAAAACTCGCAAAAAATGTAAGAGAAGAATGATGATGAAAAATCTAGAATCAAGAATTACTTTCTCATAGACTATACCTTAACTGTTAGTCTACTAGGTGACAAGAAAGAGCTTTCATTTTAAATCTCCTACCGTTTTCTTTATCTTCCGAAATTGTATTTTTCGCTACCTAATACTAATAGTAGTAGCGGTACCAAATTAAAGTACTTTTACGATAGCATCATTTTGACTAGTTTTTTTTTTTTTTTTTTTTACTAAAGTTTCCCGATTACAAGACCCAAGAACCACTTAAGGTAGGGTGTTACTAAAGGTGTGTGATATGAATGTAAGAGGATAAAGTAGAAAGGGAAGATGATGAGGGTATGGAGGATAAACAACGATTGACTTTTAACTTGAAAAGCATCAACCGGAGATTCTGTTCCACAAAGAAGCGGTTCTTGAGAAAGAGCTTTCTGAGTGGAATATCCTTCTTACCATTGGAATACGTAGAGAATGGGGGTGATTCCACTCTATAGGCGGATCTTGACCGTGGCACTAAAGAATTGAGGTCTTGTGAACATTTGCCACGGAAATAGCAATATTTTGACAGACGCTATGCCTGTGTGGAAACGGGCTGTAGATTTGGAAAAACGTCACCCCAAACACACCACAACCACAAGGTTTCATAAATGTTGTTGTTTTTTTTCAATTCTGTCAAGACAGGAAAGGGATGATTCTAGCCCAGATATGACAGTAATATATCTTTTTGTGCTCTAAGATAAAGCATATGGCAGTCAGGTACAAAAAGCCGACCATCCAGCATCTTTGGCGTTGGAATTGAGGCCTAAGGTGAAAATTAAGGCCCAAAAGATGTTTAAAGCAAGGCTCCTCATTGAGAAGACAATCGTTCGTCACAACTGGAAAAATTCTGAGTCAGATATTATTTACTTAGTACTATTTACTTTTATCGTAGTTGATTTTTTATCGCAGTTTTATGCGGTGAATAGAGCGGGACCAGATCGAAAATGATGGAAAATAAATTCTATTTTTCGCTCCTGCCTGAAGGAATCCTGATAAACGTTCAGCTATGTTAACCACAAAGACACGAAAAAATGGCAGCTTTCTATATGATTCCACAACATTTACATGTTTGTTTATTTCATTAAAACTAGTCAAATTAAAAGCAGCCATATCATATTCATTTTATTAGATGAAATATTTCCAACCATTAGTATTAATAAAAAAAAATAACATGAACGTAACTATTAATGACGACAATGTTTTTTCTCCAATAAAAATTACAAATAATACTGTAATTAATTTTCTGTCTTTTCCATTTATCTGGTAATAATTTAACCGATTTCTTTTTCTAACATTCAATTAAGTAGCATTTCAACTGAAATTTTGGTTTGCATTTAAAGTTAAAAATAATTTGAATTTAGTGACATGAAAGGGAAAAGGACAGAATTGCATCCACACATATAAAGAGATATTAAAAGAATGTTATTAAAATAAGAAGAATTCAATATATATATATATATATATATATATATATATATATATATATATATATATATATGCTGCATAGATTCGCGTAATATGCGACCTCTGAAGACCTAATCTTGAAGCTAATTTGACTATAGTAAATATCTCGTGTATGATGCGACCCCCTTAAAATTACCTTCAAAATTAGGTCTTCAAATGTCGCATGATACGCGTGTGTGTATATATATATATATATATATATATATATATATATATATATATATATATATATATATGGTATTGGATTCACAGTTCATAGCATTTTCAGTTCATCTTCGTCTGCGTTAGATTCATTATCTATCTATCTATCTATATATATATATATATATATATATATATATATATATATATATATCTGTGTATGTGTATGAAGACAGAGAGAGCAAGTTGGAGAGAGATAAATAAAAGTAGCCTTTTTCTGTGAATAACGCTTACATTAATTCTTGACCACTTACAGTTAGCATCTTGATTTTCAAAGCATTTCTATAGTAAAAATCATTTACTGTGTATTTTGTATAGTAAAACCATTTCCATAATAATGATCATGGCCAATAAATCAATTTGATTATAAATAAATATCATATAGTATCACCCCTCTATAAAAAAATAGCTTCCGTGGATCACTGATAATCCCTTCAAGATTTACAATAATAAAATCATTCGCACAATATCTCTATATTAAATCCGCTTCAGAACACTTTCCTTGGTTACTCACACACTTACACCAGCGTCTCTTCCACTTTTCAAAACAATCTTTTGTGATCCACATCAGCTGCCACAATCCCAATTTTAAGTTTCCCTTTCTCTGTCTTTCAATACACGCAGGTTGAGTAGCGAAAATTACACAAATAAATTTTAAGTAAAAGTTTGCAAAATTTGTTGGTTCAATTAGCAAATTCTACTTTTAAACATCTAAAAACTTCGTTCATTCATAACCTTACGAAAGACTATCATCTTCTTACACCAACATTCAATAAAAGTGGACTATTACAAATTCTGTGAGGTTTGCTAAAAAGCACCATTTAGACAATAACGTCATATTTTCCAAGTTAATAATTTGAAAAAGTTTATTTCAGCGCTAATTATTAAATAATCAATTGTTGAATTTTTATTTACTCTGTCGGACGCTATCTTTGTAATGGTTAACAAGTTGGTAACACAAATCATTTGTAGTGAGTTTTGCTTCATAATTCTAACCCAAAATTCGGTTAAAATCATCAAAATTCATTTTGTTCTTTTTTATTTTTTTTTATAATTCTCTTTCAATATGATTTTAATTAAGTGAAGCGCGGTGTGTAATAAAGAGACTAACCAACCCAGTAGAATGAAATCACTAACGGCAATCACTTTCGCTAGTGCACGAATCTTCAACTACTTATCGTTTAAAAGAGTAAATTAGGTACACATACCACACCTAAAATTACTGATGTCTCTCCATAGAAAATGTGTGTACGTGTGTATGCATGCGCGTGTATGTGTACGCCAGAATGTCTGTATGTCGACAGTGATTTAAAACTGTCTACGCTACGGTGTAATATGTGTTAAATATTCTTATCAGAAAGAATAATCTTTTGTCAAATTATTTAAGAGAAAAGTGATACTTTCCACTTTTCGTGTGAGGAAGTGCATTTCTATTGAAATGTGAAGTGTGGCAAAAAAAAAAAAAACAAGTTTGTTTTCGGCAAGTAGCATGCGAGTAGAGATGAAGATTATGAAGGCTGTGATGTTTGGATGTCTTGACAGTCGTCATTTGAAATCCTTGGTTAAAATTTGATCACTGGCGTCGAAGAAAAAATGAATTTTCTAATCCACCAAGTAAGCAAATTAGCTTTAAAAAGGTAATGCAATTTGCATATTTACCCAAATGACTTCATATTAAGAGTGACACTTCATGACGGAAGCAGTAAATCGGTGTGCTATCAAAATTTTCTTATTGATTTTGCACCGGAAGTCTCCAAGAAATCAAGTTACAATCGAATCAAAGATGTTTTTGTACATTTATTGGCCATCTTTAAATTCCTATAAATCTTTGCCAATCACAAACGGCAAATATCGTCGAAAATGTGACTGTATTTTGAGCAAGTCCAAGATGGCATTTAAAAGACTGCTTCACAATGAGAAACAACATATTTTGGCAGGACTGAGGTCAGGTCAAACTCCAGGCCAAAGTCAGTCATCAAGTTTGACTAAAAAAGAAACAAAGTAAAAATGGACACAACGTCATTCAAATCTGAAATGACCGCGTGTCTACAATTGACAATGCGGCGGAATTTGATACAGAAGTATGGAGATTTTTTCAGAGTGAAACATACGCGTATGTCTATATGTGTATGTGTCTGTGCGCGTCCGTGTATGTGCGCACCCGCACGTGTGTGTGTATGTGTGTGTGTGTGTGTGTGTGTGTGTGTGTGTGTGTGTGTGTGTACAGTGGAAGAATTCCGTAAAGAATTAGTGCAGTGCATTCGGAAAAGAACCGTAACTCAAATTTCAGTCTAGGAATAATAATCCTACTTAATAAAAAATGGAAATAAAGACGTTGGCAACTAACACATTAATGTCGAACAGCTATTCTCAACTATTTTCAAGAGTACTTACAGACTAACAAATAGGTTAGATTAAAAGCAGACACGCGGACAGTCAGTTCTTAGGAGTGGCCTTCTCAGCAACAGACCATCTCTAAATAATAGACTAGCTGATCGAAAAACAAAACAATAGATTACAACAAACGACTTTGTTTAGCTTTTATTGACTATAAAAAGGCATTAGACTTGCTAGAGGGCACGGTAATCTTTTACTTACTACAAGAGTAGGGTATTGATAAAAACCTTGAGAAAATATGCGATGGCATTACTGCGCTAATTTGACTACAGAAAGACACAATTAAAATGAAGACTGGAAAAGGAGAGAGAAAAAAATTGGTACGATTTCACCTCGACTACAAAAGATGTTGAAAGTATTTTCCGAAAAATGAACTGAAAAGTGATGGGAATAAAGAATTTGCTGACTATATTTTCTTAATACCAGAATCATCGGATGAATAAAGAGAAAGGCTAAATGACCTAACGTGGGAAAGTCTGAATATAGATTTTAAAATGAACAGTAATAAAACATAATATTATAATGTTCCAAAAAAGATCATATGAATAGAAGATGAAGAACCGGAAGATGTCCTGGAATACATCTACTTAGAGCAGGTAATAACAAAAGAAAGACCACGAAAAATGAAATGAAATGATATATCTTTTGATAGGGTGAAAAGCTATCTAATAAAACAAAGGTATCATGAAAAGCATCGTGTCAGTATAACTTAAAACGTAAAACGTATAATGAACGTATGTAGCTAATCGCTTGAAAACAAACTCAGAAATGCTCGAACACGAATTGGAATAGAAATTCTATGGATAACTCGAAGTGATAAAATAGTATTCAACGTGGGTCAAGAAACAAAAATAAGACAAGAATGATTAAAATGGCCTAACTTGTGTCTCAGTTTGACCGTAAATGTCACGGTCTGAGGAGATATCTACCAGCAATATCAGCGTTTATCATTGTGTGTGTGTGTGTGTGAGAGAGAGAAAGAGAGCTCTGAAGCTAAAAATGTTTCGTGTAATGAAAGTACGTAAGTATCAAATTTGGACGTATAGTAAAAATTGAAAATGACTCTGGGTAAGGAAAAACGGCGACAAAATAGGTACATGAAATAAAAGAGTTTTATGGGTAGAGACATTACATAGTCAGGGTCACGATCAGAGTCGCCACAAAATCAGTTAAGAAAAGACTTTTTTTCTTCTGCATTCCATTACTACTACTAATATATGGCGTTGTTTGTCAAGTTATGTCACATTTTTAGAAATGTAATCAAAATCAGTTCAAATTCGAATTAACTGAGAAAGACACTAACATAATTATCATTATTAGAAATGACAAATTACATTATGAATCTAACACTTTATTCTTTTTATTCCTTGTTCAAAGCATCCGAGAGAATGAACTAATCTCTACTGTTTTTAAAAGTTTTCTGAAAATTTTCTAGTAAATTCTTTAAATGAATATTTAAAGGTATTAAATTTCGTTGGAGTTTCTGAAGTAGATACTCTCACAAATCTAAAATCATGATCTTCTCTTGAATTTAGTTTAGTAGCCCATGTCTTTATTGGCTAGAACATAATATTTTAATTTCGCTTTTATGCTTAAATTAGGAAAGCTTTCGATAAAATGTAAACTTTTCGATCAACATATATATATATATATATATATATATATATATATATATATATATATATATATATATTAGGGTAAGAAAAATAGGGAAAGTTTATAAATTTAACATGTTTAGCTTTTATCGGAAAATGAAATATAGAGAGAAAAGAAAATTATGTTACTTTTTATTTTTGTGCTGACATTGGTTAAGCATCCCTCGTGTGTATCTGTCCTGTCAAGCAATATTTGTGTGTATAATTCATGCGTGTATGTGTATCACATTTCTAGGTGGTTTAAGATTCGGTTAATAATATGTATGCGTGTATGCGCTTGAGCGTCTAGTGGGTATTTTCATCTATCTCTGATGGTTGTCTGTATGTTGATTAAGGGTTGTTTTGTGTGAAAGTGAAAGAATTTAAGTTACACCTATTGTGGCTATAGGGTGATTGTAGGTGTAACTTAAATTTTTTCACTTTCATACACACAAAATATACCCAATCAAGACACGAACAACCAGCAAACATTTTCCATTCAAATTACAATACATTTTTTTTTGTACAAGACAGCTTTCGAATTGTGCACATACTACTCGTTTGTATGGTTAAATCCTAGTCATTTGCAAAATTAACAAGGCACCATAGTTCCTCCTTAGTCATGCCTATGTTTGTACTCACTTGCTGCATTCTGTAACTATTTGATTACCATCCATGTCTTTATCTTCACATAGTCAATATTTTCTGTTATGTTGCGTTCTGTCTATCGCGGATTTCAGATAGCTTGTTGCTATTTACTCGTTTAGGCTCACTAAAACATATCAGTATTTTCATTATTTTATCCCCTATAGACGTACGTACATTAATCCACGGTTGAAATAAAATGATAAAAGAATGAGAAAATTAGTCCGATAATGACTCATGTCAGAACTTAAGACAGTATGTGCAGATATATTTTCTCTGTGAGTTATACGTACGTCTACGCATGCGCATAGGCAGGAAACTCTTTCTTATAAACACATTTAACCACTTAGAGAAGCAAAATTTACGATAAAAAGTTCTTCTCATAACTTTTCAGTTACACAAATAAGACAGAAGATAAAAAGAAGACAAATGGAAAACAAGATTTTTGTTTTTAATTTGGTTATTTTCCGTTTTCTTCTGGCGCGTCGATTGCTGACGTAAGCAACGAAGAGAATGAAGAAAGCAAAGAGAAAGAAAATTGATTGAAAGAAGAAGAAGAAGAAGAAGAAGAAGAAGAAGAAGAAGAAGAAGAAGAAGAAGAAGAAAGACATTTAAATTGTGTTGGATATTGCAAAATCAGTTCAAGTAGTAGTTGCTTGGTAAGCTGGACTAATGTGTCTCCCAAGGTAAGAAAACTGTCCTACCTTACAGGAGGCTGTGTGCGGGGGGGGGGGTCAAAAATTAATATTATACTCAAATCTCAGGGAGCTGTCCCTCCAAAAGAGACGGGTCAATTGAATTCAGAATTTTTTTTCTTCTCTAGCCCATGTACGCGTGGGTTCCCACTGTAAACTCCATTTTCCAGGAGGTAGCATACTGCCTTGCTAATATAAGTTTGCAATATTTTAGCTGTTATAACTTGAACCCTAACCAATAGCATTGGAATCGAAATGGCTATCTATGGTTAAAAGAAAATAAAAAATGAAAATAGAAAGAAAGAAGAAAACTAATGAAAATGAAAGTAAGGATAAAAGATGAGAAAGGATTAAATGAAGGACGAAAAGAAGGAAACATGAACAAAAGAATGTAGCATTTATGGGAGTCGAAATTAGCAGTTGAGAATTGAAATAAAGGAAATAAAAAAAAAAAGAGAGAGAAAGAGAAAATAGTAAAAATATATAGAAATGTTACAAAAAATACAGAAACAACTCAAGGAAGAACTTTATAAGGAGATAGCAAAAGAAAAAATTTGAAGCTAAATATTATTATATGCCTTTCCATTCAGACAAGTATCCTAATTTTGGTTGTTATACCCACAACATTTTGACCAACTCCCTTCTGCTCTATTCAGCTGCCTGTTGTACTCGGTATCTATCTGGTAATTTTCAACTGAATCCTTTATTCTATTCAATGGGTTGATAGTTCCCATTCTGCTGAGGGGAGATAACTCGTAACACCTGAGGTTCTCTAGTTTTTGTGCCGTTTGTTCGTTTTTCCACTAAACCAATTGCATTTGACTTTTTCGGTGATTGAACTTATGACTGCATGGAAACCAAATATACTTTAAACAATGTTTCAATTATTTAAACTGATTATGCTCGTCTGAATGAAAAAGCAGATAATAATAATGATAATAATTTCTCATGTAAAAAATTCCGACATCATTTATGGGAAGAATAAAAGAAGTAACAAAAGACAGTATAGAGAGATAAAATGTGGAGGAGAACAGAAAAGGAAGGAATGAAGGAAGGAAGGAAGGAAGGAAGGAAGGAAGGAAGGAAGGAAGGAAGGAAGGAAGGAGAGTATAAAGTGGCAACAAGAAAAGTAAAGAAGCATAAAAGGAAAGAAGATGTCGAGACATATCAAAAGAATTAGGAAAGGAAAGAAGGAAGAAGAGAAAGAAAGGACATATGTTAGCATCCGAGAAATGAAAGAATAAATGAAGGAAAAAGATAGCAGGAAGAAGGGAAAGAGGGCAGGAAGGGTGGAAGGAAAAGAAAACAATGGTAACTGTTGGTAACTGAAATAAGGAAGATAGGTGGGAAAAGAGTGAAAGAGTAAATAAAAGAAGAGAGAAGACGAAGAGAGGAGACGAACGAAGGGAAGAAGATAAGCAACTATGATTGCATTAAAAATTGTCATAAGTAAAATGGTAGAAGAAAGAGAGAAAAAGGATGGAAGCAAGACTGTAAGAAATAACGAAAGAAAAATATTGAAAGAAAAAAAGGATGTTGAAAGGTGAACTAATGAAGAGAAAGTACGATAAAGGAAGGAAGGGAGGAAGGAAGGAACTGATTAACAGTGCACTGTAAACGCGAGCTCCTTGATTACGATCTGTGTACGCCCGTGTCTCCACCCAGCACCGACTGGTGCAAACTGCATAACAAGATAACAAGTAGGGAGGGGCAAAGTGAAAGGGGGGAGGCGGAGTTGGCAAGGACACATACACAGACGCTCGTCCGCGCGCGCAGTAGGGTCTTAAAACGACATCAAAGAAAGTTCCGCGAGACGCATAACGTAAATAGGCAAAAAACAACCGGCAGTACACGAAAGTTCGGATGCATTTCTGCTTCTTATGTACATGTGTATAAGTGTTTACGTGTATCTATTTATGCGCTCGTATGAATGTGCATTGGTAGGGTATGTATGAATATGTGTGTGCACTTGCTTTGAATGTATGTGTACGCGCGTATTGAACACACGAATGAACATTGGACATTGTGCGTGTGAACTTGCGGATGAATAAGTACATGTAGATGATCGTATGAATGTGAGTGAGATATGTGCGAATCTGAATGAGCGTACGCATATGTACGCATATATGAAAGCGCACTCGCACGCACGTGTGTGTATATCTGTGTGTTCGCATGTGAAGGTTTATGTCTATAAGGTAACATATGTTGATGTTTATGAGTCTTTTGAAATCGTTTATTACTGATCAGTTAGAGTAGAAGAAAGAAAGAAAGAAAGAAAGAAAGAAAGAAAGAAAGAAAGAAAATGTCACTACGGTAGGAATGGTAGATGTGTCACTTCCTCGACGATGAGACGTACTGCACAAAGTCACAATCGTGATGCAACCTGTGAGAATTGAACTCATACAGCAGAGTACTCAGGCTAGTTCCATAATCCCTGTTACATGTTCAAGTCTTCCTCAGACAGCATATTATTACTGTTTACCAAATATTGCACAAGATTGTGTTGATCGAACTTTTTTGAGTCCTAATAATCCTTGGGACGAGTTGACAGCCATTGTTCCGCGGTTAAGCGCCCAAAATATTTCTGAAGTTTAATTCAGTTCGCCACAAACCCAGAAGTTTGGAACATCCGGTAAGGATCGAACTCCTGAAGTAATAAACGAGAATAAATCACTGACTCCATAGTGAGGATTTAACGAAGTAATTAGTAATGCTCTACAAGGTTAGCTTGTAAATAGTAAACCAATTGATATATACCGAACTTGGTTTGGTACAAGGCCATAAGTTTGGAGTACCTCGTAAAGACCGGAAACACGGAGATTAGTTTGATAATCACTGCTCTCCAGAGAGACATCTTTGTGGTGTGATATATTTTGTAATTGCACAGGGAAATGGCCGACAGCAGAGATTTGCCGAAGGGAATCAAATAGAAGATGGAAGATTAATTAATGTACGAAGGTGAGTCAAAGGTAGAAGGTCATTTAATTTTGTATATTTAAATAAATTCAATGATTTATTTTCGTTTTTAAGGAACGAAAATTGTTTTTTAGAAGATAATAAAATAAACATATTACTTTTTCATTTTCTATCAGCAATATATATATATATATATATATATATATATATATATATATATATATATATATATATATATATATATTGCGACATATTGCAATTTCTGGCTACTTATCTTGAATTTATGAGATCATTTGCTGTTTACAGGAATATACCCTACCATTTACCGAAATATTATTGAAAGACGTTGGAAAGTATTGTTTAAAGTCGAGCATTACAAAATGAAAAACTTACACAAAATTTAATGTCGATGTAGTGTTTATAAAGTCCATCGTAAAATATCGTCACAACATATATATATATATATATATATATATAATTATCATCATCATCATCACCTCAAATAAGACTCCTATTGATACATTATTCATTACTCATTAGCTATCCTTGGTAGTTGGTAAACCTGCGTACTAAATGCGGATCGAACTATTTGCAGTGTTTATAGTCGGAAAAATTAATTGGAAACCTAGACATAATCAAATTCACTAGACTAATCAGCGATCTGCGAAATTAAATCTGATTTTACGGCAATAGACCACAAAGTTGATTCACAGAAGAACATATGCGATCATTCTTATATTCTGTGCGCATATTCCCGTTTCCCTCACCCCGCCCTACCCCAACAACCTTTTCCCGCGCTTTCATTTGCAATCATGCGTACCTCTTTACACTTACTCGGTGACCCCCATCATATGAAAAAATAAACTAAAGAAAAGAACGGGCAAGAAATTAAATGATATTAAGTCCAGGTGTTTCGCGCGATAAGCGAACAAGCAGGCGAATTGACTTTTGACTGAAATACCTGGACGGGGTAAGAAAAGTGTGAAATTGAATGGAAATTATTCAAGACATAGGAATATCTGATCAGGCATATATAATTCGACAAGAACCCTTGCCCGTCCCACCCTACGTGTGTTCTGAGAATGTGAAATAAACAACTCGAGCACACTAATCTTTGCATGTAGTTTAAGTTGTACACAAGGCGATGAATGCGATAGTCGGGCTTGAAAGAAATATATCAACATCCTAAGTACAATTAAAGTTTTACTTCGATACACACGAGTATGTGTATTGGTATTATATACACACACACATGCGCATTTATAGAAAGACTGGATCTTTGTTGCATATATATATATATATATATATATATATATATATATATATATATATATATATACACATAAAGCGAGTGAAAGATAATGCGTATATTGGATAATTAAGGAGAAAATAGACATTGTATACATGTTCAACTTAGAAAACCTGAAAAGTTCCTATATTAAATCTGTCCTCTTCCGACAAGTCAGACTTGATGCAGCGTCACAAACGACTTCAGGCTCAGATCAAGTGGCCCTTGTGCCTCTCACACCCGAAATTACAGATTCCAAACGGTCCTTCCGTGGGACTTGTTAGGCAGCTAGAATGCTTACAGCCACACTTTCAATCCAGGATTTGACTACTGTGTCTCGTAATGGAATCTGTACGATAAAATTGATGCTGAAGTGTAACGGGAACAAGTATGATGGGTTGAAATGGATCTTGTAGCTGATTGTCCCACACACCATAAACAATGACATTAATTTGATGTGTGCATAGTCACCTGCTGCCCGTGCTGTTTACCTGGTCACATTTAAGAAGTCGCGGTGGTTTACGGCTAGCTGCACATCTACAGCGAGCCTTTTTATTTCTTATCTCTGAATGCACGCCCCATTTTAATGCTCCTAATGAGAGAAATGAGAATGCCAAAGTTAGGCGAATGACGTGTAACATTACGTGAGGTCGTTTTCCGTTTATAACTCGGTAAAGTTTGATCTCAAATACCTGACGCACCGTATATATATATACATATATATATATGTGTGTGTCTCTGTATGTGTGCGCGCGTCACTCGCGTGTGTAAATGCATGTGTTCATCTCTGTGTGTCTGTGCGCGCGCGCGTGTGTGTGGGTGTGCAAATGCTGAAAATTCTCAGACAACCAAGTATGGATTCCTAAAACAATTCATATATTTGATCATTGGGTCAGAATATTGGAATATCTCTCTCTCTCTCTCTCTCTGTCACTCGCACTCTCTCTCTCACTCTCTTCATATATATATATATATATATATATATATATATATATATATATATACTTTATTTTAGGATATTACATCAAAAACATGTAAAAACGCTACACAAATGCAATCATGCTTCGATGCAATCAGGCGTCGGAACTGGATTCGATTCGTTCTCATTTTACATAGATAATATATATATATATATATATATATATATATATATATATATATATATATATATTTATTTATTTATTTTCAACAATTAATACAAACATTTTTTTAAATTTGACAGACAATATTTTAATGATTTTTTCAAGTCGTCGTATGAATTGTCGTCTAGCTGGATCAATTTAAGGAAGAAACTCTCTTTATAATGCTCTGTATTTATTTAAAGAAACTATTCGATAGAACTCTCATAAGACATGAACTCCTAAGGACTACGATATTATTTGTTTTTGTTTAATAGATCCGATTCCAGCATTATTAGTTGTAATAAAAAAAAATCAACCTGATTCGTAAGGGGGACCAGTAAATATTTACAAGTATATTAGTGTTCAGTTAGGGTGATTCAAAAACCGACATTATTTTTGCACCAACCTAATACTATTTGTCATTTTACGCAAGAAGGATTGTAAGTGAAAATTAAATTCCACAAAATTATGAGTGATTATTACCCGATCAGTGATGATTGAAATAAAAAAAACAAAAAAAAAAACAGTTTTGGATCGTTTTTACAGGAATTTTTAAGCTGCCGCACGTACTTTTATGCTAACTTGAAAAATTAAATATAAATTAAATATAAATTAAATATAAATTAAATAGACATATCAGCTAAATTCAATAAAACTTACTTTAATCGACATGCATACATGCAACATTGTTTTGACAAAATATTTTATTATGCAATCATTTAAGTATTTTTTCTGCTGCCAACTTTCGTCTAAATTGCGTATTTCTTCCATATAAATGTCTTTCGTCTTCCTTCAAGCGCCCCCCTCTCTCTCTCTCTCTCTCTCTCTCTTCTCCCCCTCTCTCCCCCTTCTCTCTCTCTCTCTTTCTCTCAGTCTTCTCTCTATATTAATAAACTCAATCGGCATTATGTTTCTTTGGACTTTCTTCCACATTCATATAAAATCATATACATTCACTAGCAGCATGACCCGGCGTTGCCCGTGCTTGATTAAAAAATCGTACGACTCATACAGCAATCGCTATCACTTGACTTAAAATATTTTTGCCCGTCCTTGCCTTTAAAGGGGTGCCCTTTTCCGTACTGTTGTTGCTACATGCCTTACTTCTTGCCTATCGCACACTGCAAATTTTTTCTAAGCTCTATACTAAACATTAAATCTGTTACGAAAAAAGAACTAAACAAAATGAACACAAAACGATCAGCTTTAAAAAAGGACTCGTAACTAGAAAAACCGAATGAAAAAAGAATGTTAACAACAAATACTTTTTCACACCCAACCCAGTTCTGTGGAATCAGAATCAACGTTGCGTTTAAGCAAGCGGATGAGCCAATTGGAGTAAAGTGCCATGTAAATTTAAATTTTTCCCACTTATGACGAATGCAGCTATCGATTTGTTTTTTGCATGTTAGCATGCTAATTAACATTCGTATCAGTCAGCTGTTGGCTCTCACGCTAGCCAATAGAATCTTCCTGCCTATTCGTGGCAGCCAGCGATAGGTTCTCACTCTGGCCAGTAGAAAATGGCCGCAAACGACATGAAAACTGCCGTAGAAGCATGAAAAAATCGATTATTTCCACTATCGATGGGAGTTGGGAAATGCAAAGTCGGTCTTGGCCTTCCCGCTAACTTGGAGCATGTGCCTGCAAATTTTGGTGCAAATCCGTCGAAAATTGCGGCCGTGCATTCGTTACAACACACACACACACACACACACATCCTGCCTTTTATAGATAGAGATACGATTCTTTCAACGTGCGATCATATACATACATACAACTACTTCTAACCCCACCTCTCTCTCCATTTTATATGCGTATAAATATACCTCTCTTTTTAATACCTAGGTTTTTCTTTTCTTTCACATGCAATTCTGTATGTATTATGACTGCTACTTCATTGTCAGTTATGACTATCAGAAGATGTCAATCTCTTTTCCGCCTGTAAATTATAATCTTCAAAAATTTAAATGCCTTGTCAATCGTCATCTTCTCGTCATTTATTGTCCTTTTCTCCCCCAAAAAATTTTCTCAGTTTCTTTCACTCGTCGTAAACCCTTACATCTTAGTAGTTTTATTACCTTGCTTGGGGACGATTAAAATATATACATGCATATGTGAGTACATAGATATATGCATATATACATGCCAGCATACACAGATAAATATATATATATATATATATATATATATATATATATACATAAATACATACATGAATATATAGATACACGCATACATACATATAAACATGTCCGCATGCGTATACAGATACATACAAACGTGTATAATCGCTGCCACCATGTTGCCATGTATGGCCATTGCAAAATAGCCAATTGCTTAGTTGCGCTTTGAATAGATATGGCTCTAAGCTGGACAAACTTTTAAAACCTCTGGCAGGCCTTCAGTGGCTAAATGCATGCATACATATATACAGGTTCATGCATACATACATATGTAATGACCGATTACTCGTTTCTATGAAGCTCTGTGTGCCATGGCGGCTTGTCAAACTCTGTTGCAGACGTCTAGAAATGCACATTTTGCCTTTGTCTAATAGGCAAAATGCCCAAATGTGGGTTATAACGCTACTACGTCTGCGAGCGGGTGGGCATAATCTGTCATGACTTGTAACTTCGTTCTAGAACGACCATTGAGAGTTTCTGAACAGTTCCGTCTACCCAAATGCACTCACAAGACCTGACTCATCACGAGGTATGACTTTTAAGCACTTTTCAAAGGTGACACAAACTAGGATCGTCTCCTAAGGCCGATAAGATCAAGAAGTATCTCCCTAACAAATCGACCATGATGAAATTCGATCCCGGCTACCATGGTCGAAATATAGCTTTTCTAAGCAACCGTCCATACATATACAGAAGTGTAGACATATATATATATATATATATATATATATATATATATATATATATATATATATACGTACATGCATGCAAACATGAATATATGCAAATACTTGCAAACATATATATATGCAAACAATATCACACTTCAATGCTTACTGCAGACTCAGAAAACTAAGTTGTTCTGATCATGTGTCAAAGGTCTATCAATATGACTCTTCTTGTGAGCTAACGACGACTGCATTGGAAAGACATGCTCTACCAAAGTCATCATATGCTAATTGCTGGATTAATGATTTCCCATTTCCTAGCTGCATGCTTAACATTTGTCGAATTCATTGTATGCACTTGGAATATATTTGTACTTTCATGAATTGTACGCCTCCACTTCTGTCTATCACAAGTAGTAGTTTTTCACTCTGCAAGAGACATTTAGACAGTCCAAGAACGGGTTTGAAATCCTGTTATTGCACATGCGAGCAACATGACCGTATCTAACGCAGGCGTTTATTTCAGAATTTGCTGTTTCAATGCTGTCATATTGGCTTCGCTCATGCGCACTTCTACCGTCGCTGACATGCAATCTCAAGTTAATTCCAAGTTTTCGACGCAAGTATTGTTGATGAAGACGCTCAAGCTGCATCAAGTGATTGCGATAGACAAACACACACACACACACATTTCATATTGCATAGAGTAACGAGGATAAGACACGAGCATAGTTCAACCTGATGTTAGTCACTTTCAAAATCCCTCCATAGTCGCTGTTCGAACTTAAGAAACGCATTACTAGCATTTCGAATTCTCCTGGTTATTTTCCTGTTCAGAGGGTAGGATCTCAATATGCTGCTACCAAGTTAAACAGTCATCAACCACGCCTATACACTTATTGTATACAAAGATATTTTGTTCGATGTAGGTGTACATACATATATACAAGCATACATACATACAAACATACATACATATCTTTTACCAACCCTGTTGGTCACGTCGCATTTATCAGCTCAGATTCACATCCAAACTGAGTTTTGACGTCCCACCAAAAGAACCAATCAGAGTCAAGAGCGTTAAGAGTCTTAATTTTAAATTCCAATTGTAGCAAATAAATATAAATAAAATTACCAAATTTGACAATATATTCTCATCCCCTGACGCCATGGCAACCTTGCTCGATTTTATATGTCACTCATAAATAATGAAATATATCCTAATAAAGGAGTTGTACGCTTGACACCGAAGCTAATGGACACAAGATATCCTTTGGTCAGCCAGTGGAAGTACATAGCCACCCACTTTGTTTCTATCGAGGCAACTCAAACCCAAATATCTTTATTTCTTTTTATTAGAACTTGGATTTACGTGTAACGGTTACTTGGATGGGAAATTGAGTGAGGAAAAAATGAGAGTGAGGATCTGATCGTTGATTTTACAAGATGAATGAGACTGGCTATTAGGTATTACTCATTTTTTACAACGATTTGTTATTGAGTGATGACGATGATGATATTTTTCAGCCGACTAGAATGTAATGGTTAGCGCAGCTACTGGTTAACCATTTGTAGTTAGTTCGATCCCCAATGGGGGGCCCGTGCAAAAAATCGATGACAGGGTTGAAATCTCGTAAAACCAATCAACTGAACAGAATGAAACAGAAAAGATATCTCATAATTAAATCAATCTTCCTGTGAACAGCTCTGAATCAATGTAAGACATTTTTTAAATGTATATCTTTCTATTCGGACTAGTATCCCCATCTTGATTGTTATACTCACAATGTTTCTGCCATTGTCTCTCCAACTTTGTTTAAGGGTACTCTTATATTCAATAAGTTTTATTGAATTTTAAACCGAATCCTTTATTCAATTGCTGAGGATTTTTCTCCTTCCACTTTTCTTTCTTTCCTCGTGTCTCTATTTCTGTTATCTACTAAACAATGGATATGTTTTTTTTTTCGCACTCACGAATGCCAGAATATTTATATGTGTTTTAACCAACCATTTGATAAGGCTATGTCACGTGTCTGTTGGACAATACAGGTTTTGAAGATTTACACCTAATGTCTAAAACAGTTGACGGATTTCTTTTATAGCTTTCTCTTTCTTAATTAGAGGCTCCCAAGTTATTCTCATCTCTATGCTAGGCCTACTGAGAAGGTTGTCAAAGCTTATGATTTGGGTTGATTCTTTCAGTCTTCTTGGTCCGCAGATTTTCATAACCAGCTTTTCCCTCTGTACATGTACGATTTCAGCGTCTCCCCCAGGACCAGAGTTTTTAACCTCCAGTCTCGCCCTTGTAGTTTTTGTGAAACTGCATAGAATGGAATATACAGATTTTTTTTATTATATACTCTTCCTACATAGATAGATAGATTTGTGTGTGTGTGTGTGTATATATGTGTGTGTACGCTAAATATATAAAACAATTTTGAAAGCTTAAATTTTTTAATGACGCCGGTTCATTAGTCAAAATTTCATATATATATATATATATATATATATATATATATATATATATATATATATATATATATATATATATATAAAAGAGAGAGAGAAAAAGAGAGAGTGAGAGAAAGCGATTAAGAATAGAAGTTATTCGAATTAAGACTGAAACGGGGTTTTGCCGAAACCCTGTCACTGCATATGTATTATGGGGTGCTGATTAGTTATCAACCCGACCAAAAATCTTGCTAAAAAGAGAAAAAAGCTGATATTTTGATTTCGGGGCAGCTATTCAATACATTGTGGCATATTTCTGTGGACTACCCATTTTTGTCATGTATATCGCCCAACGAAGACGTTCGAAACGAAGTAAAAGTCATGATTTTGAATGTTGATTTTCAAGGGAAAAAACCTTCTGTAACTTGCAAGAATGACACAACACGGTCTTCTAATTCGATTTTATCTTGCAAGTAAAGTAAACGAAGTAAATATCCTTGGAAGGATGTAAAATCTACGCTGTATCAAAACCTACCTGTCTTCATGTTTAGTTCTTGCACATTTTAGTGGCTTCATACTCTTCCTATCTTTAGGCTACCTGATGATTACTAAATGTGCACATGAAACTCTGAGTAGAGTTTCCTTCCTTTCATATATATATATATATATATATATATATATATATATATATATATATGAATAAAGACAAAAGGAAAACTTATCTTAGCCGACACGTTTCGTCCTCTGAGGTACATTTATCTTGATAAAGTCCCTCAGAGAACGAAACGTGTCGAGTAAGATAAGTTTTCCTTTTGCCTTTATTCATATTGTTCTTTTACAGATATACTCTCTCTGAAATTTTTACATACACACACACTCACACACACACCCCCACATATATATATATATATATATATATATATATATATATATATATATATATATATATATACACATACATATATATATATATATATATATATATATATATATATATATATATATATATATATATATATACTTCATTAAATACGACAGCCAAAAAAGATTTAAATTTTTATTGATTTAAATCTTCCTTGTCCTGCGTATTTAATGAAGTTGTTTAAAAGAAATGTTGTTGCCCAAATATACATTAAGTCTTTGAGCCGTGACCACAGTTTTACCGGTGGTTGAGAAAAATGACATAATGCTCCAGGCGCTGGTTAAAAGATGGCTAAACACTTGTAACTACTTTTATATCTACCGTGAAATATTACATACGAATTATTTGTGAATTTTGACTTAGGAGCTAAGGCATAAGGGTTAAAATTGTTCAGGAAAGCAGGGCTAAAAGGGTTAATATATACCCCGGGTGTAACTGTAAAGTTATCCAAATGGTGTTACAGCATAATTTTCCATCCCACAAATGTTTAATATCTAAAAAATGAGTAAACTGATTGTGTGTCCTTTTTTCAGGTTTTCAGATAAGACGTTTAGCCATCTTGATACCATTTGTCGTAAGAATCAATGTAAAACCCTTTGAGTTATTCAGTTAGAAATAGAACAGGCTAAAATAGTTTTGTGTCAGTCACACTGAGCAATGATGAGAGGAAAAATCTTTCAGACCTTCAGTAATGGTACCAACATTCATATTCTGGCTTCCATCTTCAAAGTCCATTCGACAGCCATCAAGAGAACGGTGAATAAGTTTTAAAAAGAGGGAACAGTAGAGAGGAAAGCTAGATCAGGTGGTCACAACAGGAAGAGGGATCATCGTTTCAACTCAAAGCTAAATAAATCCAACTCAATCCATAAGACATTTGACAAATGAGAGAGGAGTTTCAGCTATGACAGTCCAGAGTGCAGTGAAAAAAGACTTGAAAATCGTACGTGAAACGTGTGAGGCAATTTGTTACTCCAGCACAGAAAGTTAGAAGGTTAGAGAGGCAAAGATCATCTTGAATAAGTTAGAAAATGATATTGGAATGATATATATATATATTTGAACTATGATTAATTAATGATGGACATGTCATTTCGGTTTCATCACGATTCTTCTGTTAAGCTTGGAGAGTAATTATACATTCTTATTAATTCTAAGTTACAACGGTTCAAAGATTAATCTAATAATTGAACAATTTTGCTGTTACACGATTAGGACAATTTTGCTGTTACGCCCGGTACGCGCGCGCGCGCGCGTGTGTGTGTAGATGGAAGGAGCGGTTACACATTATGAACTGTGCAAACGATTTGTGTTCGACCATGTAAAGACAGTTTGTCATAAAGGAATTATTAAAATACTCTAGAACGATGGGATCCAACGAAACCACTCCACCCAACCACCTGGTTGTAATAAACAGAGAAATTAAATTTTGTCAAATCATTGACGTAGCTCTTCCAGACAAAGATCAAAGAAAGTGAAAAAAAAAAATGAAAAAATTCAAGTGAGGCACATCAAGGCCAGTATCTTAACCATAACTGATAGTTAAGTGCGTTGTCTTTTTGTTAGTCATAGAAACACAACACTTTATTTAAATAATTTTGATTTATGTTTCAGAAAATCATCCACCCACATCCCCTCTCTTTCTCTCCTCTATCTCCTTTCCTTTCTCTCTCGCTCGCCTAGATTCCTCTGTCTTTACCTCGCCCTTTTCTACCTTCTTTAGACCATACTTTCTCTTTTCCTCACTCTCTTTTCTCAACTCTCCTCTTCTCCACTCTTTTCTTTCTACATCCTCCCCTTTATCTCTCCTCTACACCTTCTTTCTATTACCCGCCCCTCTTCCCTTCCTTCCCCTTAGCTTATTCTCTCTTCCGCTTTTCTCTCATACCCACTTTCTATCTTATTCCTCTTTTTTCTTTTCAATCTTTCCTCTTTCTTTCTTTTGTCTTTATAATACTCTCCCTCTCCCTCCCCCCTCATTTCTCAGCATCTTCTCTCCAGTCTTCTTCTCTTTCACTTTCTCTTTCTGGTGACCTTAATCAATGCAGATATTCATCAAAGTAGATTGGTCTACCTTCATTGTACTACATGTTTTAAACAGCACCTGCCTAACTCGAAAACTACAATTTGTGTCCCTAACTTTATACGAAGTCGAACATTTATGTTAAGATAAGGAAACGAAGGAAAATGTCTTTTCATCATGGCCTCTGAGCAACTAAATTAAGATTTACAGGAGAAAGAAAAGGGAACATCATTTATTTGGGTAAATTAACCCAAAGGATATAAGGAGACTGAACTTGGAACTGAACTCATCCCAGTATTGTTTCGCGTTTTAAAAATAGAAGAATCTCTCTCTCGGCTGATACAAAGAATAAACGGAAGACCATTTTTGCATTCATCGTATTTGCCTAGTTGTTCAAATGAAAGTATCAGATTGGTTACATTTGTAGTTTCATACCGTATATTTTCATCCACGGCCTTTTTTCTTGTTTCTGTATTCTCAAAAGTTGTTTTCTAAAGACTCAGTTCTATTTCTTGCCACCGAAACCGACAAAAGAATTTGACATCACATTTATTACCCTTCTAACTCAATAACGCGAGGATATAACACGCTAATCACTGGTGGGAAGACAACACATTACCTCACTCAACCTGCAAGTCCTGTGTTAAGAATAGGGATCAACAAGGCCAATAATTGCATAAAATTTGATCTGAGATCATTTTCATATTGTCAAGGCTTATTCAGCGCCAGCTTCACATACAAAAGCACATTTTCCTTACGTTTTTCTTCAACGGAACGAAGAGAGAAAGAAATGAGCCGTGATAGTCGAATTGTGAAGTTATTTACCGTAAGGAGGCCTAATGGTAAAGATCTTAGCTTAGCAACACCGAAGCGGCAATCGCAGGTCGACAACAGGTGATCCCTGGGAAGGGTTAATGGAGTGGGATATGGCTGAGTGTCACTAAAGAGAGGTCAGGCGTATAAATCTTAAAAGCAATGGTTGTTTGAGGGAGTTATCTTTACTCCAAAACATTTCAGACCCTTTCACCTCCCATCAATATCTACAAAAAAGTACTGGTTGGTAGTTGTGATAGGTGCCTGCTTCTCTGTAATGCCTGCAATCGGTGTTCGACACAAATTCAATCAAGTGGGAAGACCTCTCCATTAGGAAGATATTAACAATGCAAATTTCCCTGATCGCAACAGGTTAGCCTATTCGTTTACTTGTAAAATCTACAATACCAATTGGGCATACATTTCTAACAATCTCTAAACAATTCGATCAATCTGACAAATTACCCAGACATCATCACACCTTTAATGTTCCTTGGGGGTCATTTCGCGCTTATTTCTCACACACACACACACACACATACATATATATATATATATATATATATATATATATATATATATATATATATATATATATATATACAGGTGTTTGTGTGGAATTTCGACCTACAAAAGTTCTTCAACAGAATAAATAATGTTTTTCTTTATCGATGGAAGCATATATATATATATATATATATATATATATATATATATATATATATATATATATATATTGTGATATTGTGTGATATATTGTGATATTGTGTCTGTGACCGAAATACAACAAAGGTCGATTATAATTCAACATCGTTTGTTGCATAATGTTGCCTGCCCTGCATATATATGATTCCATTGATAAATGTATTATTTATTCTGAAGAAAACATTTAAAACGACAAACCTTTTCCATTTTTCATTCAATTAGCCACTATTGGTCTTACATATAGAGTTTATATATCATATTCTCCCATATATATATATATATATATATATATATATATATATATATATATATATGTATGTATGTATATATATATATATATATATATATATATATTGTGTGTGTGTGTGCGTGTGTGTGCGTGCGTGTGTGTGAGTGTGTGAAAAAGCGGATAACTTTTTAGTGACACATTTCGTTCCAAGACGGATTTTTTTCAAATAAATTAACGGGCTTATGAATGTAATCAGTCTTATATAGGGACCTCCAAAAAAAAAAAAAAAAAAAAAACGCGCTGCCTAAAATTAAAAAAGATTCTTTTTTTTTAAATGAAATATCTTTATTGAAATTTTTATTTTAGTTTTAATTTCAAGGTAATAGATTAAATTTAATATTTCCAAGAGCAAAATATTTTTCTGTAATTCAAGAACGAATTTAAATCGACTTGAAGGAATTGTTTGTTTGTTTTTCTGATATAGCTGATTAGCGTCCTTTATTAGCTGTTTTTCATCGCAATGTAATTCACTTTATTAAAAAAATTCTTCAAAAATAAAACATATTTTTCTGAAACTTTAATTTTAGGAATATTATCTGATTTAAAGTATAATTAATCTGATTTGAAACAAATATTATTTACTTTATGTTTAAAATATCGCAGATAATATCCCGCTCGTATGGTCGTTGTACTTAAAAAAAATGATCACAAAGAATCGATAAAAGAATTTTGATTTTTTTTTTTTTGTATATTTATAAACATATACAAAAATTTCAAAATTCTTTTACAAATAACGTTTGTTAAACTTTTCCATTTATGATTAGTAAATGTAGTTTTCATTCAATAATAAAATAATAAAATCATCTATAAGGGTTAAATTAATACAGAATTTTAACAGATTTAAAACCTAATTTTTTCTAATTAAAATCTTAAATAAATGAAAACAATTATTGCAAAAATTCATTATACATCGAAAAAAATTTCTTTTCTTAAGAGAATAATTCCCTTAATATATCTTATTTATAAAAACAATTAAAATCTTTTCTACTGAAATAGTGTCTGAGTTTTATTGCTTATTTGGTTTAGAACAGAATTTTCGATGTTTCTGTTTCACAAAAACAAATTGAGATTTAAATTCTCCAAGGAGTCCTGCTTTTCACTAAGATAAAGGAGGAGGGGTGGAATTTTAATTTCTCGAAATTTCATAAAATTAAGTAAGTGGGGATAACAGAAGAAAAATATTTTTACCAAGATTTTCTAAAGAAAAATTCAAAATAATTTAATTCATTTGTGAATATGTTATTTGAATTTTTCAAGATTTCCCAAAACAATGTGTATTTAACACCAAAAAAGAAAAAAAGCTAAAACTTCCAATACTAATTTTTGGCCCACCCACTGACGCAAGAAAAACAATATTTTTAACTAAAATCTCGAACGTGCTAGAAAAAAATTTAAAAAATTGTATTAATTTTTTTAATTTTTTAAATAACAAAAAAATCAGTTGGTCTTTCCGCTTAATAAGAACATAAACATTTTGACGATAAAACTTTGTTTTTATCAAGTTTTGGGCCTTTTTTTAATATACTATGCTGTTTTTAGAAAATCTTTGGAGATACCTACCCATATATATATAAAAAAAAAAACGTAAAGCAGAAAGGGAAGGGAGAAGTATAAAAACCACCGATTACAGTTGACATTAACGACAGTCAACATTTAAATGTAAATTTTGTCCTTTTTTATTCTTCTTTTTTCACTTTTATTTATTTATTTTTTTAAAATAAAAACATCAATAAAAGTAATCATTTGAACGCAAAAAAGGCTAAGATTAAATTTACATATTTAAATTTACATATTTAAATTTACATATTTAAATTTACATATATCGGATGTCAAAATCAAACGTTGAATGGATCATTAACGTTTCGATTTAAACTGCAACCGACATTTATTGAATGAAATTCATTCTCTGAATGAAACGCGTCACTAATATGTTTGCTACATTATCATTTATTTACCCACTATTAAACTTAACTATCTATCACACTCCGTTCATCTGTCTCTCTATCTCTTTAACTCTCTCTCTCTCTCTATCTATCTATCTATATATATATATATATATATATATATATATATATATATATATATATATATATATATATGCGCCTGTGTACGTGCGTGAGAGAGAGAGAGAAGTAAAGATAAATATACATAAAGCGTACATGACTATCTGGCATATTCTTTTTTTTTTTTCTTTTTCTTTTATGTATATATAACCGTTTCGGTATCGAAATTATTTCCTCAATTGTTAGGCTTCTTCCTTTCGTTAATTTTTCATTTTTTCTTTCATTCGTTTACTCCTTCAATCTTGGCTTCGTTCATTCGTTTATTCCTTTTTTTCTTTCATTCGTTTACTCCTTCAATCTTGGGTTCGTTCATTCGTTTATTCCTTTTTTTCTTTCATTCGTTTACTCCTTCAATCTTGGGTTTGTTCATTCGTTTATTCCTTTTTTTCTTTCATTCGTTTACTCCTTCAATCTTGGGTTCGTTCATTCGTTTATTCCTTTTTTTCTTTCATTCGTTTACTCCTTCAATCTTGGGTTCGTTCATTCGTTAATTTTTCATTTTTTCTTTCATTCGTTTACTCCTTCAATCTTGGGTTCGTTCATTCGTTTATTCCTTTTTTTCTTTCATTCGTTTACTCCTTCAATCTTGGCTTCGTTCATTCGTTTATTCCGTTTTTTCATTCATTAATTCATTCGTCCGTTCATTTGTTGTTGTTTTTTTACTTCGTGTTTCTTTCTTTTCACGCATCTTTCTTTCATTTATTTTTTCGTTCGTTATGTCTTTTTCTCTATCGTTTATTTGTTTTTCATAATTCTTTTCGTTCATTTGTTACCGTTATCTTCCCGATGCACTTGGCAAACATAAAAATCAGTTTTCATAACAGGACTGATCCCTGTTTCATCATCATTATATAGATATAAAATAATTAAAAAAAAAGTTGTGCTGGTTTGTTTTTTTCACGAAATTCGCCTGACCTCTTAGAACTGACCTTTATAATGCATATCATACACTGTAAGTTATATTTGTGTATAGATTCCTGGGTATGCGTGTATGTGAAGGCTAAAAGACAGTTCCACAAGCGAAAAGTACGGAAGGAGAATCAATTCGCACTGAACATACACTGGAATATTTAGTAATGTCAAGAGTGAAATTAAGAGACCTAAACGGCAATCTAGAACTGCGAACTGTTCGTGAGGTCGAGATATTAATCGGTAAGGCTCACCAGAACAATTATTCTGAAAATATTTATAGAAAAAGATACTGAAGCTATAATGTAGCTTCTCTTGTCTTTTTGTCTGTGGGAAAGCTATTTATATTTCACGATGCCATTTCAGTACTGATAACGTTGCAGATTCTTTATTTTTATTTTTTCAAGAATCTCGAGATATATAGCAGAAATACTAGAATATGTGACAGCAATATTCGATGCCCGGACGAATGATAGACTTTAAATGTGCAAGATAGTTTTTAGCGAGAAAAATTCTCTATCATGACGAACTTTCCTAGCAGTTGACCCATGAATTGATTCAATAGATTCGTTCCACTTCCTGTCAGCGAAAAACGTGAGACCGTAAAGCGCAATTAGCTATACTGAAGGGTGACAAAATGGATTCTTTAAGATGATATCACACACATAAAAATAAAATGTCCTGTAATGTCTTCAGCTTTATCCACTTAACAAAATTTGACTAAATTACCAAGAATATGAAACTTTTTGAAGTCACTTCTTAGTCGTACTGTGAACATTTTAGCGCCCCGCAAATGAAAATGCATCATGCGTGCACTCTCTCTCTCTCTCTCTCTCTCTCTCTCTCACGCACATACATACACACGCACACATGCACACGCACACGCACAAATATATATATATATATATATATATATATATATATATAATCAAACACTTTCAAAGGATTATGAAAAATCATGTTTCTTCTCAATATTGAGATACCGGGGAGTCTATGTGCATAATTCTGTGTATGTGCTAGAGAAAGAGAAAGAGAGAAAGAGAGAAAGAAAGAAAGAAAGAAACAGTATACTTACGTAAATAATTTTGTCTTTCATGCTATATATATATATATGTATATATATATATATATATATATATATATATATATATATATATATATATTAGGTCTTCTAAAAAAAGAGCTTACCAATGATGAAAAAAAATGACTCAAACTTGATAAAAACAAAGTTTCATCGTCAAAATGTTTATGTGTTTATGTTATTAAGAGGAAAGGCCAAAGTAATTTTTATTATCTCATTAATTTTTTTATCCGTTCTAGCACTTTCGAAATTTTGGTTAAAAATCTTGTTTTTCTTGCGTCAGTGGGTGGGCCAAAGATCAGTATTGGAAATTTTTGCTTCATTTTTGTCATTAAAAACACATTGTTTTGGAAATTCTTGTAGCAATCAAATAAGTATCGGATTTCAATTAAATTTTCAGGACATATTCACAAATAAATGAAATTATTTTTGAAGTTTTACTTTTTAGAAAATATCAATTTTTTTTTATTTACTTCTGTTATCCCCCCTTACGTAATTTCTATTAGTTAAAAGCTTGGAGATTATAAATCATCAATTTGTCTTTGTCAAAAAGAAACACCTTTTACAGAAAATCTGCTCTGAATTGTAATATAAAAAATATTATAAAACTATGACATTATTTAATTAGAAAATCTTTTAATGCTTTTTATACATAAGATATCTTAAGGACACTATTGTCTTAACAGAAAAATAAAATTTTGATGAATAATGAAATTTTACGAGAATAGTTTTCATTTTTTAAAATTTTAATAAAAAAAATTAAATTTAAAATTTTTTAAATTCTGTATTAATTGCAGCCTGTTAGATAATTTTATTATTAAATGAAAACTATATTTACTAATAATAAATTGCAAAGGTTAATACAAATTATTAAACACCAATATTTTAAAAAGATTTATGGTTGATCATGTATGGAGGGAAAAGGGTAGTCATCATCCCCTATGGAATATAGCGAAAATATTCGGCAATAATGAACATAAGATAGACGTCTGAAAGTATCGCTTATGTGGACCCGTGACTAGAAAATAATAATAAATACGATATGGTCGCTGCTAATAATAATAAAAAAAAATAATGACGAATGATAGCAGGTCTTCAGCAGCAGCTGTAATGAAAGAGAAAAGCTTCTGTGATTTCCATCAAGCATGGCAAACAGCAACAGTACCAATCAACAAGCAAGTTCTCTACTTGTGGATTAAAACCTTGGTTTATAAATTTGGTGACATAGTAACTGTGAGTTCAATCCCTGGGACGAGCAGTGTGTACCCAATAATTGAACAATACGAAGACTAAGATCAAGACGAGATAACCCGAGAAATGGTCAGTGAGACGACAACTGTTTACTTCCGTAGATTAAATTAATAGTTCAGTTCATAATTCCCTGTAGGTTACCCGGATCGATAAACACCTGATGAAGGCCAAAGAGGACAACGGCCGAAATGTTGTGATAACAACAACAAGAATGAGGAGAAATATCTACATATAGATAGTGTAAATAATATATATATATGTGTCTGTGTGTGAGTGTGTGTGTGTGTGTGTGTGTGTGTGTGTGTGTGTGTGTGTGTGTGTGTGTGTGTGTGTGCATGTTTCATTAAAAACGATAGACAAGGGTACAACGGTTATCGAATTATTTTTGGCATGTTGTGTGACCGAATGTAATTAGGAGTTTCGTTTTGTTCAGGAACACAGTTCCTGAAGGGGGCATTTGGACAGTTTCTACACACACTCTGTGTCCCAAAAAGAAAGCTCTTGTTCGAACACAAGAAAAATTAAATAAAAAGCTTAACCGTAGTACTTTGTCGTTTTTTAATGAAACATGCATAAATGAGGGTTTGCTGCCTAAATACACTATATATATATATATATATATATATATATATATATATATATATCGATGAAAGAAATGTATTGAGTGCCATCCGTCTGCATTAAAAATGCTGATAACTACTTGTTGTGGCTGGGTCAGGTTTTATGATGTAAACTACCGAAATGCCATCTCTTAAAACCTGACTTCATGACCAAACTTTACACACACACACACACGCATACACACACACGCATACACACACACGCATACACACACACGCATACACACACACACACGGTATTTACTCTGTCCTCCCACTAGGACGAGATGTGACACAAGGTCTTTTTTTTAGGTGGGAACTCGAGCGCGTACGCCCGGGAGAGGAACAAAAATTCCCCTCAGCCCCCGCAACTGTCGGTTACGCTGACTTCGGTGCGAGTACCGATCTCTCCCTCTGGTGCAATATATATATATATATATATATATATATATATATATATATATATATAATCTGAGGGGTACTAATTTACATATCTATCGTCAACATTGTGGAACTTTTATTGATTTCCGACCATTTCATCCAATAAACATTTCTTTATATATATATATATGTAACATAGAAATAGTTTGTATGTTTATAATATACAATCTATCTATCGATATATATATATATAGATATATAGATAGATAGATATAAGGAGAGAAAGAGAGAGAGTGTGTGTGTATATTATAAATGTATTGTTTCAAATTTATCATATTAATAGAAGACGTCTACAGATATAGACAATGTGAACATAAGAATCATCATATGTTACCTATCCGTTTCACGTCTTCAAAAATAGTATAAAGATCTCTTGAAGAGTGAAACTTCATATATATATATATATATATATATATATATATATATATATATATATATACTACAGTTCAAAAGTCAAAAGTTTGAAGCCACTCTCAGAATTAGCATGGAGTGAAAGAAATGAAAAAGTGTCATTGAAAAAAGAATGGGATCAATTATCAAACTTATGCTTTGAGAAACTTTTGCAATGAATGTCAAAAATTTGTGCTGCAGTAATCAAGGTCGAAGAAGGATATTTTGACGAGAGGAAAATTTAATCATTAAATACTTCTTTTATTTTTGTCATAATAAAATTTCTAATAAAAATCATGTCTGATTTTTTTAACCGTTTATAATAATTTTCTCTTATTTTTAGTACAATACTACTTTTTGTGTCAATTTAAAATTAACAGAGGTGGCTTCAAGCTTTTTAACCGTCCTGTATATATATATTAGTAATGAACAAAATCATCAATAGTTTTATTATATTCTCTAATTTACTAATAATCTGTCGCACATCAGAATTTTTGTAGAAACCGACAATAGTTCATGTGTCTCTTCGAATACTTGCAACCATCTCTGGTCATTTTTCAGGGACGTTAATATTGTCATTATCAGAAAAATTTGTAATAGCTTCATCCTGGTATTTTTCGGAATATTACATTTTGAATCTAAATTTATATGTATTGTATAATTGACGTCATGTATAGAATGGTTTTACGGGGCCGCTTTAAAAACACCAAATGACCAAGATATTATTAACCATTTCAGACGCATTTTAAAATATGGATTGTTTCTTTTGCATAATAATGATAATGATAATTATAATGATAACTTAATGATTATTTTAAATTTTTCTTTACAATGAATGCTGAACTATATCAATAGTCGTATCTCGGTTGTTTTTGATAAGATGATATATGTACGAATTGCGCTTTTTTTGATGAATGACAAATTAACGTGCGAGAGCGTGTTGTGTTCATGGGATCAATGTAAGAGTTCAATTTTGTTTTTTTTTAATTGGCGATGGAATCTCCCAACAAATACGAGAATTTATAAACAACATTGTTTATACAAAGGAATTATTTTTGAGGTCCCGACATCTTGAAACTTATTGAGATATTTTAAGTATTTCATAAAAAATAATAGATCTTAAGATATTTATTAAAGTAATATGTACTAGCGAATTATATTTTAATGCTTGTTCATTTAATATGCGTCTGGAATAGGATAAACTAAAAACGATTTTATCTTTGTTTAGCTCGGGATAGTTGTTTGTGTTATTTTTCTAAATTCTTGAAAGCATTTTGTTTTTAATTTTCTCGCCGTTATCGATAAGTATTATAAAGAATTGAACAACTCACAACAAATATTTTAAAGAAAGACGGAAACGGGGAAGTTACCAAGTTAATTGTACTATCATGCAAATCTGTATGCGAAAATGCAAAAATATCACCCGCAGTGACTCTAGCAGTTACTAGCGATGTTCCAGGGGTAACAGCAAATGAAATAATCTTTTCACTTCAAAATGTAAAATGCAGTAAAGTATCAAATAAAGATGGCATAATAACAGAACTTGAAAAGATACAACAGAAGAATTGTACACTGAGTTAAAAACTATTTCCTCGGTGTATATGAAAAGGCACGTACCTCAGTTTGTTTGAGCTTAGTAAATTCAAAAAAAGGCGTTAGGCTTAATAGAATATATTGACGTTAACTCACTACCAGATCAAGTTATTAACGAAAATGATATAAAATTTATTGACAATATATAGAATAATAGTACCGCAATAATTCGAATTCACATAAATAGATAAAAAAAAGCAATGCGTTGTAATTATTTATAACATTTTTTGAAAGTATCTTTCGGTAAATGAACGGGAAGAAATGTGTGCAAACATAAATTGAAAATATGCGAACTACCTACAGTTTGGCTGGTGACAGGACAGTCCCCTACCCCAATGTAATTTGGGAAGAGTTCTGAAGAGAAATAAAACAAATGGAAAAGATCGTAAGAATAGATGAAGAACTGGACTAAACCCAGGAATACATCTAATTAAGACAGTTGATAACATAAAGACAGACTATGACGATAAAATAAAACAACGCATAGCAATAGATTAGAAAGAATTTAACAAAAGTAGAGATATAATAAAAGACATCTTGCTAATATGCTTAAAACATAAAGTATGCCAGATATGAAATATGTTTGCGAAACATGGAAATAAAGAAAATCACTTGAAAACAAACTCAGAAAGGTACTGAGATAAATGGAAGCAGCTATGATCGAATAACATTAAGAGACCAACGTGGATCTGAGAATGGACGATACGAAGTGAGCAGGAAATATAACAAAAAGAAAAGATAACAGATCGAGGAAAAAGTTGGTCGATTCAGTAGATAGCAAACGTATTAAGAAAAGATCAAACCGAAATTAGACAGATGTGCTTGATGATCAGATATACAATAGCGTAGTGATTGCCATTCTGGGAGGATTTGTGAAACCATTTGTTCAACACTTGACACACATGATGATGGTGATTATGGTGATGTGTGTGTGAGAGTGAGCGAGTGAAATAGAGAGAGAGAGAGAGTGAAAGATTTGTTTGTTTGTTTGTTTGTTTGGGTTTTATGGCATATCAACCACTGTGGGTTATTTAATGCCAAATCCAGTTTATATGAATTTTAAATGCCTATTTTGTATAGAATAAAAAATGTATAGCTGGCAATGTTATTGTTTCAAAAAAAAAAACAAACAAAAAAACGTAGAGCTGGCAACATTATTGTTTCAAAAACATAGAGCTGGCAACATTATTGTTTCAAAAACTTAGAGCTGGCAACATTATTTTTCTGAAAACATTATCTGGATCCTTGCTGTTGGATGCAGTTTATCGCCGTACCCAGGACGCGGATGTAGTTTACCGACATACCCAGGACGGAGAGTGAAAGAGAGAGAGCGTGAAAGAGAGAGCAACTGGCAATGGGGCAGAGCGCAAGGAGAAGTGAATCCATGACATTTCAACGTAAAATAAAAGTATCCTCAGTTAAAATTAGAAATCAATTTGTCGTATCTGTTTCTGTATTGATAAATTTGAATACACACACACACACATACACACACACAGACACACACACACACACATATATATATATATATATATATATATATATATATATATATATATATATATATGTTCGTGATGATATTTTAGTCTTGCCATTGACTCTAGCATTGCTTATATATATATATATATATATATATATATATATATTCGTGCAATAATGTCATGTATAGGGGGAGATTGAAGTGTGAGATTTTTATGTATAACTCCAGAACCATAAAACAGTGTATTGAAAAAAAAAATTAACACACATAATGTTTGTCGACGCATAACGATATCAATACGAAATGGGAGGAGGTTGTGAAAGACGAAGGTAGAAGGAATAGAAAGTAAAAAAAAAAATGGCGGGAACTGAAGAAAGTCGGCAAAAAAGATCCATTAAAAATCTGCGTTCAATGCAATCGTGGTGGTCGGCCCCCTTTGCTCGAAAGAAAGTTTTTTTCGGGTGCTTTGTATTCAACTTTCTTTTCAAGATGGACCTGTAGGAAGTTTGGGTGTTTGGTGTTTAATAATACAATATATCTGATTTAAACTGGTTCAAGTCTTTTACGCTTCGAAAGTATATATATATATATATATATATATATATATATATATATATATATATATATATATATATATATATATATATATACTACGACAGTTACTACGTCGTGCGCTAAATTCTCATTGGGTGCTCTGAAAATTTTCACTGGATAATATTAGATTTTTGTGATTAATATTCACCCTCGAGAAGACTTCTAAACAAATACTCAGAACATTCCTAGTGTAAAACAT
>OZ010587.1:38485338-38570338 GCA_963932145.1 Acanthosepion lycidas
TGACTAACTCAATAAGAGATGATTGATGGAATTCTTGCCTTAGCAACGGTGAGAACTGTCCTTTGATTGGATGAAAAACAAATGAGGAGGTGGAGAAAGTAAAGAGGAGAGGGCAAGAAGGGAGTAGGATGAGGATAGATAAATATATGCAAGGCAGATACTTAGCTGTAGATCAGCAATAAATAGTCCAAACAACTGTTATGGGATAGAGAAGTGAGATATTTAGACACGGAAGAAACTATATATATAATTTATATATATATATATATATATATATATATATATATATATATATATATATATATAATCTAGACAAGGGCTAGAACATAATCCGAAAAAGAAACAAAGATCTTTACCGTAAATATAAGTTTCACGCGCAAAGCGATCATCAGACGGATGTCAGATCTGAAATCCATCTGTACAAACTTACAGACACTTTATAAGAATAAATTTTGCGTAAGTACACGCTAGATAATATATATATATATATATATATATATATATATATATATATATATATATATATAATATATATATATACATAGATAGATAGATAGATAGATAGATAGATAGATAGATAGATAGATAGATAGAGTGAGAGGGACAAAGAGATGGTGCACGCGTGTGTGTGTGTGTGTGTGTGAAGAAAGGAAATGGAAAGTCGCTTTCTTTTTTGTCTGCGTCTAACACTCGCATGTTCACAGATAATAGTTTATCAGTCACTGAACGAAATAAAATTACACAACCTATATGGTTGGATAAGTACTTTAAAACACATTATATTTAACACGTAATACACACACTGACTACATATATATACTGACGGGAATTTATATTCACATACTCACACATAAAAACTTGTCAATATAAATATAAAATATAATTCATTGAAAATAAAGTATATATATATATATATATATATAGATAGATAGATAGATAGTTAAAAAAATTTCACTATATATATATATATATATATATATATATTTATCCACATCTCATAATTTTTTAAACGGTTGGTACTCTATTATAAAGTCATAGTTTAATAAGATGGTACCCCAACGTTGTTGTCTATTAGCTGTATCCTAGGTATTCCTGTCTTTGAGCCATATATTGTTAATATAAGTCCGTGGTCTGTTTGCAACCTAAAATTTCTTCCATGAATAAATTTATGAATATTCTTCATAGCAAATATAATTGTTAAAGGTTCTTTGTCTATCTTACTGCATTTTTTGTCTGCTGGTAGAAGCGATCGTGAAGCATGCGTGAAGACTTTCATTTTACCGCCATCATATTTATGTAAAATCACCGCTCCAATACCGTACTCACTAGTATATGACGCTACTACAGTTTCTGCTTTTGGATCGTAGTGTGCTAATGATAAATCATTTTATGGTAAGTCATTTTTTTTATTTCGTCAAACGCCTTTTGACAGTTATTATTCCCGTTTCACTTTATTACTTTTTTTAAGTAGATCGTTCAGTGGAGCTCTCAAATCATGCTTATTATGTACATATATTTGATAGCAATTAGCTAGTCCTAGAAAATCTTGTAACGTAGTCAGATTTGTTGGCGGAGGCATATGTTTAATTGCAATTGCCCTCGACGCTTCTGGTTGACGACCATTATCCCAATAATTTGACCAAGGTATTTAATTTTTCTTCACTGCGCTTGAACCCGTACCTCTCTTAGTTTTTTCCAAAATTGTTTTTCCGACGCCCAACAGGTTGTGCTTTTGATACCCTTTTGATTAAAATGTCATCCAGATATGCCACTGTGAAATTGCTATCTGCAATCATGGTATCTATAGCTTGTTGGAATATAGCTAATGCCATCTTTATACCAAAAGGAAGTCGGTTAAACTGATATAATCCTCTGTGCGTATTTATGGTCGTTAATTCTGAACATTCATTTTCAATCTGAATTTGTAAATACGCTTCAGAGAACTTTGAAAATATTCTTCCGCCGTTTAACTTCAAAAAAGTTTCCTCTGGATTTGGTAATGGGTAGTTATGTGTTTCTAAACAACTGTTTAATCCAATCGAGAAATCCGCGCAAACACGATTTTTTTTTCTTTACATAGACAGTTATAGACTTTTAGAATTGTGTCGAAATTGTCCCTTGTTTCTTGCAGTGTAATATTATTTTGTTCAATTTACGTTAAAATTTTCGCTCGCATTTCAGCATATTTTTTCAACTGTTAAACCTTGAACAAAAATTAACCCTTTGGTCATACCTGAAGTCATTTCCTTTATTCTAAACTTTTCCCATTCTTTGTTGGCGATACGAAAATAGGCAGAAAAAGTCAGTCCCTCAAATTCTGATATGGTGTTTTAGACATCATAAGAGACGTTGATTTTTTTTTCTCCAGATTTATATGCAACAATTCCGGATGCTAGTTTTGTAGTGTTGATTATGTTGTTGTTGCTGTTTTTGTTATTGTTGTTGTTAAATTTCAACTATCGAAAACCAAATTTGCTCCATATTCGCAAGAATATTTTTTCCTACACCGAAGAGAATTTTTTTTTCTTCTACACATGACATTTTTTTTAATTTTTTGCTTGTTCCCGAAGCAATAAGTATATTTTCCCATACTTGTTCACTCAGTATGAGTTTCCAAAATCCTTGAAAGTCCAGTTACAACTAGTATGAGTTCCTGAATCCTCGTCACAACGGTTATAAATCACCTGAGTTTCGAATCCCTCGTCGCCACTCTTATAACGCGCTTCGTAGCGCTTATAATATAAGTAATGCTTCAGCTACTTGCCATGACGCCTGTATTAATTAATCTGAAGACTGACTCCAAACGGCTTCTTCTTCCGTCTCCCTCTGACCTGGAAGTTTTTATCTATAGTTATAGACTAGTTCAGATAGTCAACGGAGGTATACTATCCACTACACGTGTACCATGTCTCTTCAGAACGTACGTGATAATGGCTCTCCACAACTCCCTTTTCCTTTCTAATAATGGTTATTGTATTAATATTGTTTCCAGTCTCTATTCTGCCATCCATTTACACAAGTTTGTTTGGTAGATTAATCCGTTTTTTACTCCACTAATTTTATTGTCATTATGTTCTGTGTTCATCATGCCAAAATTTTAAAATCGGAAAATTGTTTTTTTATTATTAATTTGTAAAACATCGGATCTTGATAATGACAAGGGAGATGACTGAAAGTACCAGATCTCCAACGCAGGAACAATCTTTGCAACAATTAAACCCAAATCAACAGTTTGCAGTACGAAAACAAGGAAAGCTATTTTTTTTTTTTAAATCCTTATTTGTTGACTTCAACAATATATGCAAATATATATATATATATTACAATTACAAAGTGTTTCTGCCCGAGTAAATATGTTTATGTATTTGTACTTTTGGCCCTGGTACATTTTTTCAGCTTTGAAACAGTTGAGGATAGGTGAAATTGAAAATTGAAACCTTTACGCACACACACACACACACACGCGCATATATAGCACAGCCCCCACCATATATACACACCTAACTAAATCCATAATAAAATATTTTTGTTTTTCTTGTCGGTATGCACTGACTTTACTGCTACTCTATCACTTTTCTACACATGAAATTCTGATTTTCTGCAGTAACAAAATAGTAATGGCTAATCAGGAAAAACATTCATGGAACAGCGAACTTTACAGACTTTCTCCAAAATTTGTAAATTAAAATTCAAGAATTAGAGAATTATTAGTGATCATGAATTGACAAATCTATTAGCCTGGACAAAAGAGAGCTTATATATATATATATATATATATATATATATATATATATATATATATATATATATATATATATATATATATATATATATGTATATATATATATGTATATATATATATATATATATGTATATATATATATATATATATGTATATATATATATATATATGTATATATATATATATATATATGTATATATATATATGTATATATATATATGTATATATATATATGTATATGTATATATATATATGTATATATATATATATATGTATATATATATATGTATATATATATATATATATATGTATATATATATATATATATATATATGTATATATATATATATATATATATATATGTATATATATATATATATATATGTATATATATATATATATATATATGTATATATATATATATATATGTATATATATATATATATGTATATATATATATATATATGTATATATATATATATATATATATGTATATATATATATATATATATGTATATATATATATATATATGTATATATATATATATATATATATATATATATATATATATATATACATATATATATATATATATATATATATATATATATATATATATATATATATGGGGGTATAGATGCTTAGATTATTAATAAAATAATGTCGCATTATATTAAAGCTATTTCAGGTCTTGTTAAGTTCCTTGCTTACGCATCTTTAAATCTACGAACTTTGTCCAAAAAGTATCACGCGTTTAATATTAATGTCAAAATAGCCTACCTAGGGCAGTGTCCCCTTAGTTCCTAATTGTTCTTAACATTTCATTCACACTATTTACATTTTTCGATATGTGCCATATCTAATCTTATCGCATTTATCCACTGTGCCATTTAGGGCACATGGTACAGTGGATAAACGCGTTAGTTAGATCCAGTGACAGGACCCAAAGAGTGTGAGTTCAATTCCTGGTTAAGGCGGTGGAGAAATTGGAGAGGGAAATTAACAGGAGATAACTGACAACTGACATCCATTGGACATGGCACTTGGAACTAGAACAGTCTACCCCAGAGAGCGAAATAAAGGGTTCAGTTCGACATTCCAACCACCTGAAGAAGGCCTGAGCTTACAACGGCCTAAACGTTGTAATAAATATGGCGACGAAGATGAGGACAATAGTCCGAATAAAGTAAATAGTGTACATAATACTTCATCTCAGAAATATAGACAGATTTCATTCACTTATCTAATGATACTTTCCATTTTTTAAAGATTTTGTAAATTACTCTTTTGGGATTGTCATTAGCCTTCTAGATGTTCTCTTTAATCTCATCAAGGGTTTGAAAGCTCCACTTTGAAAAAAAAAGAAAAAAACCCAAAGAAATCATAGGGAGCTAAATCTGAATCATTGCGTTCACATTGATCGATTCTGCTCATTTTTTTCATATCGCATAGTATTCAGTTTAACGTCAGCACAGTTGAATTGAAGTCTGTTTGTGTTCTGAATTCAATTAATACCTTGTTTTATGCCGAGTAAGGAGAGAAAGACTCATGTTTAAACACCGATCTATATTCGTCAGTCTATATGGAAATCATTGTTCTAGTTTCTGAATTGATCGTAAGTTTTGTAAACGACACACACAACTGACTGATTGTACAAAACAATAAAAAGTCGAGTAAACTTGCGATATATTTCCATGACTTTTCCAACATCGTGTAAAAGATATGTTGCAAACATTTCTATCAACCTGATAACAAAGCATTTATCTCAAAGTTTTTCTTCAATTGCAAGAGAGCAGCATCAAAAATTGCATAATTTAAAGACTTCAAACAATCAAGGTGTCAAGTATATTGATCCGTTCCTTGCTTCTTTGCTGCATAATCAATTATAAAGCAACGTAAATAAGTAACTTGTCTCGTCATGATGTAAATGTTAACAAGTTTGTTTAGCAGATTCATTGTTAGTGAATAGTGAATTCTATTCTTACCGAGTGTCCTACACTCATGAATTTTGCACAGTAAATAACTATGCATAATCGATACTTCGATGTGTAAAATCACAATTATTGAGTTTCTGTCAATAGCCGTCTATAGAGTGACTTCTTGTTTCGCACATTCCACTTTCTGATGTGTTGAATTGTACATTCGTGCCGGGGGGGCGGAGGATGTTGCTGAAGAAGCAACTGTTTTTAAATATATTTTCTGCAATTATTCTTACCTCTCATTGAACTAAGTCAATATATTCGGCACTAATAATGCGCATATACGACAGTGTGTGTGTGTGTGTGTTTTCAGAGTAATTTAAAATAAATTGACAAACCAAACTGACCGGGCCAGTTAATTTAAATTTTGCCTAACTAGACTTTGATAGTTTATAGAATTTAGCAAAGTTAGGCCGCTTTCATTTTTGCTTCAAAATGTGTTTAAAAACTGTAAATTTCTTGCAACTGATGAATTCAAAAGTCCCATCACTGGTCTTCGTCAAGTTATCTTCGGATATTCAGAAACTTTTAAAGTCTGAACGGTCATTTAAACGTCAATTGAAAAACTGCTAAAAATGGTTAGAAATTTAATAAATCATTTTATTTAAGATGAAAAATGTCAAATTTCAAAGTGGCTAAATTTATCTTATTTTTTTCCTCAAAGTTTTGTGCAAAGAGGGGCCATTGCTGTCTACATAGAAACGCAGCAGGGACCGACTCAGATCTTTGTCATTTTATTGTCACCGATACTCAGCGGTTTTAGCGTTGTTTTCTTGAGTGACCAAATCATGCTTTGAGATGTCTATCAATGTTCCAGAATGCTGTCTCCAAAGGTCAGATGAAAGAAGTAGAATTATGGTATGAGAGTGTTTTGCGCATCTAGCATTGGTGAGTTAGTACAATGTAATAAGTCCATTAAGAATAAGGACTGCAAGAATATGTCACACAAGGGTTTCGCTTTAAAACCAGGACAATTTTAGAATATGAAATAAGAGAACAAAAAGTCATTTTCCAACAAGATAATGTGCTAGCACACACAACAAAAACATTAAAATCATTGTTTGAGTCACAGTCTTTGCCCATGATCTTTTGGCCTGGTCAGTTGCAAGATCTTAATCCCATAGAGGATATATATATATATATATATATATATATATATATATATATATATTGAGACCGACCTGGTAGCAAAACAATTTGGGAACACTAACCATCTATGAGAAACAACCAGAGATGAATTGAACAACATTGATGCAACACGCTATAAATAATTACCAGCTTTCACAAATGACTTAATTTTCTATAAAGAATCGAAGTAAACGCTATCCTATAATAAAAAAATAATCTGCATGCAAACATTATTGTCTTATATTGTGCCATATTTCACCTTTATTTGATTTCTATTCTCTGTAATACACAGATTATTGTTGGTATTTATTCAGTACAACGGAGTTTTAATGCACACAAGTATGGGAATCGAATTGAGTATTCAGTTGTAGAGATCTGTGATCTCAGTTTGTTAACCACTTCACCATAATGAAGCACCCATCAACGATTATTGTAATTGTAAAGAAAAAAATATGATCGGACTAACGCCCTCTCAGCAACTCGTGTACCACAGATGATACCATATACGCATAGTAATTCTGCTTGATTGTTACTCGTAACCGCCAGTACTTTGAACTCTTTTTTTTAAATTGCCATCGTAAATCGTCGGAGTTTATCGAGCCGGTAATCTCTTTGTAGTTATTGCCGTCACCTGAACTTAATTAATCCTAAAATGATCGCTTATCCATCTCAATTCACCTCAAACCATAACAAACAATTAAATAAGTTTAATGAAAATATAAAACGTTCTATATCTAGTTAGTTAAAAAACTTATTAATTTTGTTTGGAATAAAAATATACCTACATCATTTTTCGACAATGAATAAACTTTTCACCGTTTCAGAATATAAACTTACTGACGTGCAAGTTATTTCAAATTTGAACATTTCAAAATTCAAACTTCAAAAATAAAAGGTAAGTGTAGTTAGACAAAACTTAAATAAATAAGACAACAATTTAGCAGGAAATATTATCAGGAAATTCTTGAAAATTGGAACTGATAGAATGTTCTAATAACTGAAATTCTTGAATATAAAATTCCCTAATTAATGGTTAGTCGGCTAGTCTCACAGATTACTGCAACTGGAGTAATTACGATTCTCACTGGGTAAACCTTTTAGTAAATATCGATAATCATACATCTGAAGTTTGCTTCGTTCTCAAGCTATGGTTAATAAGTTACCTATCAATTTCCATAATTTTAGGGTCACATATTAGAGAAACCTGGAAATTAGTGTCCCATATTTCGAAAGCCCTGGAATTAGGGTTCCATATTTGAGAAGAACGGAAATGAATGTTCAGTAATTTAAGCCCAGAAATAAAAAGTCCATGAAATAGTGATCCATACTTTGATAATTTCCAGTTTGAGGCCACATTCTTCAAAAAACTCAGAATTTAGGGTCACATAATTTTGATATATTTGGAAAAATGGGTCTCATAATTTGTAAAGCCAGAAAAGTTTGGAATGGAGGAAATTTGAATAAAGCAACCTGTACTTACGAAACCCCCAATTTTTGCTTGGATTAAAAATCCTTAGGGCTTCTCCATTCTTTTTTATTTTTCAACTTTTTATTGTAGATGCTTGACAGTAGTGCTGGGTGTTATCCAAAGACTATTAGAATGGTACTATTTTTAAGTATGTGCAAAGTTACCAGTATCCTAATTTTTATAAAATACAAAATCCATAGAGTGAAGCATCCCGTAGAGATCGAATTCAGCTTCGTCTCGTATAAAGTTAAACAAGTTGAAAGCCACAGGGGCAGATGGAAATAGCGAATAACCTACATTATTAGCGTGTGTAAATGAGCGACAGAACAGGGCGTGCGAATTATAGGAAAAAGACAAATATTGCCAGAAACTACCAATATAAGAAGCTGTCGAGAGCCATGAGAATTCACGTTCTGAAATGACAAAGCACACAAAACAAAAGAATGTGGATTTTATTAATCACAACTTGCACAAAGATGCAATGTTTGAAGCCTGAAGAATTTACTTACTCGAAAGTGTTGTGATATTAGCAGCAAAAATGATGAAGACCATTGTAAGAATAATTGATGAAAAACTTTAATATACAAACCACAAAATTTTTATTTACAAAGCAGATGATTTAAAATATCAGGAGTTAGTAAGCTGACAAGAAAATGGCATCAAGTAACTCAAAACAAATACAATTATAGTAAGAATAAAAATTATCAACTTCGATAGTGAAAGTCTTGGTTGTATTTGTTGCTAAGGATCGAGCATAATACCTGGAGTTCTGGTATCATCTAAAGTTATGTTGTAATTTAAAAGACGTACAATAATAATAATAGTTTTTGAATGTCTGTTCAACACACCAGAGAAATCTGACAAGAGATATTTGTGTTCTTTTTTAGCCGTCAGTACATTCACAAAATATTTTAAAAGAGTAACAAGTATTAACTTTCCATTTTACGTCACAATATAAACAAACAAACAAACAAGTCAATGCTTTTGCACCCAGACTATCATCGCAGTCATTGTCATGATGATCAACGCCATTTATGAACAGCGAATCTGATGACATCATTTCCGGATCCAGTGGAGAGTGGAGTGTTGTTGATATCGTCGTCGTCGTCGTTATCATCATTATCGTCGTCCCTTCAATAGTTAATGCTGCTGCTGTTGCTGCTGCTGTTGCTGACACGCACTTTTTTCTTCTTTCCCTTTGATCTCTTGTCGGTGTCGATAAGATGTTGTTTACGTCTCTGAACACTTTTACACTGCTGAGAAGCGGAGATGTCGACTGGAATGTGTGTGTGTGTGTGTGTGTGTTCGGGATGCATCTGAAAGTGGATGGGGCGATGTGAATGGAGATGGTGGGTGCATGGGACTCAAAAATTATTTACTTATTCTGCGCCTGTCTGCCAAGCGCGCCCCTTTTTAGCTCCCTCTTTCATTTTTCCCCTCTTCTTCCACTTTCTCTCTCACTCTCGACATATATATATATATATATATATATATATATATATATATATATATATATATGTAGTTTTTACCTTCTTCAAATCCTTTATGAATTCTTGTTTTCGTGTTTTCAAGTGCAATTACTGATAAAGAGAATATATATATATATATATATATATATATGTGTGTGTGTGTGTGTGCGTGCGTGTGTGTGTGCGTGTGTGTGTGTGTATTCGTGATGACATTTTTGCATTCCCATAGACTCTAGTTTTATTTATAAATATCTAACCAGCTCAGTATTATCACCAGCCTATTTCAATCTACTATCAACCTGGCCTGTTCATATCCATTATGTCTGTTCTTTTGCTTACACCAATAGAAACCGATTTCTAATACAGCTTTCCAACGCAATATTGTCCTGGCTACTTTGGAAGCTACAAAACTTTTCCTATTTATCAGCAGTCAGGATATCCATATTATGATAACAAGATACTATAATTATAAAAAAAATATTTCAAAGACTTCCTGTTTCTCTTCATTATACTTGCTTATTTTCTACGCTAAGTAGATATAGTTCTATAGTTTTTTTTGTTTTTTTTTTCTATACTTAAGGTCCTAGTCCAATCATAACTAGGATATGAAATGTTAATATTCAAAGCAGGTTTTCCTTTTGTGTGACAGACATATTGCACAAACTGTCATCGTCTGTATTCACTCACTTGTATTAGGTGGGTGCAAATGTTTTCGACAGATTATGATTTTTTATTAAAAAAATATAACAATGCAAAAGAAAAACAAAAAGGATTTATTAAGTTTCTGCAGAAGTTACTATGAATGATTGAATGTATCGAAAGTAGTTTGCCAAGTTTCGTGCTAGAGATTTCTCGCTAAATGATGTTGCACGTTTAATAGTCTGGCTTGTTTAACGACATATCAACCACAATGTGTTATTTAATGACAAAAATTTTTATTGCTGGTAATATTTTTTTTCTACAAAAATAATGTATAGTTGTAATATTATTTTTTACAAAGTATTACTGGTATTAAACCTATTTGTGTTTTAACCCCAGTTCGGGGGTTAACTATTTGCCCATAGCCAGGACCCTAACACGTGCTACCACTCCGGGTCAGGTTGCACCTGGGAACACCAGCAATTAAGAGGTGGTTCCACGCTCCTCAAAACCTCCCGATCAGAGACCTTGCTGTTGGACGTAGTTTATGGTCTTACCCAGGACGCGGATGTAGTTTATCGTCAAAACCAGGACAGGTTGCACGGTTAAGCTTGATAACAATATAATTAGTACTTGAAAATGATCGACGTTATAGGCTATGACATATAGCCAAAGGAAATATTCCAAACTATTCGCACCAATTTGGTTATGCCTGTTGCTTTGATGTATGACTTCCACATTAGATAAAAGAAAAAAATTACTGAAGTGAATTTCCATAGGAATTTTTAAATGTAAATTGTGATGAACGATGAAAAGTTGATAATTTACAACAATGTGAAACGGAAGAGATCGTGAATAAGCAAAATAAAAAACTTTAGATGTATTAAAAGACGGACTTCTTGCAAATATGATAGCATGCGTATATATTGGAATTAGAACGGACTTTTGTTATATGAGATCCTTCTGGATAAGCAAATGATCGATTTGCTCCCAGTTAAATCCACAGACTGTATCGTCGAAAAAGGTGTAGTTTTTCGTCAGAATAATGTTTGCCCGAATGTTCTTTTGGTGACCAGACAAAAATTGTCATAACTTGATTATGAAGTTTTCACTTATGCGACAATATTCAACAGACTCTGCAACTTCGAATTAGCATTTATTTCGCTCTTTACAAAAAGCAAATAATTGAAATCGGTAATGATCTAGAGCAGTTCGGTGCTCAGGAATAAAAGTTTTAAGAAAATGGAATTGTAAACGTGCCTGAAAGATTGCAGATAGTGGAACAAACACGGTAAATGCACTCTTCAATAAAGTTGATGGTGAAAATATTTGCTGAATAAACTGAACGAATTTTAATATGCAAATAAGCGCAATGGGATCAATAGCCAAAAAAGACCGGCGCCCTCAAATATTCACTGCTGGGGGGGGGGTCGTAAGACAAACTGAATAAGGTGCTAAAGACTTTCATTCAGTCTCCAGTTATAGCCAACAGATTATCTGGTATCACAATCTAAATGCATAGAATATATAATCTGTTCTATAATGTAAAACACAATTGGATTGTAAATATTTATGGGTCATATAGTTTGACACCCCTATTTAATAAAAGGTTATTCCATTGTTATGGTAATATGACGCATTACTTAACGCCAATTATCGAATTACTTTGTTTTACAGAACATCGCATTAGTAAATAAGAGAGAACCGTCAAGTTTAAATAACATATTTCTTTAGCTTTATGTTATCTATCTTTGGATATTTTTTTTACTTTTAATGATTTAAGAAGCAGATTTTTTCATAAATGCGACAATAATGTTAATTACATCGATAAAAACGGTATATTAAAGATACAGAAAATATAAGTAATGCAATTGCAAAATTATTGAAATATTAGCGTCATTTTTTGACGGTATGGGCAAACTGGTTATAATAAAAGTAATTACACGCGGAGGGAAGCAAATCTTCGGCAGGGTTATGAGAAGAAGAGAAAGGAGAAGAAAAATAATAAAGCAAATAGACAATAAAAGTGAGAAGCATTGTTTAACATTAGCAGCCCGTAAAAACATTTAGAGGAAAACATTCGGCATTCAGACATCCCATTTGGTATAAAGATGAGCTGTTTCCCGCCTCTAAACAGAGAAGCTTTTAATAGCTGAGCTGAAAAAACACTTGTAAAAATAATTATGTACGAAACGAGGTAACTACACAAGTCAGATTTGTCGAACCGGAAAGTTTTTCGCCACCCCATCATATATTAAATATCAGAATGTAACAAACTAGCTCAAAATAATAATAACAGTTATTATATTAAACTAATTTAAAAGAAATATCAAAACACGATTGAGTAGGAATACTTATACACAGAGAACTGTGCAAACAATTTGGATTCAACCATAAAGAAAATGCTATTAGAACAAATTAAAGGCTGGCGTAGAAACAAAAAGATTATAATACTCTGAGAAAATGAGATCCGTCTGGTCACCTCAAATGATACAGGGTCTCCATTTAATGAGTCCTTTACGGTAGGAAATCCGACCTTCTTTCTTGGCTACGGTCAGATTTCCTAGCCTATAAATGGTATAAAGGATTCACTAGATCGACGCCTTTGTATCTATAATAGTTGAGGTAGTAGCAAACGTACGAAAAAAAAAACACTAGATGCCGGATTAGATGAAGCAGAAATTCAAGGAGGAAGCTTTAAAGCTGTCCAGACGTCGGCGTTGTTGGGCTCCCTGAACATACTGGAAAAAGTGTTGAAGAATTGTTGTCAGACACTGCTATAATCCCTAGAATTATTATTATTATTATTACATTATATTAATCACTTATTCTAAATGGACCCCTGGAACAATATACTAAAATTTTTATAGTTTAGAAAATCTTTTAAACACGCTCAAGAAGTTCAGGATATAGTCATGATGTCTGGCTTAAATGTCCGAAACTCTATTAACGAATGTTCAGACCACAATGAAAGAGTTCAACCAGGACGAGACCTACAGGCATTCAAGTGACAGATGCTATAAAGCATCATGAGGCAAAGAAAGAAAAAATTAGAAAGAAGCTTCCATGTTATCAACTAAACTATCCCTGAAATAAAGAAAATTGACTCCATGTTAAGAAAATTAATTGTTATAAGATGCACTATTCAACGTTGCATGTTGAATGTCTTCATACTGCCAGAAAAATGATGGCGGTAAGGGCTTAATTCACGTTGAATTAACTTGCGAAACAAAGAATAGGGGCTTAGAAAAGACAAAATAAAAAACCAAGGGTTAAATTCTTAAAAAAATACACTTGTGAACTTAAACTCTTACATGTCCAGTATACATTTAGAAATAAGGATGCGGATAAAATAAAATAAACACAAATGTCAGTGGTTGAAGATTGTAGGACTAAAAGCATTTATAATGACTGCACAGGGCTAAAGTCTATTCACCAGGAATTACCAGGCAAACATAATAAAAATGGTACAGAATATACGATTATGTGAACAGCATGTTAAAATTATTAATATTAAGTGTCTATAGTTTCAATTAAGTTATCCAATCCTGACACTAAAGTAATAAATCGATCACTATGATAAAATTGGGTGGAATATAGATTGGAAGATAAATCAATATTAACGTGTGCCAAATGCCGAAAAATATTATAAATCAATGATGGTGATGACGTCACTATTCTTTTGTACTTCCCCATTCATACTGATAAACATATAAAATCTAATCGTCCAGACATATAAGGGTTAAAGACTACATAGAAAAATACCTTTTATACTACAATTATAGATACAAAGGCGTCGATTTAGTGAGTCTTTTATACTATTTTACGTTAGGAAATCCGACCTTAGGCAAACAAGAAAATCGGATTTTCTAGTGTAAAACGATATAATGGACTCATTAAATCGAGACCCTGTATCATTTGAGGTGGCCGGACAAATTTCACTTTCTCTGTGTCCTTTTGTTTTCTACACCAGCCTCTAATGTGTCATTAGATGAAAATATATCTGTTAAGGAATATGGCAAAACAAGTAAATATAAAGATCATGAAATTGAATATGACATTTTTATAACTACTGTCATATCTATGATCATCGGAGCCCTGAGTAGACCTTAAAATATACAGACAAATATATTAATAAAATACCTATTTGTCCTTGTTTACAAGAAATACCAAATATGTCTACTTTATGAAACTGCTCAACGAGTCAGAAGACTATTATCAACGTAAAGAAAATATAAAAACTGTATATGTTGAGTATTACTTAACATCAAAATGTGTACAAATATTTACTACCTTGCCTTACCCTAGGTCTCTAACCCAATAAATGATTACACTAAACAAAAAAGAAAATAATAATAATAATAATAACAAAAAATGTGACACATGAGGACATCAACAATTCCAGTTGTAGTTGGAGCTCTCAGACCGATTGGAAAAGGTTCTGATAAATTCCTGATAGGCCACGCCTTAAAGAATTACAAAAATAGTACTCACAAGTACAGACCACCCCTTACGAAGGGCTTTGTCTATGTAAAATATGTGTGACCTTATTTATTTTGTTGTTTTTTTTTTCTAAAAAATGCTCAGTGGAAAATGTCATGTTACCATTTTTACCTTAAGTTTCTGGTCGGGACGCGTAAAGAAATGAGTATACACCAGAAATCAAAGGAAATAATAATAATAATAATAATAATAATAATAATAATAATAATAATAATAATAATAATAATTATAGACAACTGAAGAAAGAAATTACGGAAATAGAGATGATTCCATCAAAATAAAAATAAATATGACTCGGTAAAAACGGTTGCCCAGTCGGAATTGGGCAAATGTTTGTCATTTAATCAAATAAACCAATTGTATAAATACGTAAACGAGAAGCTGTTATAGAGAAAAGAAAAACATTTGATTGTATGAACGTTTGAAATTTTATTTACCAATCTAGGCGAAGTGGTAGAATTAACCACCATTTTCAGATTGGGAGGACTGAGAACTCAACAGAATAAAAATGAAAAATTCGCAAAATGTTGAAAGAATATAAAATCTTTGAGACAAAACTGAAGAAATTGAGGCGACTCTTTCGTTCTCATCGTTACGAGCAAAATATTTCCGAAGGATTTTGCAGAAAGATTCAAATGATTAGAAATCGAAACTGCCAGATATTGCTGGTGGGAAACGAGTGTAATAATAATAATAATAATAATAATAACAATAATAATAATAATAATAATAATAATAATAATAATAATAATCTATGTCAAATATGTGTGATCTTAAGTTTTGAGGCGTTTTTTCTCCTCTAAAACTGCTCAGTAGAAAATATCATGATGTCATCTCTAACCTTAGGTCTCTGGTTGTGACCCGGAAAGAAATAAGTATACAACAGAAGCCAAAGGAAATAATAATAATAATAATAATAATAATAATAATAATAATAATAATAATAACAACAACAACAACAACAACAGCAACAACAGTAAAATTGGACTTTCCAAGTTAAAATCCAGGCCAGGAAACTAATTTTGAACAAAGACAATGAAGATCTGTTAGATATTTTATGTCGCTTTTCAATGAAATCACAAAATACAGTTGAAAACTGAAAGAAAAACTGAACGTTAAAAAAAATCATAGCATTTAAATATGACAATTGGATCCATTATTATTGTTGAAATCATCACGTAGCATAGAGTGTGAATGGTGGATGTGGAAGAGTCTCAACTCCGTTCATCTATTTGAATTTCTCCTTAGATTAACCTGGCAGTATGTGACCTCGCATTGTCTTGCTGAAACAAAGCCCAATCATGATTGACCAAAGCAGGATACTCCTTCTTTATTTGTCATACACGCGGTCAATTTGCTGGCAATACAGTATGGAACAAGCTCGAAATGCAGTATTCCTTGGAAATTCTACCAGAGATAGAAATAGATCAAGATTTGTTGTTTTCTAAATGAGTCAGGAGTTTCTGGCCAACCTAGTACAGAAAAAGTCAACAATATCTTGACTTTAACACACACAAAAAAAACTGTAACAAAAATCTAGAATGTGAAGCTGAGAAGAGTAACCATCGTTCCTGTAGAGCTTGGAACTGTCCCAAGAAACAGTAAGGGATATATAAGAAGTCGAAGATCAAAGAAATATCGAAATCCTTAGGATGAGTGCATTTCTAATATCAACTTGAATACTAAAGAGACTTCTTCGCTGTAACACAATCACTACAAACAGTCACTAGATATCACTGGTATGGAAATGTATTAAATAAAACAAGAATAATACTAGCACATAAATGGAGAGAAAATATTTAATAAACATTGAATAAAAAAATAAAAGTAAAAATCCAGAAATGGTTCGAGATTTAATTTAAGTAGAAAGGACAAAATGAGGAAACAAAAAACTTAAAAATATTAGGAAAACAATGTAGCAGCTTAATAACTATCAGATGCGGTCATGACCGGAAGTTTTTAACAGTGGAGCCCTCTCAAAGCTTGTCGAGTCAATATCATAGGCGAATGAGTCATTTTCCACAATAAGAAGGTGAAGTGCTTGGGCGTATATTTGATTCAATATATATATATATATATATATATATATATATATATATATATATATATATATATATATATATATATATATATATATATATATATATATGTGTGTGTGTGTGTGTGTATGTGTGTGTGTGTGTATGCGTGTGAGAACAGGTTAAAAATATTCATTTTTATAAGTATGTACAAAAAATGTATATTCATATTCTCTCTATATATATATTGTTTTAACAATAAATCTTATATAAATATATCTGTCTACTATTTCTTTCTTTTTATATATATATTCGTGACATTAGAATATACATATTACAATCATATATATATTATGAAATGGATCAAGTCCGACAATTATTTGAATATATTTTCTGTTTATACCTTACTTTTATAGATACAAATATTTAAGTAAATACTCTGTTTATAATAAACAAGTATTAACGACATTTATCGGTCTGAATATCGGAGAAATCTCATAGAAAATATGTGTCCTCCGACAGGAATCGAACCTCTATCCTACACGGAACCGTCATATAGCCTGATAGTTATACCATTTAGTTACAGTTGAAGGGTTTAGTTAGCAGGATTAAATTACTGGTTTTAAACTACAGATTTTTCCTATGATATTTCTCGGATATAAATATAAAAACTGATGTATGTTTTGTTTATGCAATATATTTTTATTACTTTAAACGTTATTTTTAGTGGATACACAATTTGAGTCGAATATCCGTTTATTTTAAACAGTATTTTATTTTGTCGACTAGAAAGACTATTAAAGAAAGAGTCTGGCAAGTTTCGAACCCGCGTACTCTTTTATCGGAGATATTGTCGTTAGTTCCGAAGATCTTTAACCGACTTGACAAGGAAGAGAGTTGCGAGTGCGTTAGGTTTTATGGTGATTTTAAGTACATTTTTTCTCGTTAGATTCCCAAAGGTTCAGAGAAATAATTAAAGAACATTTCTGTTGGATGTTCTCGAATATTCAGGGGTCTGTAGACGAACCGTTTAAATTAGACGGAACACTTACTCAAATATGGGTATACACTAAAAATAGCGTTTTTGGTTGTAAAATACACATTACAACCAAAAACGTTTACGGCACCTCTCTTCTCTTCTTTTTAATATACATACTTTTCTCTCGTTGGAACCACTACAACCTCTTTCTTTTATATATATATATATATATATATATATATATATATATATATATATATATATATATATATATATATATATATATATATATATATATATATATATATATAATGCGTATTTAGAGATGAATCTTTCATTAATTCAAGTTTTATTAAAAGTCGAAGACAACTTTCTTTTTTCTTAATTATGTAAATGAACTCTTTTTTTTTTATTTCGTCTAAGAGAACGTATATCTGAATCCAGTGGATATTTCCAAACCTGTTCGTTGACTACAAAATCGTACCATTTTTACACCTAGTATCTTCCTTAGTAATTTCGCGTCGAATCACCCAGTTAACTTCTACTCACTGGATTTTGGATGATATGTTTCACTGCCAAATTGCCAGATGGATAGGACGCTGGTATTGCTATATCGATTTGGATTAATTTGAAAAACTTCATTTTTTTTCCCATATTTCTGTCAGTTTTGTTAAAGTTGTTGATGCTATGACATCTCTACAGATTATTCCTCGGTTCGTAGTTGCTAATTGATTTATTTTTGCCCAAATCGAAGATTTCATCAACAATTTCTGTTTTCTTTAACCTATGAGAACGTCATTCTTGAGTCTAATGACATAAATTTCCTTTCTCATAACTGAATAAAGATGTCGTGAAGGGGGGGGGGGCAAACAGACCGTATCCCATTTTCTTTTGCTAGTCGAATTTATTTTAGATTATTTATAGTCCTCACCTTGATTTTATTTATCTATATGCTTTCTTTGTTCGAAAAGTTACTATTTTAAATAATTACAAATGATTTTGGCTATACGTTATGATGTACTTGTTAGTAGTAAAAATTTGTCTTCTTGTCTGCATTTTCGAAAGGGCTCTCATCTTCTCGATAAGAGTTTATATTGCTCGGAAAAGGTAATTTTCTTTTGTAGTTAGTCAAAGGTTACATCGTTTTAAGGTGTTGCTGTAAGTTGCTCTTGTTTTGCTTATTTATTTTGTGGTTTTGCTTTGAGTTTTTGAAATATTATCTATGTAGTGAGAGGGTTGTGCTATTTGCATATTTTAAATTGTTTTATCTGAGTAGTTTTTTTTTTCTTTTCCCCTTTGCCTTCTGCTCTTCATATATTATTCTGGATTTCCCTTTGGATCTTACAGTAACTAAATTGTTTTGTAGGCAGTAACCGTTTGGTGGATATTCGTACTTCGTTTTGCAATTACAGATGAGGATTTTTGCTTGTATGTGATGTACTCTGCTGATTTTTCTGTTGCGTTTATTCATGATTCGTAGCAAATTTTTGGCTAATCTCGAGATAGGTTTTAGGAGATTTCTTTTGAAAATTTTATTCATTATGCTTGATTAGAGGTAGTTTTTTTCGATGAGTTTAATATTTTATCTATATTTAGCACTTTTATTTTAAATTAGGTTGAAGTATATGTTGAAAGTTTTCCTGAAAACGCACTGAATCCATTAAAAAAGACGAATTGTTGAATAACCTGCGACAATGGATTGGAGAATTTGTTGATTATAGTAGGTTTGGTGGTTGGAGAACATGTATGTAAAGTGGTTTATCATTTGATTTTCTGAATGGTTGTTTTATACCTATTTGGAAGAAGGAAATTACATCTTAGAACTCAATCCTTCTTTGCTTTATTTTCATGTCGACTTTGAATTCTCTTTTGTGAAAATTGCTATATTTTCTAGTTTTATTTGTTTTTATATATGCGGCAGATTCTTAGGATTAGGAGCCGATTGATGTTGTATCTATTTTGTTAAATATCTTAATTTGTATATGTAGTATGTATGTTCCAAATAGTTCACATGAAACTCACCATTATAACCTGCTATGGTTATATCAAATGCTCCTTCTATGTCCTTCTTTAAACATCTAGCTTCATTAGCGAAATGTAGTAATTTTCGAAGGTGTTTTTATGATTTTTAGTTGATATGTTGTGATTTTTGTGTATTCCTTAGCTAAGAAGATTAACATATTTAATATCGTTTTGGATAAATACACAGTTATGTATGCATTTTATGTGACGGAAACAGTTTTTAACTGATTTTGTGCTTCCCATTAAATTAAGTGTAAAATTGTCAATAATTCAGAGTTAATTTCCTCATGTATAATTTTGTTTATTTTCCCTACTCCATTTCTGTTTAGTTTATTAGTGTCAATGTTTGTTTAGCTCTATTTTTTTTGGGGGGGGGTTATATTTTAGTGTGAAAATTTGATTTTGCGAGACTATTTATGTGAATATCTAGATTAAGCCTTGGTGTGATTTATTTTCTGATGCATTTGCTAAGATGATTTCGTGTTGTTTTGTATGCTTTTCTTAAGACAGGGACGGATTATTCTCTGTGCTAGTATGGCTGCAGCCTAGGGCTCCTCAAGTTTTTATAAAGCAGTTGTTTTAATTTTCTAGATGTTACAATTTCTAAATAGTTTGATAAACTGAAATTACCTTCATCCCGACCGTGCGCCGACAGCTTAGTGGTAGAATATCCGCCTGATACCAATTCAGTCGGGTTTCGATCCTAGCTAGAGGCAACCGGATGTCTAGTCGCACTGATGCCGTGGTAATTTGCTTTGCAATAAATAGTAAAATGGTGATATTAAAGAATATTTTATTGACAAAGAAAAGATAGCTATCATAATCTATTTAAGGAATTTGCAATGAGTTTACTTCAAGCTATGTAAATGTCGCTAAAATATATTTCGAGTAAAAAATCTTCAAGACGAATGCGAGCGTGTTAGAGAGTAGCTCTGTCTGGTGGCGGGAGGGGAGGGTTCCAATTTCATTACCTTGGCGCCTCAAAGGGTTTATATTCTGTCCCTTGCTTCAGGCGTTGCTTATGTTTTCCTTTAGTAACTTATTGTGCTGTCTAGAATTTTAGGTTCTTTTATTCTTTGTGGAGAGGGGATTCTTTATGGCTGAATTTTATGCGTTCGATTATGTTCATTAGGTCCTTCGCAAAATTATCTCGTTCCTTGTGTTTTTTTAATCTGTAGTTTTTTTTATCGTTTAGTCTACATGATTTTAAGATGTGTGTTTCAATCACATATTTATAAGAGTCATTATTTTTGCTATTAATTTTAATTTACAAAATGTTAGTGGTTAGGAGGGATATTCTCGTGAGTATAGCTGATGATTCCTACATCTCCTTGATTTGTTGCAAATACAGAGAGAGTTTCCTATATTATTTTCCAAGAACAACGCATACATACACCCACACACCGACACATACATGCATACATACCTACATACATATATATATATATATGTATATATAATATATTATAATAATATTTTTTGTTTAAAAATATGATTCCTTCGCTACATAAGAGTTCTCATGTTTCAAAAACGTGAGCCGAAACCTTTTTTTGAAACATGAGAACTCTTATGTAGCGAAGGAATCATATTTTTAAACAAAAAATATTATTATAATATAAGCTCTACTTCTGTATGGAGCACTGTTTTTTAAAAATAAAAATAAAAATACTAAGGAACCCCGGATTATGCACCCAACGTGTTCTTTCCTATTTTCTGCATACCTGCACAAGGATACATATATATATATATATATATATATATATATATATATATATATATATATATATATATATATATATATATTCTTTTTTTTTTAATCCTATATTATTATACTAGATGCATCTTATTCGAAATAAACTCCAGGTTCGATGCCTGCCGGAGGAAACATATTCTTTACTAACAGTTCTCGAATGCGCCGTCCAGTAGATATAATACACACTGTTTAATAAATAAAATGGGCGTCTATTTCAAATAAGAAGTATCTACTATAAGAACGTTTAAAATAATAAAATAATATATGTATATGTTTGTGCGTCTGTGTATGTGTGATTGAGTGTGTATGTGCATATATATATATATATATATATATATATATATATATTATATTTATATATAAATACATATATATGTATGTTTATTAATATATCATTCTGCATCTTTGTACGAATATATCCCATCATATATATATATATATATATATATATATATATATATATATATATATAATTATTTATTTAAATATATGATTCCAACACGCTACATAAGAGGTCTCATGTTTCAAAACAAGAGCCGAAAACTTCAATATAATTATTTGAATTAAATTGAGTTAAAGTAAGCTCTGTTCCATCTTCAAGCGAATTTTTTTTTTTTGGAATAACTTATTTCTGAAATTTACGTGTTTTAATGGTATATTCACAATTGAAATCAAAATTTCCATGGTAACAGCCAGGGCGAATTGTTTAAAATAGTTAGGGGTGTTGAGTGTTAATAATTTGTATCAGTATAGAGTTACTTTCATAGATGTCAAGTCAGGGTAAGGTGAGGGTGTCTAAATTTAAAACGGAAGATGTTTTCGACTAGTCTGGTTTACGTGTCTATGGAGATTTATTTATTTTTTTTATTTTATTTCTTTATGAAAGAGATTTGTGCATATAAAAACTGCCGTAACATTTGTTTTTTGACGACTTCATAAAGGGTTATCTTTTTTGTGGGGTATTTAAACTATTTATTTGGGCTATAGATTATAAAAGTTATTTTATTGTATGCTTGTTTTTAGCTAATTATTCAGTGCATAAATCTGATGATGTCGGCAAAAAAACGTTAACTCATGTCTATTGTTTAATAGATTTTTATTATTTATAAACTTAATAATTATATTTATGCTCTACTTTTGTATCGATCACTATTTTTAAAAATAATAACAAAAATACTAAAGCACTTTGGATTATTTACCTAACCAGTTCTTTCCTATTTTCTATATATTTTCACACATATATATATATATATATATATATATATATATATATATATATATATATATATACACACACACACACACATATATATATATATATATATATTAAACACGAGCGTGTACACACACTCGCACAGACACATGCGCGTCTAACGGGTATGAAACTTTTAGTCGGACAAAACCATATTATTGAAAAATATTGTGAATATACTTTTGCAGATTTTGTCATTTTTTCATAAACCATATTTCATATAACCCATGAGAGGTTCAAAAATTTAATCAGGCTTTCATCATTTGCATATAGAAAAGTATCAAAACTATTACAACAGTTACTTTCAACTGACATTGTTACAGACATACTAAAAAAATGCATTTTCACTATTTAAAAGGTCAGTTTTTATAAATCCAGTTAAGTAATCATAACATTAACTAATTCCCCCTAAGCCTACGTGGCTCTCATGGCTACATTGTTTTTAGGAGATTATTAATGATATTTCTGTCGGCAAGTGTCAATCATGATGCAATAGAAATTAAATTTAAACGACAAAAATTGACACTACGCCTGTTTAAATTGCACAAAAGTAATTTTAACTTTTTACGCTAACTTTACTCAATTTTCTTGCAATTAAAACTAAAATTAATAATTCACACATATTTCAATGATCGTAATATATTGTTTTCGGGTTTTTTTAGCCTTGTTCGACGCTACAATTTGTAATTATTTTTGGTACTTACTTGAAGTGACCAATATACAAATTAGACTATTTTATCTGGACATATTTTACGGTTATGTATGAAAAAATATGAACAGTGTATCTGCTTTACACCCGTAGAATAATTTTTTAAAAATGGCACTGAAAATTAAAAAGAATTCCGAAAATGATCATTGTTGATAATGAATATTTAATTATAAAAAATTATTGACTGGGAATTTTTACTAAACAAATCAATGTCTTTATTAAATTTGCACATGCTTCTCTCGATTAGAGTGCAGCTAAATTTGTGTTTTTTAACGGCACCAAATTCGACTAATTTTTAACCAGTAAGTAATTCAAACGTTTTTGTTAAAGTATAAACAGATAGATAGATAGATAGATAGATAGATAGATAGATAGATAGATAGATAGATCAAGTCTGTCAGTTACACATTAATTTCTCCAAACCTTTCTACAATCTATATATTATTTTGCATTTGTATTATTTTATATTATATTTGTATAGCCATCTTATTTGACATTCTAAAAAGATAGAGACAACTTTCTTAAGGTAACAATTGCATTATTATATCCACACCTTGAAAAAAAAAACGTAATTTCTAGTGATATTTCTAGAATGCAAATGAATCTAGAATACAGTTTAGTTTTCATTTTAAAATCTTATAACGAAGAGAAATTATTAATTTCTCTTTTTAATAATATTTTAATATCAGGTAGATTGCAAACAGAAGTTAATTTATTCTGCTTCTAACTGATTTAGTAATAACAATACTAATTAATCGAACATCATGAAAGAAAAGGTATTTTTTAGTGTGAAATGATGCAAAATATCCAGTAGTCATTGAAGGTCATAAAAGATCATCAAATAGTTCACAGATTGCAAAGTTTTCAAATTTAAACATTTTTTTCTACTATTTTAACTGTAAAAGATGGTCCAAAACTATTGAAATTACCAATGGCTTTGTGATCAAAGCATTCTTACACTAAAGAATGGGGCAATTGCAGAAATAAACCTTAAGCTGCTGTAGAAAATTCTGAAAAGGTACAAATGTAGAAATCATTTAACACTGTTCTTGACACTACTAAGGATGTTCCCAAAACCTTTGAGAAGTAGGATGTTTATCTCAACATGCATCAACTAAAAGTTGGAACATCCTTAATGCTTTGCAGAAATATTGAAGCTCCAAAACCTATAGAATGAAACTCGCCTTCCTCTCAAACAGCTTCCCCCTATATATCTGAAGTGTAGAAGACGAAAAAAAATTAAATATTCATTCTCAGGATCCTTATAATTTCAATAAAAATATAATTTGAAATCAGTTCCTGGTAATATTATGATACAGAAAAAATTAAAGCACAAAGGCAGTTAATAAAAATCGCTAGACTTTACCTGCTGCTGTTTTTTTCCGATAAATATATCTGTATATTTATAGATGCACAATACGCATACAAAACACGCACACACACACGCACTTATACACGCATATAAAGGATATTTTTTAAAACAAATTAACATGGAAAAAGTGATAAAAAGCTGAATAAGGTCGGTTAATCTATATATCTGAATACATCGGACGCCAAATTTGTTAAATTTAAAAAAAATTAAATTTCAAGCTAAGCGTCATTTGTATCTTCTCTGTGTGAAATTCTAACCGACATTTGTATTTTTTCCCAATATATATATATATATATATATGTGTGTGTGTGTGTGTGTGTTTATGTGTATGTATGTTTATGTATATGTGTGCGTGTGTGTACAATGCTGTACAAAAACAAGTGAACCCCTAAGATAATATTTATAAAAATTGTAGCTTTTTTTCCAGATAACCAACAAATCTTAATTAAAATATATATTCATTAAAAAAAACTTTATTAAACGAATTACAACCACTTTTTAAAAATTTTATCAAGCTCGAATAAAAAAATTCCTTAAAAATGAAGATGTGCAAGAGTAAGCCTTACATTTAACATTTGGTGACTCCTTCTTTTAACGTCACGACTTCGATCTGTCTTTTAAAGAATTTTCTGGCAGAAGTGAGCGTCAATTTTTGACTATTCTTCTTGGCAAAACTCCCACAAATTGCTCGATATTAGCTGGGTTTCTTGCATGTACTGTTTCATTATCCAGAAAAAACGAGACATTTTTTAATATTATTTTAGGGATTCACTTTGGCGCAGCATTACACACATACACGCGCGCACACATACGCACACACACACACACACACACACACACACACACACACATATATATATATATATATATATATATATATATATATATATATATATATATATATATAAGGTATATTTAGGCAACAAGTAAGTATTCATTCAGAGACGTTTGATGTAAAATAATCGACAAAGTCTGTCTGTTTAATTTTTTATTCTCTTTTTACAATTTTCAAATGAGGGGGCGGCATTGTGCTCAAAGTTGTAGAGAAACTGCCCGAAGTTGATTTGTTGTTTCGTTCAAATAATTTCGATTGTCTCAGTCATTTTCACAATCCAATTTGGCGTCTGTGTCGAAGGCCGAATTCCTTTGTCTAGATCTTGATATTTTTGTGAAATCTGAAAGTTTGATATAAGCCTACAGTGACGTCATGTTTAACGCTTATTGGAAGTGGGACCAACCCCAAAATGATGTGTAGGTTGCTGATACTCAGATATATTTTTAATTCAGGAACACGGCCAGTGCAGTATGGTGATGTTCGTATTTGATGCTGTCATGTTTTTTTTTTTTAATTTTTTATACTTTTTCAGTCATTTTCAATGAAATATATATTAGAGAAGGATTGTAGCCTAAATACACAAGTAGACACACGCGCGCACGCACGCACTAACACACACACACACACACACACACACACACACATATATATATATATATATATATATATATATATATATATATATATATATATATATATATAGTCTGTAGCCTAATGTTGAAAAAGTATTTATTTTAATGTACCTATACCAAAAGATTGAACGTTATGAAAACTTCAGATGAAAATTAGCTTCATAACTAATTGTCGGTCATCGTATTGACTGATCCTCACTTAGAAATTTATAGAACAAAATTATTGTTTTTTTTGCTTTTAGTTACATATGATAGTATTATATGATGGTAACACACGATTATATGATATTAGGATAACACATGATGCGATAGTGTTGTGCTAATTTCCGCATATAGACAAGTAACGAACTTTTGATTCTAAAATTAGCTTTGCTATCATTTGATGAGCTTTATTTGCTGAACACTTTACACGTCTTTTACTGTATACTGAATAATTTTTTTTTTCGGGTTTAAAGCTGTTCTTAATCATTCTGATGGTGCACAGATTTACAAGTTATGAAATAATTATTGATTTAAATGCCAAATACGAAATTATTGCCAAGAATTTTAGGTTTAAAACACCGTTGAAACACGAATGTAGGAAAGAGTAGAATAAAGGAAGGAATAATAATGATTAATGATTTTAAATAAATATGTGGAGAAAAATAATGAAAAATAAATGAACGTGGAGGGGTGAAATAAAAAAAGACAGAGAAATAGTCGAAAAAAAAAAAAGAAAAAGAAATGAATGAGCTGAGGACAGGAAAGGAGAAAAGAATGAAAAATAAATGAACGTGGAGGGGTGAAATAAAAAAAGACAGAGAAATAGTCGAAAAAAAAAAAGAAAAAGAAATGAATGAGCTGAGGACAGGAAAGGAGAAAAGAATGAAAAATAAACGAACGTGGAGGGGTGAAATAAAAAAAGACAGAGAAATAGTCGAAAAAAAAAAAAGAAAAAGAAATGAATGAGCTGAGGACAGGAAAGGAGAAAAGAATGAAAAATAAATGAACGTGGAGGGGTGAAATAAAAAAAGACAGAGAAATAGTCGAAAAAAAAAAAGAAAAAGAAATGAATGAGCTGAGGACAGGAAAGGAGAAAAGAATGAAAAATAAACGAACGTGGAGGGGTGAAATAAAAAAAGACAGAGAAATAGTCGAAAAAAAAAAAAGAAAAAGAAATGAATGAGCTGAGGACAGGAAAGGAGAAAAGAATGAAAAATAAATGAACGTGGAGGGGTGAAATAAAAAAAGACAGAGAAATAGTCGAAAAAAAAAAAGAAAAAGAAATGAATGAGCTGAGGACAGGAAAGGAGAAAAGAATGAAAAATAAACGAACGTGGAGGGGTGAAATAAAAAAAGACAGAGAAATAGTCGAAAAAAAAAAAGAAAAAGAAATGAATGAGCTGAGGACAGGAAAGGAGAAAAGAATGAAAAATAAATGAACGTGGAGGGGTGAAATAAAAAAAGACAGAGAAATAGTCGAAAAAAAAAAAAGAAAAAGAAATGAATGAGCTGAGGACAGGAAAGGAGAAAAGAATGAAAAATAAACGAACGTGGAGGGGTGAAATAAAAAAAGACAGAGAAATAGTCGAAAAAAAAAAGAAAAAGAAATGAATGAGCTGAGGACAGGAAAGGAGAAAAGAATGAAAAATAAATGAACGTGGAGGGGTGAAATAAAAAAAGACAGAGAAATAGTCGAAAAAAAAAAAAGAAAAAGAAATGAATGAGCTGAGGACAGGAAAGGAGAAAAGAATGAAAAATAAATGAACGTGGAGGGGTGAAATAAAAAAAGACAGAGAAATAGTCGAAAAAAAAAAAGAAAAAGAAATGAATGAGCTGAGGACAGGAAAGGAGAAAAGAATGAAAAATAAATGAACGTGGAGGGGTGAAATAAAAAAAGACAGAGAAATAGTCGAAAAAAAAAAAAGAAAAAGAAATGAATGAGCTGAGGACAGGAAAGGAGAAAAGAATGAAAAATAAACGAACGTGGAGGGGTGAAATAAAAAAAGACAGAGAAATAGTCGAAAAAAAAAAAGAAAAAGAAATGAATGAGCTGAGTACAGGAAAGGAGAAAAGAATGAAAAATAAATGAACGTGGAGGGGTGAAATAAAAAAAGACAGAGAAATAGTCGAAAAAAAAAAAGAAAAAGAAATGAATGAGCTGAGGACAGGAAAGGAGAAAAGAATGAAAAATAAACGAACGTGGAGGGGTGAAATAAAAAAAGACAGAGAAATAGTCGAAAAAAAAAAAAGAAAAAGAAATGAATGAGCTGAGGACAGGAAAGGAGAAAAGAATGAAAAATAAATGAACGTGGAGGGGTGAAATAAAAAAAGACAGAGAAATAGTCGAAAAAAAAAAAGAAAAAGAAATGAATGAGCTGAGGACAGGAAAGGAGAAAAGAATGAAAAATAAACGAACGTGGAGGGGTGAAATAAAAAAAGACAGAGAAATAGTCGAAAAAAAAAAAAGAAAAAGAAATGAATGAGCTGAGGACAGGAAAGGAGAAAAGAATGAAAAATAAATGAACGTGGAGGGGTGAAATAAAAAAAGACAGAGAAATAGTCGAAAAAAAAAAGAAAAAGAAATGAATGAGCTGAGGACAGGAAAGGAGAAAAGAATGAAAAATAAACGAACGTGGAGGGGTGAAATAAAAAAAGACAGAGAAATAGTCGAAAAAAAAAAAGAAAAAGAAATGAATGAGCTGAGGACAGGAAAGGAGAAAAGAATGAAAAATAAATGAACGTGGAGGGGTGAAATAAAAAAAGACAGAGAAATAGTCGAAAAAAAAAAAGAAAAAGAAATGAATGAGCTGAGGACAGGAAAGGAGAAAAGAATGAAAAATAAACGAACGTGGAGGGGTGAAATAAAAAAAGACAGAGAAATAGTCGAAAAAAAAAAGAAAAAGAAATGAATGAGCTGAGTACAGGAAAGGAGAAAAGAATGAAAAATAAATGAACGTGGAGGGGTGAAATAAAAAAAGACAGAGAAATAGTCGAAAAAAAAAAAAGAAAAAGAAATGAATGAGCTGAGGACAGGAAAGGAGAAAAGAATGAAAAATAAATGAACGTGGAGGGGTGAAATAAAAAAAGACAGAGAAATAGTCGAAAAAAAAAAAGAAAAAGAAATGAATGAGCTGAGGACAGGAAAGGAGAAAAGAATGAAAAATAAATGAACGTGGAGGGGTGAAATAAAAAAAGACAGAGAAATAGTCGAAAAAAAAAAAGAAAAAGAAATGAATGAGCTGAGGACAGGAAAGGAGAAAAGAATGAAAAATAAACGAACGTGGAGGGGTGAAATAAAAAAAGACAGAGAAATAGTCGAAAAAAAAAAAGAAAAAGAAATGAATGAGCTGAGTACAGGAAAGGAGAAAAGAATGAAAAATAAATGAACGTGGAGGGGTGAAATAAAAAAAGACAGAGAAATAGTCGAAAAAAAAAAAGAAAAAGAAATGAATGAGCTGAGGACAGGAAAGGAGAAAAGAATGAAAAATAAACGAACGTGGAGGGGTGAAATAAAAAAAGACAGAGAAATAGTCGAAAAAAAAAAAGAAAAAGAAATGAATGAGCTGAGTACAGGAAAGGAGAAAAGAATGAAAAATAAATGAACGTGGAGGGGTGAAATAAAAAAAGACAGAGAAATAGTCGAAAAAAAAAAAGAAAAAGAAATGAATGAGCTGAGGACAGGAAAGGAGAAAAGAATGAAAAATAAATGAACGTGGAGGGGTGAAATAAAAAAAGACAGAGAAATAGTCGAAAAAAAAAAAAGAAAAAGAAATGAATGAGCTGAGGACAGGAAAGGAGAAAAGAATGAAAAATAAATGAACGTGGAGGGGTGAAATAAAAAAAGACAGAGAAATAGTCGAAAAAAAAAAAAGAAAAAGAAATGAATGAGCTGAGGACAGGAAAGGAGAAAAGAATGAAAAATAAACGAACGTGGAGGGGTGAAATAAAAAAAGACAGAGAAATAGTCGAAAAAAAAAAAGAAAAAGAAATGAATGAGCTGAGGACAGGAAAGGAGAAAAGAATGAAAAATAAATGAACGTGGAGGGGTGAAATAAAAAAAGACAGAGAAATAGTCGAAAAAAAAAAAAGAAAAAGAAATGAATGAGCTGAGGACAGGAAAGGAGAAAAGAATGAAAAATAAATGAACGTGGAGGGGTGAAATAAAAAAAGACAGAGAAATAGTCGAAAAAAAAAAAGAAAAAGAAATGAATGAGCTGAGGACAGGAAAGGAGAAAAGAATGAAAAATAAACGAACGTGGAGGGGTGAAATAAAAAAAGACAGAGAAATAGTCGAAAAAAAAAAAAGAAAAAGAAATGAATGACCTGAGGACAGGAAAGGAGAAAAGAATGAAAAATAAATGAACGTGGAGGGGTGAAATAAAAAAAGACAGAGAAATAGTCGAAAAAAAAAAAGAAAAAGAAATGAATGAGCTGAGGACAGGAAAGGAGAAAAGAATGAAAAAGGAATAAATGATCATAAGTAGGAAGAAAGAAAGAAAAAAACTGAACGAAATGTTATTTTATTATGTCGCTGCTAAAAGCAAACAAAATAAGGGTGCTGGCCTGGGGTCCGATGAATGTCGATGACGAAGATTTATGGGGGTTGTTTATGAAGACTGTGTCGACGGCGAGAGGAATTCCAGGTGCAAATGCGACAAAGATGGATTTTCGAGTGTCTCGATGCGTGCAAAATGTTCTTGTCTCATGGCTGTCACTTAGGATTGAGAGGAACGCTCTGACCGAAAGAAAATAAATACAAAAACGAATGAAGAAAAGTGAATAAAGCAAAGAAAAAAAAAAAAAACAATGAAAAAAAGAATGAGAAGAAATTTTTTAAAAAGTTGACGCAGGTCACATCAGAGCAAGACATTTCGTTTTATTTGGATTCTATTTTGTTTATTCAGAAAAATGAAAAGATTTTTATTCTCTTATATCAATCAAGTACAGAAGATTACAATTACTAAATACTGACGTTGATATATACACTTGGCAAGAAGATCTCTCTCTCTCACTCTCTCTCTCTCTCTCTCTCTCTCTCTCTCTCTCTCAATCACATACACTGTCTTCTCTCAATCACTTACTCTTTCTCTTTCCATCTTTCCCCAACTAATAGTCACAGTCATCCCTCCATTTTTCCTCTTTCTCTCTGTCTGCGAATGTACTTGCGCAACAATCCTTTATTAATACATGTTTGATTAAAGCTCAGAAACTGAAAAGTACTTTTTAATGAATTGTAGAGAGTATATTTAAAGTTATCAATATGTTTGTTGTCGAACCATTTTTAACACCCAAAACTTTGGCTGGAGACAAATTCTACAAATAGAAGTTTGTTTTTTTTTATTTCTTTTTTTTTTTTCTTTTTTTTTTTTCTCAAACGATGTTCTTTTCCTTATCAAATTGTTGTTAAATAGTTTTAAAAAGGTTTCAGATTTTTGAAGTTATCAGTATTAAAATAAATAACCAAGACCAAATTACTACTATTTGTAAATATATTTAATAATTAATTTACAATTTATAATTACTTTACCACCTTATCATAATGCATAGCCATCAAAATACCGGAATTTTAAAACTTAATTAAAACAAAGAAAAACTGACATTTACAATTACGGCGTTTTTTTGTACGAAAACATCAAAGTTATAGAACATCGAAATGGCTAAAGGAACAACCCAAAGGTTTCAATCAGAAATATGGACAGTTTTTACATTTATTAATTATGTTTACTTGTAAGAAACAAGAAATGAATTCTTTGTCTTTAATATAGTGTGCGGGCGAGTGTTTAACTTCGAGAAAAGGGACATTAGCGACAACAGTAGTGCTGCATCTTATTGGTATTAAGAGCGTCATGAAGACGGTCTTGTGTCAAATCTTCTTTAGTTTTCATATTGTGAGCATCATGAGTTTATAACTGTTTTTTTTTGTTTGTTTTTTTAATACTTTTGATTCTGAACGAACCCAAAATATTGGTGTATTCTGTTATATTTCAGAACAAGAACTGGAGTCTTAATTTCTTACGCCTTTTTCTGCGAGATCATTCGCACCAATTATGATGACATTTTTCGCTATTTCTATTTTGGAGTTGAATGTGGAGCTCTTTTATGACTGTTATAAAGCGGAAACAATCTTCTCGACTGTTTGGTCGGGAGTTTAGCGGTAAAATAAACAGATATTTTATTAATACATGTTTTTATGCAGCAACATTCTAGCTGCAGGCATAAAATCTGGAAAACGGTGAACATGGGTGCCTTATATTTAGAGAAGGATTACAAGGTGTATTTTTCAAGTGCAGGAGAAAATATGTTTTTAGGCAAAGCAGATTGTATAAAAAACAACATATTTTCGGGGTTCTTATATTGCATTACTCTTCATTTATTAAATCAAAACTATTTCTAATATGAAACGCCAAGTGAAAAAAAAATTAATTCTATATGGGTTTAAATCATTTTACATAGCAAAGAGTGGTGCGTGTATGGGAGCCGTTATGTTGATGTGGTTATGGGATCTGTTAAAACAAGAAATATTTATCTAACTTCCAAATGATTGTAAATTTTCCCTTTCTTTACTGCAGTGGTTCTAAAACGATGTAACGCGCCTCATGGATGCAGCAGAAGAGGATAGGGAGTGAGGTGAAATGAATGAAATGCAATCAAAGATTTAGAAACAGATTCAAAAAATTCATGTGCCAAAAATGAATATGATTCCAAAATTTTAAAATATTTTATGTATTACTTGTAATTGCATGCATGAGTCCTAGTATAAACAGGTATAACTAATTATTGACCGACTTTATCATTGTGATATGTTTGCATTATATCAATTATTTGAAATATAGTAACTAGGGTCTGCAAATTGAAGGATAGTGTTATCAATAATAATGTTCTGAATTCGAATCCGCGGTTATTTCCCTTTAATCATCTCTTTTTTTATTTTTAAATCTACATTTTATCGCATAAAATTTGGTGAAGCGCGAGCAAATATTCATTCTGATAATGCGACCGAAAGAAAAAAAATGGGAACCACTGTACTGGAATAAAATTATCTGACATAAATGAAATATGAAAAAAAGGACATATTTTTGGAGCATCCTGTATGGATCGATCTCATTTCTCTGAGTTTTCTCCAGTCACGATGAACGGTAATGCCTCTACCACCTTGAGTGGATCTCGAGCCTTGTATTAAGGGGCACCGTCAATAAAAAAAGGCAATTATTTACCAATCTACTTATCACCATATTACAGGTATTTACAAGATCTTTTCAAAAACATTACTTCTTGCAATTATTATTATTATTATTATTAAACAAAATGATTGACACAACTTTTCCTATATTTTTAACACTTAAGCACGCGAAATAAGAAAAGAAGAAGAAAAGGAAAAACAGTGTTTGACAATGTTAAACAATATTTCGACAGTATATCTGTCTTCTTCAAGTTATATTTAAAGTTTGTACAAAGACTGATCATTTTTTGTAGATTTAAATATTGTTTATCATTGTGAAACACTGTTTTTTTCTTTACTTTTCTTTTTTTAATTCTTGCTCTTCTCTTAAATGTTATTATTATCATTATTATTATTATTATTATTATTATTATTATTATTATTATTATTATTATTATTATTTCCTTTTCTATTCTTTCCCTTCTATCCTTTCATTTTCCCTCTTTTCCTTAAAATTCGCTATCTTTCTTTCCGTTCACTCTTCCGTAATCAAAAAAAACCCTGGGCCCTACACTAATGGCCAACAAGACAGTTCCATTTTTGCACTGACACTGTTAGTTTTCGTTTCAAACGAGATATAAAAAAATCAAAGCCAATATTTCGAATACAGATTTTGATAACAGACGAAACCTTCATATTTAAAATGATGGCGTAACACAATCTTCTTCTTATTCTCTCCATTTGTCTTTTATCAACCAAGGGAAACCCAACACCAGTGCTGCCATAACATTTTATTTCATCCCTAAAACCGGATGTAGAATTTTCCTCCTTCACTGCAATTCTTAATTGATGTGATAATACTCGTGTGTCTACTTCCGGGTTTGAATTGGAAGTGAACGTTCATCAGATAAAACTTACGCTTTATAGAAAACGAAACCTCCCATACTCCCGAGTGAAATTATTATAGTTTATATAACCAGTTTTATTTTGTTAAAGTATTTTTATTCCCCTTATCTCTCTCCGCAATAGACAGTTATTCAAGTAGATTTGTGATGGATATTGTAAAAATGTTTGCTGTTACGAAAATTAAATTTTGTGATGGAATGAAATAGCCGTAAAATGACTTTTCACAATTGTAACAAATAAGCAAGTATTTTGTCTAAGCATCTCAAGCTCACTCTTTTTTCCTCTCACTCACATTTATTCTACATCTTCTCTCTGCCATCTTAGTACCTTCAAAAAGAACAATGACGAGTGAATTCGATCCTCACTAGATACTCCATACAATGCTTAGTAAATAATTATTTATGTTTCTTTGCTTTTCATTCAGTCGCTCTTGCTATTTGGTTATTTTTTCTTTCTTACGATATATATTGATACATAAAAAATAATAATGATAATAATAATAATAATTTCTGAATACACGCATCTGCTCGCCACAGGAGCAGGCGTGTGTACTAGGAAATTATAACAGGCTACTTAATCCCTGTTGAAGATGCCCTCTCAGGCATGTTTGTGTTTTTTCATCACTCACAGAGAGAACATCTGTTTTATACTGCAACTATGCTCAGTAGGAGAGGTCAAATAATCTAGCCTGATCATCATCAGAACATGGCCAGTACGTTCAAACACACACACACACACACACACACATATATATATATATATATATATATATATATATATATATATATATATATATATATACAACCATCAAGCGTGTCTTTCTTCAAATATTCAAGTCTTTATCCTCTGATGACGGCGGCTCACGGGTAGATGACGGAAAGAATAATGAACGATGGACGGCTCCCGAATGAAGCCTCGGCAGGGATCCACAATGAAACTGCAAAAGCGAAAAGAAAAAAAAACTTACAGAGAATAATGGTCTGCTTTAAATGATGGACTATTGTCCCCAGAGACGGGTACGTTGATTCAGGGTAGATGTACGCAAATGCGTTTAATCACTGTCTCTGGCTTAGGATCATTGCCGACAGTTAACGCCTACACAATAATAATAACAAAACAAGCAGCGACTAGGACTGACTAGATATTGTCTTTTTCTGTTGCTGGGGTGGGTGTGGCAGTTGTAATAAGCAAGGAAACAAAATAAAAAGAGAGTATGGATACACAAAGATTCTCCGCCCGACCAACTTCCCCAAAGATAACCAATTTTGAGAACTCTTTCAGAAACCCTGCATATATTAACTAATTATTTACTATGGCAAGTTGTCAAATGGAAGGAACGTTCTATTCAAAAAAAGGTTCATTTGGTTTGAAAATCAGCATTTAAAACGACAGCTTCTTCTAGAGCTGTAATATCAACTACAAACACATGTGAAAGAATACAGACCGCGTTAGCCAACTCAAAATTTATTTAATGTACATTTAATAAATCTTATACAGAGTTACGGCAAAGGTGAACTCCTTATCGAATTCACCAACGAATCTTCGAGAAGAGTAGCTTATTCATTAAACTTTGAAAAATTTGTAAAGAAATAAAATAAAATAAAATGATATGTATGTATGTATGTATGTATGTATGTATGTATATGTATATATAAAAATTTCAGACAGAGTATATCTATAATAAAAGGACAATATGAATAAAGACAAAAGGAACGCCAAAAGAAAAGTACACAAAATATACGACTGCCAAAAATGTAACATTATTAACAACAATAAACTAGATAAAAACAAACATATAACACTACTTATAAACTCCATAACATACACTATCCAAAACAATTTATCCAATCTTAACAATATCAAAATAATTACAGCCACATCCAAATCATTGATAAGGTCAGAGCCCAAAATAAGCACAATAATAATAATTCTCAAGCAGGAATGTACAGAACTAACCTAAAAGAGAGATTACATACAAAAATGTCTTTAATGCATTCGTCATAAATAGAAATAAAATCGACCACAACTTTGACCTAACGAATGCCACACTTATTAAAAAAGAAAGTAACTTACTTAAAAGGAAAATTCATACTTGTCACAAAATAAAATCCTTACATTTGCCTTGATAAAGTTCCCCCAAGGCTGAAACGCATTGGCTAAAAGTTTTCCTTTTGTCTTTATTCATATATATATATATATATATATATATATATATATATATATATATATATATATATATATATATGATGTTCGGACGGAATGGTGAAAAAACAATTTTGTAAAGATAGTTAAAATAAAAATCAAGCATACATATGCTTAACGTCGCTAATATAGATTTTGTTGAAATATAATTATTTTGTCTGATGAAGTCGATCCATCGGCGAAGTATGTTAAAACAGTTTTCCAAACTGCTATATATATATATATATATATATATTTCAAATGTTATTTTCAGTGGGTACCAGTATTTGTGTAGACGCTACATTTTAAATAGTGTTTTTTTTTTCGTCCATCGGCCAGTGCGCTCGAGACAATAAGGATGATGTGCGCTCGAGACAATAAGGATGATGCGCGCTCTAGCTTGATTCGAAATTGCGTCCCAATTTTGCAGGAGAAAACCAACGTCTCATTCGTCCTTTGACTGCTCGACTGCGGAGAGTTTCACAATTGTGCAAGGTTCTATTTGGCTTAAAGCACATTCCCTTGTCCATAGTTTCTCGAAAACCATATCTGCTTGGTTTCATACACTCAAATACGTGAATTACTATATATATATATATATATGTGTGTGTGTGTGAACGTGCGTGTGTGTATGTGTCTGTGCAGGGTGCGATGTGTAAATTGTCGCTATTTTATATTTTAACTTCGCGTATGCGCATTTTTTGTTTTTGATTTTGTCGACTGCACAGTATAGTAGGGTCGATTGGGCACCGTCTGTAAGGAAAAAAAAAGCACTATTCACTCCACCAGAAATTTGGAAACGGTATGCTGTACTGCTCGGAATTCGCGCCGGAAACTCCAATACGAACATAGTGTTTGGTTTTCAATCTGAGGACAGTGCAGAGGATTCGGAAAATTCGACGTGATGTCGACGTTATGCCGCCATTCATCTTCTCATAAAGACTCAGATTTAACACGGAGGCCAACATCAAGTGCCTTGAGGAGGTAGTGCTTCTCTCGGTTAAGAGAGTGTCTTCTGAAAGACCCTATGTCAGACCAAATCACCGCTTACATCAATCCACCTAACTTCCCAGACTGCAACCCTCTTGATTATTAGATGTGAGGTTCACTTAACACCAAAGATGAACTGAAGTCAAGGATTATGGCAGCATTTACCAATTTAAACAAGGAGATTCTTCAAAAGAGTTGCAGAAGATACCGAATTTGTCTGGATGCCGTAGTTGAAACCAATGGCGATTTTATTGAATAAATTTTTCTCTTTAATATTTCAAGATATTTTTGTGTAATTCTGGAAAATATATTTGTTAAAATGAGATGTCAGTGTTGTTTTCATTTTGCGTAATTTAAACGACAATTTACACATCGCACCCTCTGTATATATATATATATATATATATATATATATATATATATATATATATATATATATATATATATATATATATATAAAGAATTAATGGATTTAATTTTCAGCGTATATTCAAATCTAGGTATCCACTAAAAATAACGTTTGAAATATACATTTTTATTTTTCGTGGGTACACGTGTTTCAACTTCAATGCCTGCTTTTTTATCAGCGAAATCATATATATATATATATATATATATATATATATATATATATATATAGAGAGAGAGAGAGAGAGAGAGATAGATAGATATGAAAGAGTTAGTCAATGTCTGTAGATCAGCGTTTCTCAACCGGTGCGCCCGGGGGGGGCATTAATGCCACTTGAAAGGTAACCAGTAACAGAAGAGTAACTTATGAATTATTTTCATATTTAAAAAAAAACTTTATTTTTTAAGTTAGAGACACGAAGCACATGACTTCCATGTCTAAGTCAAGTTTCTGTCATTTGATGTTTTAAACTGAATACTAAATTCCTTAATCCTTAAGAAGGAGTAGATAATCCTTTCCCTTTTGTCTTTCTCAAGGGATTTAAATCAGTCATTATCTGATTCTTCATGGATCCCTTTAAGTGTAATCTGTATTGTTAATCTTTTTTGAGAATGCTAAACACAAATTTTATCTTTTTAAATTTCATGACTATATTTTTCCTTATTAAAATTTAAAGTGCACCCCAGAGTTTTTTTGTTATTCTACAAAAATGCGTCCTGAATTAAAAATGGTTAAGAAACACTGCTGTAGACAAGTTTTATCTCAAATTATCAAATGTGACAAAGTTCGATTAAGTTAATTGATAAAGAAGGAGATTATGTTGAAAAATAAATATTTACCCTTGATATTCTTTTTTTTTTTTTTTTTTTAATAATTCGGCTCCGCACTTAGCCTTGCTTATTCTGACATAAAGTTGTTCTCATAAATATGCACGTGAGTTAGTGTTGGGACGCGATCTTATATTGTTTTGTATCATTCTTATCTGATGTTAAGGAAAAGATTAATCCGAATGAAAAAGAATACAATTGTTTTGTTCGAGTTAATCTCTTCTTTGTTTTAAAATGAAACTATTTTTACTTGTTAATTGGTTTAAGACTTTTTATTTGATTGCATTTTTTTCATCAAGGTAATTTTTTTTTTTTTTTTTTTGTTAGACAGAGGCGCATATCGTTAAAGCCCTTCACGCAGTTAATCACAATTTGGGAAACGGAAGTTTCTCTGGATTTTGTTATTAAAAATGAGTTCATATGTAAAATTAAAAATGAGAAAATATGTAAAATTAAAAATGAGTTCATATGTAAAATTAAAAATGAGTTCATATGTAAAATTTAGCGTTCATTTTTTTTTTCAAAAGTTGATTTTTGATTTATAATTTCGTCCTTAATTTTTATCAAAACAAAAATGTCATCAACGTACTTTGTGTAGATTTATGTAGTTTTATCACTTGTTTTAAACACTGTGTTTTCAATATAAGACATGTAAAAGAGAAAGCAGAAAACCTAAATGGTTCCACATAATGACACCATTAGTCTGGGTGTAGGTTTTGCCATTATGATCATAAAATGATAGATAAACATAGGGCATTTGCCAAATTTCAACTGAATATATGGATTTTTTTATATATGTATCTAGGGTTATAGGAATGTTTTATTTTCCAAACATTGTGGCTGTTCTCATAGTTAATATTATTGAAAGTTGGATTTTTCTTTTATGTTAATAATGCTTCCATTCTGCTGGCCGTTTTTGGAAAATAAAACGATTTAGTGTTGCTGGGAATTTTAAATTTAGAATTTTTAAAATATATTTTGTGGATATAATCTATCCAATTTCATATAGATTTTCTTTTTGTTTCCATCATCTTTGTTATTAAATATCCTACATTGGGATAAGAGAAAATCTGCCAAGAATGTTGAAACGTTGTAAGAACCTGATTTACTGTGGATTATCTAGCGATTAAAACATTTTCTAAATATTTTCATTTTAGTTTCATTTTACTTTCTCTTTTAATTAGAACAGCATTTTTGAAATCAAAATCTGTGGTCAGTCTCGTTACGTGAAAAACTAATGTGTTGTTTAATATGCTGTTTTAAAATGCTTCTTTTGTGCTCATATAATCGTTTAATTAAAATTCTTGAGGTTTCTCCAATATATTCCTTCTGGCAATCCTTATATGTGATAGATTAAATTCCTCTTTCAAGTTTTATCTTGTTTTCTTTTGTATTGATTAAGTTTTTCATTGTTTTAAATGTAAATGTGACAAATTTTATGTTAAGTTCAGATAAGTTATTTTCTGTTGAAGTAGTAATAGAGTTAGTGGATAGAACAAATATATTTTTTGATTCGAAAATATTCAGAAAGAAACTTGACTAATTAAAAGCATTTGACTTGCCACATGATAAATATTAAAAAAAAAAATAGATGTGGGGGCTGAAGCACCCCATAGCACTATTTGTGGGAAATAATTATCCCTCAAACAATAATTCATATTATAAATAATCAATAGTTGATAAACATACGATAAAGCATTAATTTCTTTCATACTTTGCTATTATTCACCTCAGTCTCAAAACATGGTTAATATCAAACTCAAAAATCATCAAGGCTTTTTTTGTTGCTTGATCAAATATTGATTTTTCGTATATACTCGAATATAAGTGAATTTTGTGTACAAGTTCACATTTGATCTTTAGCCCCCCCCCCCATCCAATTTACTCATTTATGAAATGCCTCTACCCAAGGATTTTTTAAATTGTTCCTATAATATATATATATATATATATATCGTGTCTAAGGGAAAAAAATTATTTATGTGTAAGTCAAAAGACCAACAAAATAGCATCGTTTGAAGAATAACTGCTGGGCAAAAATAAAACAAAAAAGCAATTTATTCTGCAATAAGGGACCGTTTATCAATAAGAAATTATATGTCCAGTTAACTATTGTTTCGAGTTAATAAAATGAAAGAAAAATATTCTTTCTTTTTAATTGTGAATATTTTTATGACTGAAATTCAGAGTTGTTTCCAGCCCTTCCCATAATGCGCCCATTTTAATCTAACAGAACTATTACCCATGTACTTGTCGATAGTTGATTCAGACTTAGGTCTAATCATCTCAATAAAATTCAACATGTATACAAGTAGATGTTTTTATTTACAAAAAGCAATTCCTCATTTGCAGAACTCGCTTATACTAATACGATACTCCTTTTTTCTTTCTTTTTTTTTTTTCTCTCTTTCTCTTTGTATCCCCCGCTCCCGGTTGTTCCGTGTCCGTTTTAGCGAACCGGGAAGCTGCATTCAGTTTCGCTATCGTATCAGCCGGGATTGCTTATGCCATCACGCAGGCGTGCAGCCGCGGAAATCTCAGCCGATGCGGTTGCGACAAATCGAAATTGCCCAATTATTCCCACAACGGCTGGAAATGGGGTGGCTGCAGTGCTGACGTCAAGTACGGACTGTCCTTCGCCAGGAATTTCGTCGATATCCGGGAAATTACGAAGAATGCCCGTGCGCTGATGAATCTTCACAACAACAGAGCCGGAAGAAAGGCAAGTAACAGTCATTTGTTTTGTAGTCTTTCAAAAAATTTTTTTAAGTGGCTTTCTAAAGATGTCCTCTTTAATATTTCACAAGGATATTGTTTTCTTATGTAAAGTGGCTTTTTTCGAAATGTTTTAAAAAAAACTTTTATGTTTTTATTATTTGAAGATGTTTCTTCAAGATACATTTATAAATTAAAGACGTTTGTTTTTATGATGCCTTTATAGTTTGAAAATGTTTCATTAATATGCACTTATGAGTTAAGCTATCTTTATGATTTTGAAGATGTTTCTTTAAGATTCTTTTATTATTTAAAAATGTTTAAGATGCCGCTATGATATTTCTTTATTTTGCCTATATATGACATAAAAAGTTTTCTTTAAGGTCTCTTCATGATTTAAATATGTTTCGTTGTCCCCCTTAAAAATACTATTAGGCTGAAGTTTAAAACGAAAAAGTTTTCTTAACAATATTAACGAATAATTATTTATACTGATTTACTCTGTCACAGGATCATAACAGTGAGGATCGAACTCTATCGAACAGGCTGGCGAGACGAACTTGCTAATCATTGCTTTACAATAGGTGCCTTCGGAGAAACTCTCGTTGATAAGAGGTTATATTTCGATCTCGTTTATTCATGAAAAATATAAAAAGTAGATTCGATTACAAAAAATTAATACCAGTAAGAATATATATATATATATATATATATATATATATATATATATATATATATATATATATATATATATATATATATATATTATTATTATTATTATTATTAATATACATGATAAAAAAATTGTAAAACCGAAATTGGTTTTATGTTTCTAGCGAAGAAATCGATCCTCTTTTCTCTTTGATAAGAACAGAAGCTGGGACTGATCATGCACTCCCAAATTTTGGAGAACAAAACTCCCGAATAAATTTCTACACAATAACCAATGGTGTGTTTAAGAGGGTTAGCAAGATATAGCGCTTTCACTTTGGGATCGTGGTTAACAAGTAGGTCTCGAAGTAAATTCCTCCAGACATAAGTTCGATTCCTATATTTGGAGCCATGTGTCCTTGTACAAGATTAAGCTATCATTACTATGGAAGTTCAATTTCTAGTCTTACGCAGCACCCCTTACTTTACACAGTACTAAGCTAATTCTATTACACATCAGTTCTGCAAGATTAGGCACTGACAGTTTTTTATTAAATTTGGCAGAAACCGGGTGACAGATTGCTGAGTTGTTTTTTTTTTCTTCTGCTTTTTATGGTGTTTTCCATTATAGAAAATTTTAAGCCTGAGCGCCATGTTATTATTCACTTATGATGACGTTCTTTTTAAATATTCACACAGTAATATGGCAAGAATTTTATATATTTAAAAAAGTAGCTTAATTAAAAAAAACTTACATACCGCGAAATTATAACATTATATACAATAAAATTGGAATAACCTCCAAGTGTGATAACATTAAAATTACAAACAATAGTAGTTGTGACGAGTGTTCACAATTCTCTTTTTTGATCTACAAAGGGCATAGGATATTTTTTACGGCTATTAATCCTGATTTGTGTGATCATGATGTACTGTCGTCAGCTCAGTGAACAACAACTCAAACCAGCACTTAACCCATATTTAGGCTGGAATGAGACGAGAATTCTTGTAGCTCTTGTGATTCATGTCTTATTTTCAGGCATCTGGAGACTGGAACAGTTCCTGAGCGGCCACGCTCTGGTACTCAACGCGCTACTCATACTAATCACGATCAGTACATTTGGATTTATGCCCTGCACCAAGAACTACCAAGGATACCATAATATTTCGTTACAGCTGGATTCACCATCTTGGATTGCATGGTATTTTTATACATATCTATTGTGTGAGAATAGACATTGAAATAAAAGTCTATAGCGATGTTTGATGTTGAGTTCATAATCATACTGTTCCAAAACGTTGTTCGTCAACGCAGCGGTTAGCATTGGTCCTAAACCATTAGGCTGAAGCAGGCTGCCTAACATTATGGACAAGTGGAGCCAGTAACAGAAAATGAACCTTTTCATTGTCGATGATACCATCACTGGCAAGTCTAACCTAGATGATATTATTGGAGCTATTATCATTCAATCAGTGGCACCACCAAAGTCCAAACATGAAGTATCCATACAATGACAATTTAAGTCTTCATCATTCTCACATCGTCTCGCTTCATTTCAAAGAGGCTGGTGTCCTACAAATAGAGCACTGCCCCTGCATTTCAGTCCCAATAAAACACGTGCTAGACCACTTAATCTGTTTATGCTCGGTATCTCGCATCACGTGTCTTCCAAGATCTACATGTTTTCCTGGTTGAAGGGTAGAATACCACAACGGGCAACTGATGAGAGATATGAAAGTAGAAATATCAAATTGAATTGAGATTTCCTGAAGAGGCATGGCACGTGGAACTAGAGCAACGAAATAAAGGGTCCGTTTCGAAATTCTAATTACCTGAAGAAGGCCAAAGCGTACAATAGCCGAAAAGTCGTGAACATGGCAATAAAGATGAGGACAATAGTCCGAATAATGTAAATAGAGTGAATAGTTACAATAATTCATCTCAGAAATATAGACAGAAATATCAATTTTCCAACCATTAAAGCAGCGACGTATTATCAAGTAAAATTTGTTACCCAAATTTATTCCTGTTTTTAGACTTACACATTCTACAATTCCGAATTTCATTCGAGTTATCTTAATTAATCGTAATATAACATCAATATATTTTTATCAATGTCGTTGAAAAGAAAACTTAAAAGAAAACATTATATTTTTTCAATATTGAAAATATCTTGAATTCTTTGAAAAGTCTTTGAAAGCTCTGTGTATTGACAACCCAGCAGATTACGAATGGCCTCCTTGTTATACGATAATCTACGCATACAATATGCAATGTGTATACATGCATGCATACTTATACACATATATACTAAAGTAATCCCGATATATTTTACCGTTTGAGTAGATTTCACCAATTATCTCTCTTTCTAATTAATATTAATATTCAATTTAATATCAAATTACTCTCCTCGTTGTATCTTTTCATACTACATCATTCGTTTGCATCAAATGAATAAATGAAGGGTGTTTCATTGAAACGGATCAAAGTCAGCAGTAAATAAATCAGTGTTATTGGTGAAAATTTATTTATTTATTTATCTATTGTATCATGTTATTTAAGATATGGCAATTATGTGTGAAAAATAATATCGGCACACCTCCACTCGATGGTCAAAATTTTTGAAGACGTCTCTGCATAGTTGCTCCTCGATCTCACCAATATGTCTTATTATCTCATCCTTCAGCTGTTGAGTTGTTGTTGGCTTGTTGGCATTGACCTAACTTTTGAGATGACCCCAAATGAAGAAATCTAAAGGCGTTAAGTCGCACGATCATTGTGGCCAACTGACGTCGCTGTTTTGAGAGATGATGTGACCTGAGCAATTCTTGTTGCATTTCTGTTTGAACGTCCATTTTCGTAATAGATTTTGGTAAATTTAGCACGTTGTTTGATTCTTAATCTTTCCATGGTTGAAAATGCCAAAGACTTCAGTTGTTAAATCTGAAAGAAAAGGAAAAAAATCATTAGACGCTTAAACTTAATTCACATTTAAAATCGGTCCAAGTTATTGGAACACTCTTTATATTTCATGCTGTTTCATATGTAATTGTAATAAGACCTCTTTGTATACCGTTGAAATTAAATTTCGAAATTACATGAATGAAAAATATAGCATTATTAAATTACCTCTTTAAATTTAGTAACGCTTAAAACGGGTATAAAAATCGATAAAGAAATGACCATCCAATTAACAATTATATTTGTAAAATCTACGATATGTCCTGGCAATGCTGTTACTGTTAGTTGTTTTTTCTTTGTTCTTTTGCTTGTTTGTATGATCAGCGATGGAAACTCAGGACTGATCATACGATTTTACTTCAGTGTTCAATGTTACTTGCTACCCTGAGTGCCGAACATTACCGACCCATTTCCTCAAATGCTGAGAGATTGACCCAGGTATTGAAATCAAAAACTGGCCGCGTGTATGCGAGTAGAATTGCCGGCGCCAGATAATATTGCAAACGTTGTCCGTAATGACCGCTCAGAATGAAGATATGACGAACATGTGCGCTTATTGAGGGTGAAGACAGATTTTGGATCAGTGACGAAAGAAAGGAGAGGGTAAGAGAAATACAAAATGCCACCCCTACCACACATACATACACAGAGGCATATATATATATATATATATATATATATATATATATATATATATATATATATATATATATATATATATATATATATATATATATTGTGTATATTTAAGCAGCAATTTTTCATTGATGCATGTTTCATTAAATAATATAGAAAAGTTTTGTCTATTTATTTTAAATAAGTTCCTTTCATATTGTCTGATAAGCTTAATAACATTATCATTGAAAGACGAAAGGAAATCACCATATTGATACATGTTTAAATCCAATCTAAGCTTTCGGCTTGCATAAGTCATTATCAAAGATGACAATTACTTTTCAATATATTAACCAATACACGGAACAATAATGATAGTCTGTTTTTGTTGCATGAAAAATTTCAAAGCAACGACGAACTAGTGTATACGAGACGCGGAAGCGAAAATCGCGTCGCAGCTCGTGACGTCACACATGACCACGCGAGAGTGAAAACGAGAGGTATTAAGTATGGAAGCCGTTCGTATAAACCAATGGCTTCTGTTATCAATTAAAGACATTTAAGAATATTTGTGTTGATTTCATAATTTATTTTGTTCAGGTTAAATTTCAACTGTTTTATGTATAAAGCTTCAAGAATTTTTAGTTTTTGTTTTCTTTACTCCCCCCTTCTTTTATACTCTTTATCTTTTTTCATTATTTCTTTTTCCTTCTGTTTTTTTTTATGTTTAAGTATAGTTTGTGTTTTAAGTATAGTTTGTGTTTTCAACAAGGATTTTTCGGAATTGAGTACGCCGCTAGGCACGTTGTTTTAAATGCCTAAAAATGTTAGAGCTATCATTCAAATGTAAAGTCAAGCGTAGTGAAAGCGAGTTTGTGGTGTGACCAACATAAATATTATTTAATCCGTTGGAGATACAATCTCCAAAAAGGCACTTGAATTTGTAAACTATGTTGGTTTTTTGCAAATCGCTAACGGGGAGGGGGAAGAATCATTGCGAATAATTAAGTTGGATATACTAGATTTATTGTAGTATATGATTAACCTAAATTTTCTGCTAGGATCTGATGTAGATATATTAGTATTTACTAATTTTTTAGTATATTTTCATTTTGTTTATAATTAGTATGCATTTGACTACGATATAAGAGATTAATATGCTTGGGATTAGTTGTCCTTCAGTAAAATCATTCATATATATATATATATATATATATATATATATATATAGTAGTAAACAAAGAGCGTTCAAGTATGTTTCTTACAATATGAATTATAATTATCATATAAATATATATCATATATATGAATAGATTTTTCAAATAAATTCACACATTCTAGAATGTAATAAAATTTTAGGCATACTCAAGGAATACAGCTTCCACAAAAAGCATTTTACAGACCTTCTACAACTCTAATATTGACAAACAACTAGCCCCAAACTATCAGAATTCCTCAGTAATATAAGACGGTCAGCACATTGTGGCCAGGTTGATAGTTGATTTTATTGATAGTTGGCTTTTTTATTATTATTAGTGCTTCCATTATTTTTAGTCTTTTTTTTTTTACATGTGGATGATTCCATTATACTAAAAGTATGCTGCAGATGGAGTTTGGTAGATTATATTGTACATGCCACTACACGCTTATCTAGACTACTCATGTTACACATATCTGATCTTAGCTCAATTGGGACACATTTAAACACACATGGAAAAGGTCTGTCTGTTTAAATTCTATTGTAATTTTCAATTTTCGAATAAGAAGTTGCATATCGGGATCAAATTGATGGCTAAACTGTCCTAAGTTCATATCTTCTTCTGTTTTTGTTCATTTACTTTCGAACTTATCAATCATTATCAAGAACCACCAAAATACAACTATCGACATAAGACAAATACCGGTAACTAATAATACCAAAATACTATAGAGCAATAAAAGAAAGATTCAAAATACAAAAACTTAAGAAACAACAGAAATATGTTGATATTTTGAAGTCTGTATAAAATATTTAATATGCGTACAAAATAATAATAATACTTATAAATATTTAATAGATTCTTTTATTGTATGGTCTAGGTCAATTTAACGGTTACACATGACGTCACTCTGAATTTGAATTCCTGCGCGCTAAATAATGCCTGGATCTTGCAGGAAAAAAAGTTGTCTACCACAGTGACAACGCCAAGGGAGGCCTTGTTGGTTGAATTTAACAAAATTTGTTTGCATATATATATATATATATATATATATATATATATATATATATATATGTGTGTGTGTGTGTGTGTGTGTGTGTGTGTGTGTGTGTGTGTATGACTGTCGGTAGATAAAATGTGATAGACTAACTCAATTTTTAAATAATAATTCTTATTTTAGTATCTAATAATTCGATAATGTACATTTGATAAAATGCATTCGATAATGTGTACAAACATTATTCATTGTCTATTTCCCACATTGTCTATTTTCATTTTCAAAACAAAAAAAATCAGATTTTATTTGGCTTTTTTAATCCAAACTTTTTCTTACACATTATGTCAATGCCAAAAGGCATGATCACATCCACGTAAGAAATATTCCTAGAACAGATTTATCTGCAGTTATTAAATACATTCAAAATTCTATGGCCCCAAATTTCTGTCCAGCAGTGTTGTTATTTTTATTTTAATAATATCACTTTTACGCGTCCGCACATACATGATCTGCTATTGGACGCTGATGCCTCAATTGAAAAAAAAAAAAAAACTGACATTCTCATTTTTCATTTTATTCCCCTAATCCCTTCTTTTCTTTATCATTCAAAACATTCCCTAACAACTCTTTGCCTCTGTCTGTTTCCCCGTTATATATATATATATATATATATATATATATATATATATATATATATATATATATATATATGTATGTATGTATGTATGTATGTGTGTGTGTGTGTGTGTTTCGTTAAATATGACTGACAAGGTACTGCGATAATTTTTCTTCTTTTCTTTTTCTGTTTTCTTTTTTTCTTGTTTTCTTTTCTGGACAGAAAATGTGTATAAACTGTCTAAAAAGTTCGGCATGTCCGAGTGCGTTCGGTTATACTAGGTAACGGCATGGGATCGCTAAAGAAAATAGCATAGCGTGATGAAAAAGACGCCAAACTTGACGAAAACAAAGTTTTATCGTCTAAATGTTTATGTTATTATCAAGAGGAAAGACCAAAGTTTTTAGAACATTCTAAATTTTGATAAAAAAAAAAAACTGTTTCTCTTTGTATCACCGGAACTAGTAAAATAACATAGACAATTTTTAGCACTTTTTTTTTTTTTGTATGACAGACATTAATAAGCTAAATACAAAAAAGCTAAGTACAAAAATATAGAGCGCTGAAAGTTTTCCTTGTTTTTATGAATATGGACAATATATTCTGAAAGCAAAAATTTTTTCGATGAAAAATAAATTTTTAATACAATCATTTGTTATTCCTTTAATATTTTAAATTTTTACATTTAAGTTGTTAAAATATTTCCTTAAAAATAACGAGGTAAATAATTTGTTCACTTAAATCAAAATAATTTAATTTCTCCGCTTCCGTAGAATAAATTATCCTCACGTAAGCTATCAATAAGTCATGAAAATGTCTTTCGTCACCTGTCAAGTGACTCAAAAGGTTATGACCTGCTTTGTTTTATTTTCAAACTACATCTTTTTGGCACAGAAGCTAAGTTAATCTTGTTTCAAAATATTTTAAATAAACATTATAATTTCTGATTTTCTTAAAATAAGTTTTGAAAAAATTATAAATGATTTTTAAAAGAATTTCAAATTGGGATTTTCATTTTTTTTATAAAATGGAAAAAATGGTTGATATGATTGATTATCTGTCAATTTTTCTGATTCAAAAAATCAAGATATTTTACGAAAATTTTGGACGTGCTAGGAACAATTAAAAACTGTAAAAAAATATCTCCAAAATACTTTGATCTTTCCTCTTAAAAATAACATAAACATTTAGACGATAAAGTTTTGTTTTCGTCAAGTTTCGCAATTTGCTTGGTTTAGTGAGATACAAGACGCATATTTAGATATATGCTTATTTTTATTTTTTCTAAAGATGAAAATAAATATGTTTCTACTGTATTACTGTTACATTATGCAGAAATCTATTACTCCAAGGTCAGTGTTTTCCTTCGTTTCCAAAGAAGACTGTTTATCATTGCATCAGTGGATCTGATGCTGGCACCGCAAACCAAGTTTGGACGTCCAAAATTGCAAATGTAGACAATTTTTATAGAAAAATGTTCTCCAGTCTTTCTTTTTATCTAAGGCACAAAGATTTTTATGAAAAAATTAAATATTATACGAGATTTTTTCTCTTCTTCATTTGTTGATTTTCCGCTAAATTATTATTGTTAATATCAAAAATAACACCTTACAGAATTTTTGTAATTGTTGGATTTGTGATTCCTGCATTAATGACGTTCAACCTATTCATATCTATACTTGCATTCTTGATATATTTTAGGCCACAGAATGGGTGGGGGTGTTAAATGCTCCACTAACATGACCCCCTCACAGATTCAACAAGACTCCGATAGCAAACAAGACATATTATAATCTACAAATTAGTCTTAGCTATCCCTTTGAAGTGTGATATGGAGGAATTGATAACTGTCTTGTGTTATGTTGCTGAAGAGATGACCGGTTATTATTTCGAAAATGAATATTCGAATACACGTAACATGGGTTCGAACACTGAACACCGATTCCAACCGGAAATATGCAACTACCTTGACTATCAACCTTATTATTAAAAAGCTAGATCATTTACCGGCATAATGCTTTCGACTTGTGACAAAACTAAACTAGCCTTAGAAAATATTTATCAGAGTTACTGGCTTTGGTATAACCAAGTTAGAATTCTAACGAAAGTAGTTTCAGAGGCTCCTTGTAATCTAACTTACCGCATGTTATTTTGAGAGGATATAGGCACATTGTATGGAAAGGACGCAGTATATGACCCTCAACTACACGCCATGTTATCAGACAATTTGATTTGAACTAGCTTCTCATCAAGACTGTAATAACTGTTAACTAATAATAAAGAAAAAAAATTCTTTGATAGTCCATATAACCACTTTCAAAATAATTAATAATGACGGGAAAATGCCGGCTGAATATCTGGCAACTGTATAGATTGGATAGTTTTGGTACATGACCACAATTGTATGATGTTCAGCGAAGACAGATTTCCTGGGTAGTTCCCACTAGACGATGTTTCTAATGATTACCTTACGGTGAGACTCGATCTTCGTAAAACTAACTGCTGTCTCATTCCAGTAGGAAATCGAATTTTTTTAACATTAAACACCTTCGTCATTCTTATCTCTTCTTACTCAGCATAAGCGTATTTGTTTAACATGTAGAAGTTTTAGTTTCTTTATTATTGACCTGAAATCGCCAACTGTCCTTAGTTTCAAAGGAAACTATGCATGAATATTTGTGAAAGCTACATAAGTGTTGCCAGCACAAAAACAAACTGACAATATATATACATATATATATATATATATATATATATATATATATATATATATATATATATATATATATGTGTGTGTGTGTGTGCGTGTTTGGCAAATGAATGACAAAGTGGAAAAAATGTGTAACACGTTTCGTCCTTTCGGATTTCATTGAACACAGCATTACACCTGATTTTTTCTACTTTGTCTAACATTGTTCTGTTATATAAAAAATTATATATCATATTCTCCCATTATATATATATATATATATATATATATATATATATATATATATATATATATATATATATACTTGATCCTCTTAAGGAGAATTCATATTTTAATGAATACTTCATATTAGGTTGGTGCAAAATAATGACGTAATAATGTCGTTTTTTGACGTTGCGTCAAAAAACGACATTATTACGTCATTATTTTTGCACCAACCTAATATTTCTTAAACTTTTGGATCTTTATTTCGCTTCATACAGTTTCAATGCGTTTATAAATATCACCAAACGTCGTCTGGTTATGCGTTCACAGACCCAAGGCGAACGTACCACAAAACTATTTTTTGGCGGTGATGCAGTGGTTGGTATACGAGCACAGATAAAAGCCAGGATTTCGAATGATAATTTTCACAATACTATCATTTTAATACTCATGAACAATATTAGTAGATCGTAGTACAAAAAAAATAGCTTTCAGGCTAATTGGTGCAACTCCTTTTGGTTGAGTTTTCGTAGCCTAATGGATAAAATAAGTTTCCAATGTTAAGTGATGTACGTTCAAATATAATTGAAAGCTTTATTTTATTTTATTTTGGTTCATACAGCTTATTTTGTGGTCATAAAATAAATGGAAAATTTTAGTATCTGTCTATATTTCTGAGAGGAGGTATTATGTACCCTATTGTGCGCTCTGGCCTTCTTCAGGTGGTCGGAATTTCGAACTGAACCCTTTATTTCGCTCACTGTTCTAGTATCATAACTCAGTTATCAGCGGTTAATTCACCTCTCGAAATTCTCCACTGCCTTTAACCAGGTATTGAACTCATACTCTTTGGGTCCTGTTACTGGATCTAACCAACGCCTTTATCCACTGTGCCATGCGTCCTCGAGGGCAGCTGCGCACGAATTTCTGGGTATTATAAACCTAATATCGTTAGCATCATTTTTTTACCAGTGCTCATATTGCAATATTTGCTGTCATCACCATGTTTTTACCAGAGCTCATATTGCAATTTTCATATTGAAAATTAAAAAAAATAAAGTGTGATTTATCTCAGAAGACGATGGTGTCCTGAAAAGCTTTGGAGATCTTAGCTGTCGTCATGATCACCCTCTCGGCGTTGCTGGTAGAGCACAAAAGAAAGGATGAAAGCAGTACAGTTTGGTGTTGGTGGTGGTGGTGGTGGTGGATATGGTGCTGCTGCTGACGTGACCCATCTGCTTTAGGGGCTCCAATCTAGATTAATGTCCACTTTACTGCTTAGCTGTGTGTCGGAGAGAATTAATTCGAAGTCTTCCTTCTCCTAGACTAGCTACCACCCAAAGCAAGGGTGGTACCTAGCTTAGGAGAAGGAAATTTAAACCATAACAAAAATTGTGTAAAAATGTATAATAATAATAATACGATGATGATGACATCGAGAAATTTTGGGCACAATTCAAAACCAGTCGTTAGTTATTAAATCCCAAATCTATTTATCAAATTGGCACCCGAAATTAGATCAGTGCACCGTGTTCGAATTTTGACTTTTACGCTTGTGAAGGCACGAATCCATTTTTCCCTGTATACTTTCCCATCTTGAGCACAAAATATCTCATCACTCGCATTTTACGATGGGTGGCGAAGAGAATGACTTAATGAGCATCAATCACCCGCCATGACTTTATCTACCCAGACGGTAGCAGTCAATTTTTTACTCCCATATTCAAAATTGGCAGGTTTTAATAAGATATTGGATCATTATGTTAGTTTAGGTACCTCCACGAGAAAAAAAGAACATAGCATGATAAAAAAAAAGACGCCAAAGTTGACGAAAACAAAATTTTATCGTCTAAATGTTTATGTTATTATTAAGAAGAAAGATCAAAGTATTTGGGGGGTATTTTTTTTTTTTTACATCTTTTAATCGTTCCTAGCACGTCTGACATTTTCGTTAAAAATCTTTTCTTTTTTTTTTTTTGAGTCAGCAAAATTGACAGATAATCGATCATGGCAACCATTTTTTTCCATTTTATAAAAAAATGAAAATCTCAGTTTGAAATTCTTTTAAAAATCAATTATCATTTTTTAAAAACTTATTTTAAGAAAATCAGAAAGTATAATGTTTATTTAAAATATTTTGAAACAAGATTAACTTAGCTTCTGTGCCAAAAAGATGTAATTTGAAAATAAATCAAAGCCGATCATAACCTCACGCGTTACTTCACAGGTGATGAATGAGGTACTGATGGATTACGTGAGGATAATTTATTCTACGGAAAGAGAAAAGTGAAATTATTTAGATTTATTGAACAAATTATTTACCTCGTTATTTTTAAGGAAAACTTTCAGCGCTTTAATTTTTTTTTTTTTGTTCTTACCTTTACGTTTACGATGCTTTATGGAAAATATATTGTAAAGAAATTAAAATAAGACTGTTAATAGTGAGATTAAATTTCATAAGAAAGGTATCTAATTAATTTATAGGCACGTTTCTTATGAACTTTTATTATAAGTGTACACTTGTGTTTTTTGTATTTCCATTCATTTTATTATTAATTTTGATATGTTATAATTGAGATTAATATAAAAATAAGATCATATAAATTGCATAGGATGATACTGATACTTGTAGGTACCCTTCTCAGTTGAAATTGAAAAATCAAATTAACTTCTCTACACGTGTTTCGCAAAAGTAAAGGCCTTAACAGCGGATAACAATGCTTAACTCAAATAATGCAACTTAATTGTATTCTGGTTGGTCTTGCATACTTTATAATTACGGCTCGATTATAAACACAAGATTACATTTCTTAATTACTGCGGGTCTTCTGATTAGTTAAGACGCTAAAAAAAGATCTATCTCAAAAGGACATTTACGAAACTGAATGCGGCTTTTAACTAATTTTATATTTTAACAACTTAAATGTAAAAATCTATTATAATTAAAGAAATAACAAATAATTGTTTTAAAAATTCATTTTTCATCGAAAAAATTTTTGCTTTCAGAAAATATTGTCCATATTCATAAAAACAACTAAAAGCAAATAAAAGCATTCGAAATTAAATAATATCTTTGTTTTATTGAGTTTTGTATGTTACAATTCAGAGCTGATTTTCAGGTGGGAGCGTCCAATTAAAAACAAAACAAAAACATGATTTACATTCCTCAAAGCCTTGTGCTTTTAACTATTGTAATCACTAAAGTGGACTCAATTGAATTTCTAGAGTTTTCATAAAATTAGTTATGGAGGGATGGGTAATAAATATAAAAAATATTTCTGCCATGACTTTAATAAAAAAAAGCATATTTATAATAATTTCGATCATCTGTGAATAGTTTCTGAAAGTTTCATTAACATCCGACAATTATTTTTATTTTTGCAAGATTTTCCAAATTAATGTCCGTCATACAAAAAATACGTGCTAAAAATTGTATATGTTATTTTACTAGTTCCGGTGATACAAAGAGAAACAAGGATTTTTAAATCAAAATTCAGAATGTTCTAAAAAGAAGGAAACATTTTAAAAAATAATTAAAATAAACTTTGATCTTTCCTCTTAATAATAACATAAACATTTAGACGATAAAATTTTGTTTTCGTCAAGTTTGGCGTCTTTTTCATTATGCTATTCTCTTCTTTTTAGCGATCTCATGGAGGTACCTATGTTAGTTCAACTATTCTTTGAAAGAAGCGAGAAAGGAAGAAATAATCAAAAAGACAAAAGCAATCGAATGCTCACACGAAGAAAGTGATTGAAAGAAAAGAAAAAATAGAGTATGCAAGATACTTCGGTTTCAGTAGACATTGTGTGTTGAAATACATAATAAGACATTCCATTCTCTTTTTTTTTCTTTTTTTAAGGATCTTTCTGAATGAGAAAAAATTCTTCCTTTTTTAATCTCTTTTTTTTTCTTTCGTTTTTCTTCCATCGTTTCTCTTTTTATTTTTCACTTTTTCTTTTTCTTTCTTTTCGTTTTTCTCTTTTTCTTTCCCTGTTTTAGTTCGCACCCTTTCTTTCTTTCCATTTACGAAGCTAATTACAGCACCAAAATAAAATGAGAAGACTGTGACGCGCCAATTTTCTAATGTATAAGTTTACCTTGTCTTTGAAATCTTGTTTTTTACCTAGGCCCAAACAGGGATAGTCTGCTCCTGCATGAAATATATAAAAACCTTAGCCATGACGAAAGCCTATCTTTTTATTCATTTCTTCGTCTAAAAAATTTATTCCATTCCTCCCTTTCTTGTTTTTTCTTCCATTATTTTTCAACATTTATTTTTCTCTTCCTTTTCTTCATTTCTTTCTTATTTGAAATTTATTCCTCAAAGTTTTTCAGATTTTCGTTTTTATCTTACCCTCTTTTCTGCTCGATTGTTTTTGTTTTGCTTTTCCATTTAATTTTTTTCTGATGCATCTCTTTTTTCTTTCTTTTCTATTTTTACTATTACTTTCTTTGCTATAGATTCATTTCTTATTTCTTTCTTATTCTCATTCCTCTCCTTTTTGTTTTCTTTCATTCTTCATTTTCCCCTCCTTCTTTTCTCCTTTATTTCCGCCCGCCCTTATTTTCCATCATTTATCCATTTTTTCCGTTTTTCTTAGTTTGCTGACTTTCTCATTCTTTCACTTGAACTTGTCCCCTACTCTCTTCCGCCTCCTTCTTCCATTCATTTCTTTTTGTTCACCTTTCCATTTTTCGTCATATATCTCTTTTTCTTTTTTCTCTTATTTTTCGTTTTTTCATTTGTCATTTTCTTCACTCTCTCTCCTTTTCCTTTTTCTCATTCTTCTTATGAGCTTTTTCTTATACTCTTTCTTTCATTCATTCTTTTTTTCTTTCTCTCAAGTCGGCTGGCTATTTCCGTATTAGCAATGTCCTTTTACGCATATCTCATATTCGCCTGACTTATATGTTTACCTTATCACATGTTACCAAACACTAGATATCACAATATCACACATTGTACAACATATATTCTGACGTTCGACCTATGTAAGTAAACCAGAGTATTACTTACTGACAGTTATTCAGAGTCGAGTAGGCACGAAATAGGTTAACATCTTATTTTCCTTAACAGATAGATAGATAGATAGATAGATAGATAGATAGATAGATAGATAGATAGATAGGTGAATAATAAATAAAACAACAGTAAAATAAAGTACAAAAAGATGAACATAAACTATTACATTCTGCCATTTTCTCTCTCTTTTTAAAGTAGGGAAGAACTAGGAAAAACTTAGCCTAATATGATATATACATATATATATATACATCACATTCTACTGTGCCAATATATATGACATTCTACTGTGACAATATGTCCATATAATGGACTCTCCTGCCGTATCAGGGTATAGTCACTCAGTTCTTAGTCGTGAACAACCTGTTCGCACATATGATTTGATTATAGTGGTGAAGGCTTGTGCAGTGCCACCAGAAGAAGCCAATATAGAGAACTGGTACGCATAGTGTGCCATAAGGTCTCCAAACGTCCCTCGTCTATTCCATCCATAACTAAGAGAAACGAATATAACGAATGTAATGAACTAGACTTTCCGATTCCCTACCGCTAACCATTATATCACCCGTGTGTGTGTCTGTGTATCCGAATGGATTTTTCATTTATTAATCCGACATATTTAATTTATTTGTTTAAACGTTATTTCAAATGGATACTCATATTTGAGTAGATGCTCTGTATGTATCTATTTATTGTCTATGCGTGTGTTGCAAATATAAAGTTTAGACACTGTGAGGTAGACATAGTGTTATATTTAACAAAAAGTCATCTTTAAGAAATTTCAAGATTTACAAAAAATGTTATACTTCCGAACCTTCTTAAAGGGGCCTCTAGTTAAATAAAAACATTTTTTATATGTATTGAACACTTATTATATTGAATAGAATATAAAATATGACAATATTAAAGTTGAAAAATCAAAGAATTAGATAAATATTATGTGGACCATTATACATAAATAAATTAATGGATATATAATTGTAATGCGTAGATTTTTATGAAAAAATCTTTTAACGATATTTTAAAGTAAACAATATACAATGCCTACAAATTACTGTCAGTTCATTTCTCTGATTTAGGAGATCATTATTTTTAGGAAACTTAATAAAATGCAGCTTTTAATGTAGACGCAGGGAACATGGGTCATTTAAGGATTTACAAATTCTCGTTTTTTTGTTTATATATATATATATATATATATATATATATATATATATATATATATATATATATATATATAAAATCCGACATTATTTCTTATTACTATAAGCGTCATTTTTAATAGGTACACTTTTGGATTTCTGATCCTGATTTTCTTTATAACCGTTCTAGATCAAGAATGCCTACTAAAGGAAAATCCTGCCCCTCGACAAGAATCCTACCTGTATCCCTTTTTCATCAAGGAAGCCGCTTCTACTGCCGAAACTATTTTGACCCCCGAGAGGCTATCTTGATATACTATGGTTTGAATTATCTATTTAAGGAATGCACATTTCTCTTTAGGGCTTCTATGAATTTATACCTGATAGTTTTCAGTTTCGTACACGAGACGTAAACAACAGCCATTTTTTAATGAATTTTTAATCTTCCATTTTGTGTTATAATTTATATTATTGGATACACGTATTTGAGTTGTCATCTATTTTTTTTTTTTTTTAAATTTATTTGTGACTTTTTTTTAGCTAAGCCGGTTGTTATTAATTTCACTGTTTAAACAATAAGAAATAGGGATAGGAACTCAAACACTTGTACCAAATAAAATAATGGTTATACCAATAAGAAACAAACGACACATAGATAGATAGATAGATAGATAGATAGATAGATAGATAGATAGACAACTTTCTACTGTGCCAATCTGAGCATACTTTAACAAATAAATGAAAGTGGTTTGACAACACTGTTGCGAAGTCATATATGATTTTGGACAATCTTTCTTATTTATAAATGGATCGCTTAAATGACCGACCTTCTGATATCGTTTTTATATCAGTTACTTAAATAAAATTGCATATTGTGGGTGTAAACGTTTCTATATGATCAAAAGTTGTTAAACAGACATTGTGATTTATACAAAGCAAAGGAAATGCTTGGCGTTTTGATATCATTTCTTTGTAACTCCTACAACCTAGAGAATAGCTCAGAATGAAAACTTCAAATTTGAAAGGAAATACATTAGCGTAGCCGATCAGAAAGTTTATATTTTTGCTTTCCTATTTGAAGCCGCCCGATTAAATGATTACTGTTCTTAAGACAATCTGAGGAAAAATCTGTGATGATGTTTCAATCCTGAAAATATGTCTTGCCCTATGTCACCAAGATCATAATCTGACGTTTCTGAGAGAACTACTGTTGCTCATTTCAGCAAATACTGCAACAAGATCTCTCCTGCATTTGCATGCGGATCATGCATCGCCCATATGGGTTTCGCTAACCATCTGAAAGCCTGCCATGAACTTGAAAACCTCTTTTATTTCAGTATCAGTTTATTATTATTAAGTTTTCCTGATTTAGAAAGTTTTTTTATTTTTTTTTTTTACCTGAGACGTGAAGTAGAGAACAGTTTAGAAGGTTATTCGGTATATTACATTAAATTCTGAATGTATGTGAAATTTTCTATATGTGCTTATGAGCACAATCTTTTCTAAGGTAATGAGAGATTTAAACTAGGAACGGTTGGAGGGCCATATATTAGTGGAGACATCATCGTGAACATTCGATGTCAGCTATTCCTTGGTCATGTGGGCCATGTGAGAGGGAACGGACTTCTGCTGGAACACATATGGCAGCTGTCTCCATCCAGAGCTTGATCACTATGTGCCGCACCTCAACGTAGGCAGTGGTATTGTAGGAGGTAAAAGGTTGGGTAACCAGATGAGGATCACATGAGCATCAAACACAATGTCAATTTGGTAGGCATCACCATGGGATCCGTTCACCTGGTCACTTTCAAGAAGCTGACAATCTGATATGCTGTTGTTGGTATTAGTGTCATGAATATGGCGCATCTTTTCATTTCCTGTGTCAGACTTGCAGCTGTCCAGTTAATGAACTCGATATATGTGAAAAAGAAATATTTCGCCCATGTATATATATATATATATATATATATATATATGTGTGTGTGTGTGTGTGTGTGTGTGTGTGTGTGTGTGTGTGTGCATTTCAGATAGAGTATATCTGTAAAAGGACAATATGAATAAAAACAAATGTAAAACTTAAATTAGCAATGCGTTTCGTCCTCTAATTGATAGTTCGACAGAGGACGAAACGCGTCGGCTCAGATAAGTTTTTCTTTTCTCTCTCTTTCTCTCTCTCTCTCTCTATATATATCTATATATATATATATATATATATATATATATATATATATATATATATATATATGGATTCTATTCCTAAAACTAATCACTCAGCATTTTTATACATCAGCGTATGATTTCTGCCCCTATTTAATCAAATAAAGTTTTAAGCTTCAAATCTTATGTTGTAAAATAAATAATTCCCATTTTGTTGTTGTCTTCAAAAAACTAGAACAACCCTCTGATTAGGGAGTCGGCATTTTTTCCCTGAAAACTTTCAAACAAGTCTGATTATAATGCCATTTAGAAATTCTTTACTGGCCTCTAGTAAATAGATATGCTTTTCTGCTCAGTTTATATATATATATATATATATATATATATATATATATATATATATATATATATATAATTATGAAATATTTTCCTTTCATTTCGAATTCTTGTCCAGAAATAATCTTACCTATGCTACTTGAGAAAATCGGTTTTTATCTACCAATGCACAGGTGTTTGTAGAGTTTGTGGGTGGTTTTCAGTAAAATAAAGTATATTTTGTTCGAAAGGACAAGAGATTTATGATCAGATCTACTTGCGATTTGTATCTTCTTTTCTTTGGTACGTTTACATGACTTGGTAGACTTGAGTCAGGACTGTGCATGCATTTTTCCCAACCAGATATAAACGGGACTTGGCAAAAAAAATGAACATGATAAAACCGCCCCCTAATAATAGCTACTTGTAAATGTAAAGAACCGATCCCTACGCTTCTGGGTGTCCTGATGTCATCCTTTTTGCAGTTATATATATATATATATATATATATATATATATATATATATATATATATTAAGAGAGAGAAAGGATAGACAATATACGCTCACGCATATCTATGCGTATATATGTGCTGGAATCTGGGCTGGGCTGGTACTTAAATATGTTTTTAAACACTGCCTAATGAACGGTGAAAGTATGACGAAGGTTTTCGGGGTGGTGAACGTCTATTGCTTCTTTTCTTCTTACTCAATCAAGAGAAAAATGTCGGCACTACTAATATCAGTCAGACGCAAAGGACCGGGTAAATTGCTGCCAAATAATATATATATATATATATATATATATATTTATATTATTATTATTATTATTATTATTATTATTATTATTATTATTTGCTACACGTTCACTTTTAATAGTAGATAGAGATTTTATTTGAAGATCAAGTGACAGCATATCTCCCTTTCCCTTCTTCCACATTATTATTATTATTATTATTGAGATTCACTTCGACTCTTAGACATTTCGGTAGGTTGATAATGCTTATATCCCAGGTCATATTCGCAGCTTTAAAACACGACTTTCATTAGCACATGTGTAGTGATGCCGCCTAAGCACTACCAAAGATATCACTTACCCCAAGACGTCTTGTAAGACATAAAGAATCCTAGAAATAGTCCCGTCTGTCTCAACCAAAAAAGTTGCTACTTGGTGCATTTGTCCTATTTACATCTTTTCCACTACTCTATCTTCTCGCGGTACCACAATATCTTTTATTCTTATTATTGTTATTATTTGCATGCTGACTTTTCCTAAGCCTCGAGGATTTAAGAAAAGATCAAATGGCATGAAGTTTCCTCAAGACTTAACTCATTTTTTTTTTGCTAATTCATATAATTTGAACCTGTTGAATTTTGACAAAAGTCGTCATTCGTGGGTTTCATTAGAGAATAGGTTTCAGCATATCTACTCAGAAATATTCTAGCTGACTTCCCAGATGAATTCGTCTGGATGGTTTTCATTCCAACTCTTCCAGCATTTTTACACAGATCTTCATAACATTAACAAGCATTATGGACACAATTATCGTCTACATGTTATATAATTTAATTTCTCATGCGAGTTAACTGCATTTTTCAATAATTTCATTATTTTCTAAATTTACTTTTTCGTCTGCAGATAGAGATATATTCATTATCTAACATATTTTCTACACCCTTAACATCACTGGAACTGATCTTCTAATCTGAATTATATATATATATATATATATATATATATATATATATATATATATATATATATATATATAAATGTGTGTGTGTGTGTGTGTGTGTGTGTGTGTGTGTGTTTTAACTGACTTGAAGTGGAGAGACTACATCGAATCATTAGCTTCATCTACTGCAAGGAATGTTTGGTCGCTGTGTCGTGCCAGAAAATATTACCATTCGTCCGTGCATTGAATACCATTGCCATATCTGGTCTGGTGCTCCTGCTATTCATCTCGAGGTTCTTGACAAAATCCAAAGAGTGATCAGTAAAGTAATCTGTGATGATGTTTCAGTCCTGAAATTATGCCTTACCCTATGTTACCAAGATTATAATCTGACGTTTCTGAGAGAACTACTGTTGCTCATTTCAGCAAATACTGCAACAAGATCTCTCCTGCATTTGCATGCGGATCATGCATCGCCCATATGGGTTTCGCTAACCATCTGAAAGCCTGCCATGAACTTGAAACCCTCTTTTATTTCAGTATCAGTTTATTATTATTAAGTTTTCCTGATTTAGAAAGTTTTTTTTTCTTTTTGTTTTTTTTTTTTTACCTGAGACGTGAAGTCGAGAAAAGTTAAGAAGATCCTGACTTGGCATCTCGATTTCAGTCACATTCTAACAGATGTGATGTGATTTCCCCGTCCTTTCTACAAATATTTTCATGGCAACAACTCTGACGACCCTTTTTGCCCTGGTCCCTCTATTACATGAATTTAAACGTGCTACTAGATTGGCATCTAGGTCCCACCGATTTACTGTTGAAACAGTTAAATGCAACTGCCACTTCTACTCCAAAAGTTTCTTTTCTCGCACTCCCCACATGTCGAAAATACTTCCATTTAAATGCTTCCCTCATAACGACAATTTTAAAAAATTTAAATACAACATCAATCGCCATCTTCTGTTAATCTTTTGTTCTTTCCTCAATCCTCCCTATAGTCAGTCTTTCAATTTCACCCCTTGTAACCCGTGCATACTAAGTAGCATTTCCGACTTGCTTGGAGTGAAAAGATTTAAAAAAAAACAGCGTAATATGTATTATTTGTAGATAACAACTATATGATATCTAATTTACATCTACTACATAATATAAAATATTTTGAATATGTAACTAAATGGAAAAAGAATAATTACTGCATCAGTAGAGTGAATACATTGCAGAAGAATTCCGTAACAGCAAATGAGATAAGAACTATAATGCATAAAAACATAGAACTGTGATACGAAATCTGATATAAGGTCAGCAAGTAGCCAAGTTGAAGGAAAGTAAAAAGACAAGACCGGATAAGTTTGTAATAGAAATGCATACAGCATTAAATGATTTAACATCGATAAAATTACTGAGGTGTTAAATAACATACACAATAGTGGCGAAATACGGAAAGATCTAAGTAAATCAATTTTCATAGCGTTGTCAAAGCAACCAGGTGGAAATGAATACAAGCTTCATTAAACAATTGCCTTGATGCGCCACGTAACAAAACTAATAATTGGCATTCCAATAAATAATGTTCGGAACAGATGTGAAAGAGGAACACAATATGGTTTTTATAAGACGCTGGTACTAGAATTACTATATTCGTGGCCATAATGCTTTCAGAACGGGGAAAGATGTAAATAGACCAATAACTCTGTTTCATAAATGACGCAAAGATTTTTGACAAATCTTAGAGAAGCTTGGTCTATACAGAAAGGAAATTCGGATAATCTGCATTCTGTATTAGAAACAAAATATATGTATGCGAATAGATGACAAATAATGCTTTCTAAATGACCTGTGAATATCAGGTTATTGAACTCTTCTTTCTTCGTTATGGATCCCATACATTTCAATTGTCCTTTCCTCATACACTCAATGTCTTCGTTATTCACATATTTCAGCTATGGTATTGTCAGTGTTTTTTCCTGTAGAACCACATTTTCGTTGACCCAAGTCTCATTTTCATCTGTGAAGAAATTGTTCCGCTTTACTGCCATAAAGGAAGATTTATGTAATATTTTCCTGTTTCTTAATATTTTACTTAGTTTCTTGAAAGCACTTTCGCTATTCTAATGTGCCTGGTTTATGCGTCATATTTTCCATCGTCTGTAACCAGATAGTTTAGCTTATGTACTAGTTTTATTTTGACGTCTCCAGATTGTAACTCGCATCTTGGGTTTTCCCGCTTGCTAATGACGATAAATTGTGTTTTCTTGTAATTGATGGTTAGTCTTTTCTTCTCGCTTTCCTTTACCAGGACATTATTTGCGGACGAGCCTTAAGAACACGAATACAATCCTGCGTTGATGGCAGATTCAGAAACAAAACTGAAAGACTTATTTAATCTTGGAAAGCCAGACATAAATGACGAGATGCCTTGCGGTAAGCAAAAAGGGCGGCTCAAAATGTGAATTACACATTGGGGACATCAAATTTATATAAGTTCGGAAATTCATCAATTTGGAGAGTGCAACAAAAGACGACTGGAAGTGTGAGACAGAAAACTAACAAAAGTTGCATTTTCTGTAGACATTTAAACTGGAAATTAGGCTTCAACAATTTAACTTTCACAAGTAATATCGAAGGCAAGAGAAGCAGAGGAAAACAACAAAGAAACTACGTAAGATTGGATACTCGCATATATATTATGCAAACGGATAAAGAAACCCACAAAGAGAAAGATGGATTGTAAAGTATTGATAAGGAAAAACGAAATACAAAAAAAACTTAGAAAACCATAATAACCCATAACCTGAAAGAAAATGTCATACAAAATAAAGAGAGTGTACGCACCAGGTACAGTAAGTGGGCCAAATGACCAGTGAAACGAGATTCATTTTGCCACTCAGAAGATTGGTATACTCTTCTCAGCTCCTATTTCTATTGGATTTAACCATATATATATATATATATATATATATATATATATATATATATATATATATATATATATGACGATCTTTTCGATTTAACTACATATATATATATATATATATATATATATATATATATATATATATAAATTCATGAATAATTCATACAAAAAACAAATACAGAGGTTAATGATTTAAATAGCGAACAATATAAATAAGATACACCTACCCGGAACCTGTATATGAATTATATGATCCCTGTTTATAAATTTCAGTTGCATAAGGTCTTTTTAATTTTTTACAAGCTTTCGTCTGTTCCTACAGACATCCTCAGGTATCGAAATAGATTTTGTTCTTGTTTTTACATCTCGGTAATAAGAGGACAACGAAAATAAAGATGTAATCCGAAAAAATGCTATGAGAAAAGTGTTATTGTTTTGGAACGTGCGGTCGCAACGCTGAGTTTGAATTTAAATTTTAAGGTTGTGCGTTTTTGTACAAATATAGTAATAAGAGAATTCTTTTTTACTGGTAGATTTTCCGTCAATGTGGCATGAACTATATTGCTCAATAATTACAGTAATGTCACACTTATTATCCGAGAGTTGCACGTTGGATCAGGTATTTTAATTTCAATTATAGATGCAATTATAATTTACAAATTCATGAATCATTCATACAAAAAACAAATATAGAGGTTAATGATTTAAATGGCGAGAATACTTCGTCGCAAACATTATAAATAAGATACACCAACCCCGAACCTGTATATGAATGATATGATCCCTGTTTATAAATTCCGGTTGCATAAGGTCTTTTTAAGGATATATAATTTTGTAACCATATATATATATATATATATATATATATATATAACGATATATAATTTTGTTTAATTTTATATATCAACAAACAGTATTGACAAAAAAATGATGAAGTGGAAATTTGTTGATGTTGCCACGTCTATATATATACACGATTTTTAGTCATAACATCCATCTGTATATTTAACATTTCTAAGCAATATATATATATATATATATATATATATATATATATATATATATAATGGCTAGCAACACGTTTTCCATCTGCTAGGGTTAACTCCTACTATTTAGGCACATTTATGCTTCATCAACCCCTAAAATTAAACCCCTTAAACTAAACACAGCCGCCCTTAAAGTATGCTAGAGAGAGAGAAAAAAAACAAGAGATAGCACGCAATCCGCCATGATGATGCGTTGGACAAGAGGCCTGTAGGCTCAAAGCCTTCGTTACGATGACTTGTGACTTCGTACCATATGTATAAGAAGCTTTCTTATTTTCCTACACAATAAACATTTTCTATATTCATCTGTTTAAAAGTTGTTCGTATGTATTTAAGGGTATACTTTTAAAATTATCTCCTTATTGTTATGGGATCGTAATAATAATGGACTATTCCATACTTAATAAATACTGCGCCTCAGGAGTAGGAAGGGAGTCAGTCAGTCGCTCAACTTTTGAACGACTGCACGGTTGTACTCTCTTCCTACGGACGGGAGGAACCCGAAGGAGGCTACGCCGAAGGGCGGAGTCTCCTTCGGGGAGGTAGACCGGCCCTGAACCCGTTTATGCGGGTTCAATGGGCTATTTTTTGGCCGAGCCCACGGGCTCGGAATACCCATGTTAAAAAGGCCTTGTGCCACATGACACCCTCGTGGGGGGTGACTGAATATCGTCAGTCAGTCGCTCACTTTCTGACCGGCTGATCGGTTATACTGTCTTCCTACGGACGGGAGGAACCCGAAGGACGCTATGCCGAAGGGCGGAGTCTCCTTCGAGGAGGTAGACCGGCTCTGAACCCGTTTATACGGGTTCAATGAGTATATTTTTGGCCGAGCCCACGGGCTCGGAATGCCCACGTTAAAAAAGCCTTGTGCCACATGACGACCTCGTGGTGGGTGACTGAATATCGTCAGTCAGTCGCTCACTTTCTGACCGGCTGATCGGTTGTACTCTCTTCCTACGGACGGGAGGAACCCGAAGGACGCTACGCCGAAGGACGCTACGCCGAAGGACGCTACGCCGAAGGGCGGAGTCTCCTTCGAGGAGGTAGACCGGCTCTGAACCCGTTTATACGGGTTCAATGAGTATATTTTTGGCCGAGCCCACGGGCTCGGAATGCCCACGTTAAAAAGGCCTTGTGCCACATGACACCCTCGTGGGGGGTGACTGAATATCGTCAGTCAGTCGCTCACTTTCTGACCGGCTGATCGGTTATACTCTCTTCCTACGGACGGGAGGAACCCGAAGGACGCTACGCCGAAGGGCGGAGTCTCCTTCGAGGAGGTAGACCGGCCCTGAACCCGTTTATGCGGGTTCAATGGGCTATATTTTGGCCGAGCCCACGGGCTCGGAATCCCCACGTTAAAAAGGCCTTGTGCCTCATGACGCCCTCGGGGGGGGTGACTGAATATCATCAGTAGTTCAAGTCGACTCAAGAGTCAAGTCAAAGGCAGTCCGAAACCGAGTCGCGTTCAGACAATTACTGCAAGACATTGGAATAGTGATACTGGTCGAGACTACATTGTTCTCTCTACTAAACCTGATTGTTCATACTAACACTTCTACTTCTCTGTATATATTCCTGTTTGTAATATATCTGTGTTATTCCATACCTGTGTTCGCGTTCTTCTTTATTGGTCCTACCTTGGACTATCACCGTGGTACAAGGAACCGGACCATAACACTTATAAATTAACATATTCAAGAAAATTATCATATTAAATATATACTTGTAGAGAGTACAAATATATTACCCAAGGTAATGCATAAAAAAATTACAACTTGAAACTATAATAATGTAGAATCTACATTAAATATATGAGGAACTAATGTATGAAATATATTCAATAATTAATAACGACAAATTGAATAAAACAACAGATGTAACAGATGTCAGTCAACGGTTCTTTAAAATGGCCATTGATGGTTGAAAGTACTGGAATATCTACATGCGAACAATTTTACACACCCTAGTACAAGACATGCGCTACCTTGAACCAAAATAAGCAAAATCACTAAAAGAACTATTAAAAGACTTGCTTGTTAGTGGAATGAACAAGAAGTTATATACACGAGAGGATGTTGCAATGTTCTTCGTCTAGACTATTTATCAAACTTTGAGCAAACGCATAGATATCAGAAATTCTTTCTCGAACAGTGAACTTTTCTCTTTCACTATATATATATATATATATATATATATATATATATATATATATATATATATATTCAGTCTCTCCCTCTCACACTGACACTGACACTCACGCACACACACAGACATACGCACACATATATATAAATATATATATATATATAAATACCGCAAAGATTTATAATAAAACAGCGCGATTTAAAATAAAAATAAGTATATTCACATATTTGTTCCTCAATAAATCGAAGTTGGAGGAACAAATATACAAATATTCTTAGTATATATATATATATATATATATATATATATATATATATATATATAATAGGTAAAATATGTAAAATAACACATAACATTCATGAATTTGAATTCGTGAGAGAATATAATTTATTCCTATATGGAAATGAACTTAACGACGTAGGAAGGTAAGTAGATAGATAGATAGATAGATAGATAGATATACACGTATAAATGCATACAAAACTACGTATGTGTGAATACATGTAAAAATGTCATATATATATATATATATATTTATATATATATATATGTTTACATAAGAATTATATATATATATATATATATATATAGATAGATAGATATAGATATACATATGTACAAAACCTGCACTTATCTTATTTGCGCTCTCATATATATATTTATATATATATATATATTCCTTGAAATACATATTTTTTCAAATAAGTATGTATTTGAATGCAAGAGTGGGTCCCTGTGTTGAAGTATTTGAATTGATTCTTCTAATGATTACACCATAAACCGAATATAATATGCATTACTTACAGCAGCTGTTTATTTCGCTTGTCATTGTGCTATTCAGTCAATTTTAAAAGAAAAAAAAAATAGTGTCCTTCGTTGTGAGCCATTTCCCTCAATAGAAGACCTTTTAGAGTCCAACCTAACAGGTCGTAAATATGTACGAAAATGCAAATATATATTGAAACAGATATGAATTTGCTTAGATAGATAGATAGATAGATAGATAGATAGATACTGAATTTTCTTTAGTCGGATACAATGTCAAGTTTTAGCGAAAAGCAAACTGAATTATCCTTGAAAATCTTCATTCATATTGTTTTGACCTGACATAGTTACAAATAAAATATGTAGTCCCTTTACAAATCTAACTCCCTGTCTTGAAAATTTCATATTCTATAATCGAGACTGAAATACCAACTACTGACACAAGTATTTCACCCTAAATATTTTTACATAAATATTTTCGGGTCTTATCTTCGTTAAATAGAGTGCCTTTTTTATGAGTGGGCGTGGAAATGTTCAAAATTATGTTCTGTCAATGTTTCGACAGGATATGAATTGCTTTTAAACATCGATCATAATCTTTGCGACAGATCTCTTCTTTTTCTTTTTTTTCCGTATCGATATTTTAAAACTCGTTATAAAACAGTACAATTTTCGTGTCTACATCACTTTCTTATGAAACATAAACAACACTAACAAAGGCCACACAAGCAAGCTTCCCACAATCTTTTTATTTTGTTATTTGTTGGTTTCTTTTCTTTGAACTAAATCATTTCCTGTAAAGCATATTTGCATTAATAGTCAGTCAAGAGTGTCGAGACGGCATCCATACATGTCTTTAGGCACTATTATAAATTCTATTGTGTGAGATTTGAATTTTGAACATTTCCACGCCCACTCATAAAACATTATGCTATATCCATTTTACGTGGGATGTGCGCGTAGCGCAGCGATTATCAGTACTGAATGTTGGGTTGGCATGCGGAGTTCCAATTGCAGTCGTGGTTGTTGCGTTCACTTTCGCACCAATAGCTTTGTGGAAAATATGAATCTATTTCTTCTCCCACACCTGTAAGTTAAATCTCTAGCTTTGATTGATCGGGCGGGAGACTGGCATTTTCACCTCGTAAACGAAAACCACAGCCGCAACATAGTAGTGAGACTGTGACTCTTTACTTCACAGGAACTGTAAAGGGTTTCTCCTCCTCTCCCCTATATTCCTTCTCCCCCGCCCTCTCGCTCTTTCTCTCTCTCTCTCTCTCTCTCTCTCTCTCTCTGTATATCATTGTAATAAAAACCTGTGGGTTTTGAGTTAACATACACACACACACAAAACGCACACACATCCACATTGAATTTGATGGGGCTGTACACACATGTGTTGGTTCATGGACATATGTATCTGAGGATACGCTTCGAGCAGATATGAACGTTCGAGAGAAATCATGTAAAGTTGTAGTTTACAAACAGTAAAATCGACTTTGCTAACCAGATGCTCCTCCGTAGCTAAACTGGTATAGCACGTCAGGCTATATGACAGTTCATGTTTGGATACAGGTTCGATTCATGTCAGAGGACACATATTTTCTATGAAAATTTCTCGTATGTTCAAGCCGGTATATGTTAATACCGTTTATTATAAACAGAGCATTTACTTAAATATTTGTGCCTATATAAATAACATATATATATATATATATATATATATATATATATATATATATATATATATATATATATATATATGTATGTATATGTATGTATGTATGTATGTATTATGCATGTATGTAGGTATGTACGGAGCGAGAGCGAGACGTAAAAAGTTAGGAAAAGAAAAAGAGAGAGAGAGGATAAGAAGTTGTAGAGAGCCACAATCATTCACGACCTGAAGGGATATAACATTATATATATCTAGATCGACGAACTATATATATATATATATATATATATATATATATATATATATATATATATATGTATGTATGTATCTATGGAGCGAGAGCGAGACATAGAAAGATAAGAAAAGAGAAAAAGAGTGGGAGAGGAAAAATTAAAAGAAAGAAAAGAAAGAAAGCGAAAAATTACTGAGCTAATAGTAAGCAGTGGAATGAACAAAGATACCAACAGAATAAGATAGATAGATAGATAGATAGATAGATAGATAGATAGATAGATAGATAGATAGATAGATAGATAGATAAACAAAATGAGATAGATATGAAATGTAGATAAGATATGGATATGAATCCAACAAAATAAAATAAATGATATGTAGGAAATGTATCTCAATCTAACATGTTTCATTTTTATCAAAGCTTCGTCAGAGATCGAGATAGAAATTAAAAAAACAAAGAAACAGAGTATTGATATGTTAAGATTTTTGGTTAGTACTTATTGGTCATATATGTTTCACGTGTATTAACGCAATGGATAATATATGAATACGTGTGAGGAACATTCTGGACGTTGAAGTGTATATTAGTGTATGAATGTGTATGTAAAGAAATGCTTGTTTGTCTAGGTGTATGTTGGACAGTAACCTTAATTCATGTACGTGTTTATGTGTGTGCGTGAGCAATGTTTATCGATGTCACCCACGTGTATGTCGGTGAAATGTATCAATATAGATAGATAGATAGATGGATGGACAGATAGATAGAAATAAACTATAAGGAAAGGCTAAAGTGAAGATAAACATGTCCTGAATTCAACTTCAATTTGCCTCAGTAAAACGATGCGCTCAGTAAACCGTATCCGTCGTTTGAAAATGATCGTCTCTTTTCTACCGGGCCGGTTTTGTCAGTGAGTTAGCATAGGCAACAGAGAGGCTAACCTGTCATGTGTCGTCTCGCCATGCAGCGATAACCTTTCTGTACTTACAAATCGAATTAAAGAAGAGTGAAAAAGACAGTGGCGTTTAGTTGGGGAGGAGGGAACGGCGGGACGCTTGCGTGGAAGTTTTAAAATACGCGCTCGTCACGTAACACGAACATAGCAATACTGGTTCACACTTTACCAATGCATTGTAGATTATTTGCTTTTTGTTTGTTTGTTTCCTAGTTCATCAATTTTATCGGGCGTCGTTTTTTCTGGGTTTTATTACCAAATAGATTTTATTTATAAGCAGAAACGTTGAACGTAAGAATTGTTCGCTATCGTTTCAAACGGCTGCATTTAGTTTTAAACATCTCTATTGCATTTCAGGCTTTACTTATATAATTGCAGTGTAGGCGTACTTCATAGACAGGTGGTTAGCATGATAATCTCGCAGAGAGCACTGTTAGTATAGTAACTTTGATTGTCACGAGGTGCCCCGTTCCTTCAGTCTTGTGCTCGATTAAACTTCACTTTACTCCACACTCTATCTTACATAAGTCTACTATTCGTCCATGATTAGAATATTGCTGCTATATTGGTCCGGTACCTCTGCTATTTCCCTTGAGCACCTTGATGAAATACAAAGAAGAATCTGCAATATTATTGGTCCGGATGTGGCAGCTCAGCTCCAATCACTTTCTCACCGCCGTAAGGTTGCTCTTCTATGTATTTTCTATAAATACTTTCATGGTAATTGTTCGGATGAGTTCTTCACTATAGTACCTAGACTTTTTAAATTTAAACGCAGTACTAGTCTGGCATTGAGGTCTCATCAATTTACAGTTGAGCTGGTTAGATTTAGCTGTAACTTCAATGCTAACAGTTTCTTTTCTCGCACTTCTCGTTTGTAGCACTTCTTTCTGGCGCCATACTTTCCAGCCAACTTTAATCTGCAAAATTTAAATGCAATGCCAATCGCTATCTATTGCCCTCCTTATTACTCTTTCCTCCTCTCGCTTATTACTAACGGTTCTGTTCCTATTTATTCTACCCCCTATAATCCTTTGTGTCTTAGTGGATTTACTGCCTTACATGGGGTGATAACGATAAAAAAAGATTAAGTAAAACGTTAATCAACCGTAGAGCGATTATTAGCAAGATTTTTTCTTTAAATTTTCTAGCATAATGAGACTGGTTCTCACTAGGTGCCCCACAATTTCAACGTTTGTGAGATAAGAACAAGAAACTGGTTCTACTATTTGTTAAGGATAGCAAAAAAAATGAACAGTAATCAAACGTTGCTAGCTCTGCTGACCATAAATTAGCGCAAACAACATGAATGTATGAACCTATCTTGCCTTATATCAATAGTTCAGGCTGTTGTTGATGGTGTAATATACGGGGAATATTTTTTGGTATACATTCGGGCGCTTGTTATTAATACATTACCCTTTAAATGCCGTAACCTACCGACGTATGTAGCTGATCATGTGTCTCATTTTATGATGGCAGTATGTGCATCTTCTGGTAGACACTTCCAACAGGACAAGGCACTGTTTGTCCCTAATAAAAAATTGTGACAGATTGGTTCATGGAACATAGTAATGAGTCTTCTGCGTTAAATTGGCCTCCACAGTCAATGTATGTCAATCCCATAGGAAGGGAGATACAAATTCTGGATTTGAAGACAACCAATCTAGAAGACTTGTGGGATGTTATAACAGTATGAACCCACATTTTCAAAGAGTTTTTTTTGTTTTGTTTTTACAGTAAGCTTCACCCTTCAAAAAGTCCAGAGCCACTAGAAGTAGAAGGTTACGTTAGGGGGCAATTTGTGTGTATAGGAATGAAAGATAACGGTTAACCCTAGTCTTGAACAGGTTAAGATTATAGTGATCAGGGAAGCATCCTCTTGGGAGCTGATTCCATAGAGCAGTGTTTCGCAGGAAGTCCAGGACCTTTCTGAACCCATACCAAGAATCGGATTCAATAAATGTTTAGCTCTTGATACCCTACTACTTTGCCTTCGATGACTTTAAAAGCCAACTTGAGATACACAAATTATTCCACAAATAGGAGAAGGAAGAGCACCATTTATGATGGCTGAAACAATATTCTAATGGTGTATGTATGATCATACTTGAATTAAGCCCAAAGACAAGATTCAATTTGTTAATTTTTGCTTAGGTGTCAACCTTGCAGCAAAATAAGAATATATCAGGGCGCCTGCTATAAAATTATGGCGTTAACGATAAGTGTTGAAGTCACATTGAATCTGTGGGGCATCCAATTATTTTGACCATGAGACAGACTAAGCTCTTCTATGAAGCTATCTATAGGTCATAGCTATCTAGATTGTATCTGTCATAAAGCAGTGGTTAATATGATTGATTTATAAGACATTTGCTAGCTCAGTGAATTTTATTCTGATTTTGACCAATATTGTTGAATTATAAGGCAAGCCGGTCGAAAACGAGGGTTGGGTAAAAATGCCTAAACGCCGTAAGGCAAAAAAAAAAAAAAAAAACGGAATAAAGATCTACATTAGTCTCTTCCTATCTATCTATCTATCTATCTATCTATCTATCTATCTATATTTGTGTCTGCTTGGCGGCGAAGATAACTGCGTATTTCGCGCCAGAGAAAACCCTAAATAAAAGCCTGGATTTCGAATGTTGATTTTCTAAGCAAGCAGACGGCATTTTGAAGTGCGATGTAATATCAACATAAAAATGAGTGCCAATTCGTACGCTAACGTTTACAAACCTGGTCCAGATCAAGCATTATTTTCAGTGGATACCCGTATTTTACTAGACTTTCCGTTTATTTATTTCGTCTACCGGCCTGCGTACTCGAGAAAATGTGTCCTTCGGCAGGATTCGAGCCGGCGTCTCTCTTGGTAAGGTGAAACACCGTCTGATGAGGATGATTTTACCGTTCGGCTAAGAAGAGCTTCACAATCGAACTTGCTTTTTCAGATGTTTCTCGTGACCCATATCCATTCTGGATTTTATCTTTTAGTCTAACATATTTTTATTGCTTCAAACGTTAATTTTAATGGATACCCGTATTGAAGTAGACGCTTTCTTTATTAAAATGGTGTTTGTTTCGTCTACTGGCATGCATACTTGAGAAAACGTAATAAGTACTATCAATATATCAAGAGACAGATAATTAACAGTAATAAATAAAATCAGAGTAGAGTCAAGTGAGCATTTAATTTCCTTTATTAACTTATATATATATATATATATATATATATATATATATATATATATATATATATATATATGTGTGTGTGTGTGTGTGTGTATGTATGTATGTATGTATGTATGTATGTGTGTGTGTGTGTGTGTGATGGTGTGTGTGTCTTTGTTTCATTAAACAAGACTCATATGGTACTGACAGTAGCAATTTTAATCTGTCTACAATAGTATTTAAACACAATTTTTCATAGGAGTATAAAAAAAGTTCTTTGGAAATGGCTAATAGTTATCGGAAAGCGCCAGGTATCAACAAACTTTTCTAGAATTCTTTCAACCATAACACTTATGAACTTTACAAAAAGCATAAAAACTAAATAGAGGCACCTTTTCAGTTATGTTTGCTGTAACATGGATTAAACAAGGATCACTTCCCAAATACACAAACACACACACAAACAAACACACACACACACACACACACACACATATATATATATATATATATATATATATATATATATATATATATATATATCAAAGGCTCAAACACTAATATTCCATGGTTATGATTTATCACATAGAAATTGCATCGTGATTACGATTACAATATTATAAATAATAACCATGGGATATTAGTGTTTGAGCCTTTTATATGATATTTTTGCTCTGTACTGTACATTGAGCTCTACCTACATTCTATCCTATTGGATATATATATATATATATATATATATATATATATATATATATATATATATATATATAAATAATTCACTACTAATATTATATATACATATATATATAATTATTTATTAAAAAAAAATTTTAAGATAAATATGTTATAAAATCACTACAAAAATAGCCATTTTGTTTCAACACCCTCGGTGTCTTATCAAGTGATTATGTTGAATGTCATATATATATATAATATATATATATATATATATATATATATATATATATAATGTCATATATATATATATATATAATGTCATATATATATATATATATATATATATATATATATATATATATATATATATATATATATAATGGTTAGAGTTGAATTAGACCAGGAAATAGTAGTATTAAAAAGTTCTTAAAACATATATAAAAAGAGAAAAATTTAACATGTAGAACTTTTAAGTATACAAAAATGATATAATCAGCCGATTCAACGACCTTGGTTTCAACCTTGCGCTATCTTCAGGCGATTTCGTGCTATTGATTTTCTAACGCATTATTTTTTTATAAAATAAAAATTTATGAACGCTATACTTAAAAAAATGAATAAAGCGCGCAACGTAAGGCGTGGTAGAAGGTGAAGTGGAAGAGGAGCGAAAAGCAAGGGTATTGAAAATGTATCGTTGGAAATGTTATTATAGTTAATTTTTCATATAGACAAAGGTTGCTGATGAGTATTGTAATGTTTTGCTTTTTTTAATTTTTCAATATATATATATATATATATATATATACTACAGTTCAAAAGTTTGAAGCCCCACCCCCAGAATTAGCACTTGGATGAACATGACAGAAGAGTGGAAAAAATGAAAGTGTTCTTAGAGTCACTCAACAAAAAATGGAATCACTTAGGCGAGAGGATAATTTCATCATTTTTTTTTCTTTTTGTCATAACAAAATTTCTAATAAAATATCATACTACACGTTTTTTTTTAACCATGAATAATAATTTTCTTTTATTTAAAGTACAAAACAACTACTTTTGGGGACAATTTTAAAAATTACTTTTGAACTGTAGTTTATATATATTTATGAATAAAAAAAAAGCAAGGAAAATATTCTTGGTTAATAATAGCGTTTTCTCTTGTAATTTTATATATTTTGTTCCTTTATAGATACACTCTATCTGAAAATAATTTACACACACACACACACACACACACATACATATATATATATATATATATATATATATATATATATATATATATATATATATATATATATATATATTACAGAGTACTTCTTCGGCATGGAGAAGTAATTATAGGTTATTGTCTTAGAGCATAACTTCTGCTTCATGATTTTGATTCTCAATAAGTGACTCTCCTATTGTAAGACTTAACTAATCTCAGAAAAACAAAAACTGTTGGCGTCTTGTGGTGTTTTGGTTAAAAGACTGTTTACACTAGTCATTAATCCTGAGTAATTAGTTGAATATTCACAAAGTGCAACTATATGTGATCTTATGCAAAACCTAAGCTCTGTAAGAAATAGCTTTATAATGAACTTTGCCTTTACTGATTCAAAGCGATACAATCTAGCGTGGGAAGAAAATTTCTCTATGTCCCTGGAGATAGCCTAGGTACCTTCAAACTCAGTATTCAAAACGGCCATTTCGTCTGTATTTGAACCCCGGCCCCACTGACACTAATATGCACCTGTACCCTTGGCCGCTAAACACTGTATATGGTGGGCAGTTGAAGGAACTGTCATTTACTTTATGTAGCAATTAGTTTAATGTTTCCGTTAGCGTGTCAGCTCGGTCTCCTTTTATCATTTCTCGCCTGTTTCTTCTACCACCACGTCCCCCCCCCACACACACACAAACAAAAGTCTCCAGTTTAAACTGAAAAATCTTCACAACCATCGCAACATAAAGGATCTCACTTGTCTCCAAAGACGCACGCACGATTGAACTCAGGAGATACGAAAGCGCGAACCTGCATACTCATCAATGTTGGTCAAAGATAGAAGCAGCAAAGAGGTAAAAGGTTAGACAGGCGGTAGGCAAGAGGCGGGAAGTGGAAAAAAAATCCGCTGACAGATCCACGGGATATATGTCTCGCATTTTCATGCAAGTCGTGATTTTGTTTTTTTGTTTTGTCTTGTTTTTGTTTTTTTTTGTTTTGTCTTGTTTTTGTTTTGTTTTTTTGTTTTTGTTTTTGTTTTTTTTCTATCTTCATCATTTATAAAAGTAATTCAGGCGGGGTGGGTCGAGGTTTACTGAAGAATAAGTCGTTTAATATTGCAGCCCCTGTGAATAAGAAGATCGCGTGTCGGATCCTTGGATAAACAGGTAGAAATGAAATCGGCATTTAGATTAAGAATACTATTTCCTCTGAAACCATCTATGTACATAAAAACAATAATTGTAATACTCACCCCCAACAAAAAACAATAACAACGTTTATAATAATGAGAAATAAGAATCCATTAAAGACATTAAAAAATGCCTTAACTCCTTAGAAATTATTTCCTTTACATTTCGATCACGGTAATAAAACTAACAGCTTCGAAAGATCTTAACCATTAATGTACTTTTCTTTATGAGTGTAACTGAGCATTGCTTCGTCGTGACAGTCATTCGTGGCTGAGTGGTCAAAAAGCAAACGGGGCTATATGGAGGTTTACCCTAGATACGCAGGATTCGAAACTTGCCGAAGACTCTTAAAAACCCAAGCCAGGAGACGTTAATTATTCTGTTTAAAAAAGGAACATGTCTATTAAACACGCATATGCACTAAATATAACGTTTATAATAATAATAATAATAATAATAAGAAGAAGAAGAAGAAGAAGATATATATATATATATATCTGTAAAGGAACAAAATTAATAAAAAGACAAAAGGAAAAATAATTCTTAGCCGATGCATTTCGTTCTCAGAGGACGAAACACGTTGGTTAAGAATAAGTTATATGTATATATACGTACTGAAGTACCATTCTTTGCCAAGTAACAGGTCAAGATGAAGATCGCAGCTGCTTATAATGACAGTAGAAGGTGCGCTTTAGTGCTGCAATGGTGACATGTTAAACTTTTAGGATGAAGTTACGTGAAACTACTGGATATATATATATATATATATATATATATATATATATATATATATATATATATAAGTACTGACACGTAATTCCACACAATTTCTAATATCACTGTGAAAGAAAAGAAATTGATTAGAAAGAAATTTTATATTTCACAGAAACTACTACTGTCATTAGTTATGTACGCCAAGATTCCTTTTCCGCCACGCTGGTCCTGTGCAGTAAGTACATGATAATTAACAACCTTGTTGTTGATCAATTTACGATGGAATCTATTATTATGGAAAAAGAAATAATTTTAGGAAGAAAAATGTTTCTTTCAAAGGAGCAAATTATCATCTATATTTGACCAACAACAAAAGATAACAGAAAAGTGATACAAGGACTGTTTGATTTTTGATGAAAAACCAAAACATTCCGCTTAGTCCAGTAATTATTATGTAAAAAATAAAATAAGTTTAAAAACTTATCTCCCTGTTTCCATCCATTCATCAGAGGATATATAAATTGAATTATTTAACAGATATCAAATTTTGCTTTTAAAAAAAAAAACAGTTACAAAAATCATTAATTTTTTATGTTAACTCATTTTAAATCTGTCCTTACTTAATCTGAAATTCTTCAATCACGTGTTTAAACTTCCTGAAATAGGGTGATCAATAGTTTTACCCGACTTACATTCTGGGTCTGTATTATTATACTGGATATTATGGTAGTTGCGTGTAAGTGGGATCTAATCCTGTACAGCAAGAATAAGCTCTTCAGTACCACCCTTAAGTCCCACCCTTAAGTCCCACCCTTAAGTCCTACCCTTAGCCTCTGGTGAGTTGCGGATTGATCTACATAAGCATTTTTCCTTTGAAGAAGGAACTGGCTGTGTAGAGATTTTTGCCTCCAGCTTTTTTTCTATTTGCTTTTGGTCCAAGCTTTTTCGCTTCTTCTTTCAGTTTTCTTTTTTGATTTTGTAGCGCCGTTGTATCTTCTTCAGTGGCTCTTTTCATGATTTAACACGAATTCTCTTGCATATTTATGAACTTCTTTTGATACAGAATAAAACCTTTTTTACGAATTGTAACATCCAAACTTGTATACAGTGGCCTAAGAAACGTTTTTAGCCTGTAGAAATAAACTACATTTAACTTCAAAATGTAATTACGTAATTCCAACTCAACATAAATAAACAGCATTTGGAACTAGTGTGGAGTAAGTCCTCCATTTGTTAGTCCCGATGCTTGCATTCGATGTTTCATGGATTTGATCAAGTTATCAACAATCATCTGGGCCATATTTTGCCTCTCCTTTAGCAATATTTCTTTAAGGGTTGCCACTGACGTGATTTTGGTCGAATGCTCTCGAAGTTTTTGGTCAAGGTGCTCCCAAACGTGATCTATTGGATTCATGTAAGGATTTTTGGTTACCAATGGCAGTGACTTGATTCCTTGCGATTCATTTCAGGCCTTTTCTACTTTGCTCGTATGATATGGCGCTCCATCTTCTTGGAAAAGGTAGACATTCTTGTCAATCTGATTGGTTTCAGATATTGGGAGTAGTCCTTTCTCTAATATTTGACAGTATTTTGGACCATTCAACCACTCGTCAACAAGAATCAGCTCAGATTTCCCTCCAAACCAGACAGCGCTCCACACCATTACTTCAATCCCTCCATGTTTCACGGTCGCCTGCAGAGATTCAGTGTTCCAAGTCTCATTCATTCTGATTTCTCCAATCTCGAATTAGAATATTGGCAGAATTTACTTTCATCTGACCAAATTACGGACTGCCAAAATTCATAATCTTTGCTCTGGAATTCTCTTGCCCAGTCCATACGAAGGTTCCTGTTGACCTTTGAAATCAAGGGCTTCTTTCTTGCAGCCTAGCTCTTTCAGAGTCTTTTTCACTGCATATGGCGACATTTCCATGCTGCTGGCGACATCTTTAACGCTCTGACGAGGGTTTCTAATGACTTCCCTATTCAGTGCCCTTTTCGTTTGCTTCATTAAATTTCTTGACAATATTATTAACCGTTTGACGATTAACCTGGAAAAACCTAACAATTTCTCTATTTGACTTGCCACACTGATGCCATCCTATTATTTGCCATTGTTGAAATTCACTAATTTCCTTACTACCTCGAACTTTCATTGCAAGATATAAGTCAACTATTATTCATAGATGAGAGTAGCTTGATACTAACACGGTATTGTCTGAAAAACAAAGAAGAGACGTTATTAAATAAGCCAAAAATTTCTGTAATCAAGGGTGTCTAAAAACTTATCATAGCTCACTGTAGTTGCAAAATACTTATAAAATCCCAGTTTTGAAATTTTGTAATACAATTCCAGTTGAATCACGTCCCTATTCCTAGTGCTTCAAGTTAGATACAGGGGGCCAGCATCTGCCTTTTCTGTTGCATGTGAGTTTTTTGCGTCAATTTTCTTGAGTTCCTTTAAATTCCAATGTATTATGTTGAAGTTATAAGTTACAACTGGAATAGTAAAATTATTAATGACCATTATTATATTTTTCAAATTCAGTTCAGTTTTCATTATCTTTTCTTTCATTTTCGAATTTTATATTCCATTGTCTTCAATCACATCCTTCTTGGTCGATTTCCTTTATCACAGTATCTATACCAAGTATTATATTCTTGCTATTAATAAAATTTTCTCACTTAATGTCGGCCTTTGCGCATTTATCGCGACCAAATTCCATGCATATATCATTGCTGAAACTTTTCAGTCTTTAAAAGCCCTTGCAATTTATCATCATTTCTTGCATATAATTTCAAGTCATCCATATAAAACATGATTTATCCTTTTATCTTTGGTTTTATATCCATATCCTGTATTTTTTATCAATTTTCATAAATGAATTAATACCAGACAAAAAAAAAACGAAGAGAAGAGAAAGCGTTTCTTTGAAAAATTGCACATTTAATGTTCATGTCTTTATTTCGAAGTCCACCAGTAGAATACAAAAGTAACAGATCCGTCTTTCAGAACGATGTATTATGTCGTAAGAAAAGCAGAATTGTTGGCAGGATTTTTGTATACTTCAAGAACGTTGATAATCAACAAGTGTGTGATGCTGTCGAAGGCCTTTTTGTAGTCTACCCGTGCTACACTGAGATTTTGGTGCTTTGTATGAGTGTTTTCAACAGTCATCTTCTTTACAAGCAACTGATATTTGCAGCCACAGAACCTTTTTGCTGCGAAAACTTTTTTTACTTAATAGAACATATATTGTGTTCTTCCAGATGGCTGGATGTTTTTCCTTATTTTCCTTCTTCTTCTTCTTCTTCTTCTTCTTCTTCTTATTATTATTATTATTATTATTATTATTATTATTATTATTATTAACATTATTATTATTATATACATATTACACATTTTATACACACTCCTGTCATGAAAGATAATTTATTTAATGTTGTTTCTTTTCTATAATAATAGTTTCGTGTATTTTGTGTCGTTCCTCCAATGAGTGCTATTTATTATTATTGGTATTATCTACTAATATTTGTTTGTGTTAATAGCTTCATTTTGGTTGATTATTGATAGATGCATGAATTGCACTAAGTTTCGACAAGTCCCAAAACTTACGAGTGGGTATGGTGCACATGTTGTCAATATATATTTTTTAGTTACTGATATTGGAAATGCAATTTCCATGAGAATACTAGAATTTATTTACAAATGTTTTTGACATGGTAATAATTAGGTTGAATGTTTTAAACTTTTTATGATGAATAATAAATCGAAATTATTAAATTATTAGATCTATCTATCTATTTAGCTATCTATCTGATAAACTAATATAAATCGGGTTTTATTCTGCTTTTGAAAACTATTACCACACCAGTGATCAGTCTCTCTTTATCACCCATCGACCCCCCTCTTATGTTTTAAGTCTTTCTTCTGCGTTTCTCACACAGAATGGAGACAATGAATTAGATCCTTCCCTAACCCTAACCTATCCTCTAAAACAGTCACCTGTTGTGACACCTATGTACTATACTTGAATCTACATCGAAAAGTTTTACCTCCACCCTTAATATTCTTTTAAACATTTTACTTGATTAAGTGATTCATACTCTGTGTCTTTTCCTCTTTACTTTTGCTTCGGCTCAATACCGAGTCTCTTTGATGCAAAGATCTCTCTAAAAGTTATCACCATGTGGACTCAAGCGTAACGCACCAATAAATGAATAAAAACAATACTCTTTCTCACAATTACTTGTGGCTGAAATTCTTGGTTAGGTTAACGGAGGTGGGTCGCTTACTTTGCTACGACAGGCTTTATAACGGCACCATAAACAATTTGCTGCTGCATATGCTTCTTCTTCTTCTTCTTCTTCTTCTTCTTATTATTATTATTATTATTATTATTATTATTATTATTATTATTATTATTCTTTGTCTCTTTGTGACTGTCTGCTATTATAGTCGGTGTTCGAATCCAACTTACAGGTCAGAAAATTCCTCACTCCGAGGAAGACTCATATAAATCTGCATCATTCCATCAAACTCTATGGCCTTGTGCCATACTAAGATGAGGTGAATAAGTACTACAACTGATACAGCTGTTTGATTTCCATGACGTGTTTCGAGTCCAAATAAAATACCACCATCGTCAAGTCAAAGAGATCCTTCTGCTCATAAACTTTTCAGTGAGTTGCAGATTTCAGAAAAAAAATTAGCAAGAATACTGCGGAGAGCTGCAGGAAGTTTTAGAAGATTTGCTTTCACATGATCCCCTATCTTAAAACACCTGTAATCACTCGTGAATAAAAAATATCAATAATATATTACATATCTAAAAGACTGCTTCGCATAGCTGCCCTGGATATTCGTGTATCCATGGGAATGTCAAGATTATGATAATAACTGCAGTGTTTTCATCACTAAGTCCTCTGTTACAAAGAGTACACATCAAGTGGGAAACTGCAAATAATAATAATAATTAGGGAGCATCATGGTCATATATCAGGAGGGTTTTTTTTGTTTTTTGTTTTTTAATTTCGAAGGATGAGTCAGCCAAGGCGACTTGGGGGCACGTCTAGTTACTTGAGAACCACCTCAATCTGAAACCCTCTGAGCTGACTGAGTAAAACGACCTGAAGGTATTTCTAACTGAGTTTTACCTGCAGGTTGCTGCTTTTATTAAAACCTGTAACCATATCTTGCACTTTTGGCTGTTATGGATGTGCATGGTATACACTTATCAGACTTAAATGCTATGAAGAATTCATTGGACTTCCTGGATTTGTATTCCAGTATCACTTTGTTGGCATGCTACTGCTGCTGCTCTCTCTCTCTCTCTCACTCACTCTCTCTCTCTCACTCACTCTCTCTCTCAAAACAATAACAACAATAATAGTAATAACGTTTATTTTATTTATTATCAAGTTATTTTTCGTATCGATTTAAATAGCCAATATCTATAAGAATTAATCAAAAATGACTGATGACATATAATAAATGTCCTTAATCATCCCGAAAGTATCGGTGTTTGTCTCATGTTACTGAAATAAATGGAACCGTTTTGGTAAGTTAGCTATTATTATTTTAGGTTCGTCATTTTGTTTAGGAAAGGAAGGCGAACCTTCTTCCTTGCTAAATATAGACTTGAAAAGATTGTACAAAGGGTCGGCCGAAAATTCATAATACATCTGCAACACATAAGAGGAGTCCAGTTGTTTGAACCAATCTTGGAATGTTAATGGCTCTTTTCAAAGAGACAATATCTTCTTATATGTGCCGTGTCTCTTAAGGACCATGGCGATCATGGCCCTACAAATTGTAGTACTTTTTTGTTGCTATCTCTCCTAATCCCTTTTCTGTCAACCATTTACATCAGCCTTTTTTATGTGCTGGTTTCCTCCTTCCCACTTGCCGTCAATATGACCTGAGAGTGTCAAATTTTCCATACCCTCTTTAAATACCCTCTAGAAATTTCAACTATCTCGTTTTAAGGCTACGTATATGCCCTTTTTGTTTCCATTTTCGCTAAAACTTCATTGTGACTCACGTGTTCAATATTCTCAGCATCCTCCTGTAGAATCACATTTCAAATAATAGTAACAATAATCATTAATTTACTTTATATGAGATATTTTTCCGTCTAATTTTAAACAGACAAAATAAAAATTTAAATTTTTTTGTGAATTACATCAATTTACTTTAACAGTTTGGAAATGATGTTAGATAGAATCTCTAAGAAATAAGACATAATCCTTTTGCCTGCAATAAATCAGGTTGCTTATAAACATGAATTAAAACTAAAACTAAATTTGATTTTATAAAAGCCAATGGAAATAGAAAAAATAAAACTTAATTTAAATTGGGT
>OZ010587.1:38575338-38625338 GCA_963932145.1 Acanthosepion lycidas
AATCAGTATGCATAACAAATTCTACTTCATAAATTGGTTTCATAAATTTATAAATATTTCTGTAGAAACCTAACCCCGCGATTCGGCTGTTTGTGCCACATAAACGTAACCTGTCAACCAATAAAAGGGAACCTTACTGCGCATGCATGAACAAACACTCTATTGTTATTCAAGTTCTAATAACTTAAGGGCTTTATGATCCGCAGTTGAAAGTTCCCTCGTTGTTAAGTCACCACGTTATTTATCTAGTTAATACGAAGTTAGAGTGCTTTGTTTAATAATGAGCATATTTTGTTGCATTTTCATCTAGCTTTACTCACACACACAAACACATACGCACACACAGATAGATAGATAGATAGATAGATAGATAGATAGATAGATAGATAGATAGATATCGACGAGTCGAACCACAACCCAACACATGACTTGAATATTGCGTTCATCCATGAAAGAGACAGCCGCCAATCCGTCTGACCCCAGTGTCCACTCTTATATTTACTCATGCTCTATCCCTGATATTGAGCACTTTTACCCAAAATATAGCCCAATATGTAGCCCAATATATATCTTGTGCCTGACGAGTTGGGTAACCAAGGAAACTCAAGTCGCACACCAAACGTAGGCATATGTATATTTATTAATATATATTCCCTGGCTCTGTCAAACTACACCGAGCATTTTATGTTTACACCTCTTGGCAAAATTTGTTAATTATTTATTGCTTACCTGTATATACAAGCCAGTACGCGCGTATAGGGTTGCTTATATTTAGTTATTTCATTTTCCTAAACCTTATATATATATATATATATATATATATATATATATATATATATATATATATATATATATATATATTCACCTCGGTTCGGCATAAATTTTAATATAAGTACGCGTCGAGTGAATGTTTGATTCAACGCAATCAATAAATGTTCAGCTAATTCAAGGTTTCATTTGCCAGACGCTATCTTTGATAAGATCATATTTGATAAAACGTTTGCTCATGTCTGTTCACAAGATCTGAATTAAAGCATGGTTTCACTATTTACATTATTCGGACTATTGTCCTCATCTTTGTTGCCATATTTATCACAACGCTTCGGTCGATGTACTCTCCAACCTTCTTCAGGTGATTGGAATGTCGAACAGAACCCTTTATTTCGCTCGCTTGGGTAAACTATTCTAGTTCCACGTGCCATGTCTAATGGATATCAGTTATCAGTTATCACCTGTTAATTTCCCTCTCCAAGTTCTCCACTGCCTTAACCAGATATTGAACTCACAATTCTTTGGTTCCTGTCACTGGAAAGGGTTCGGATTAACCGTTATCTTGCCCACATATCCGCATAAACTATGCTTCTTACTCTTTAACACTCTACCTACAGTGGCTCCTAGGTCTTGTACAGAGTTAACCTCACTGTAAAAAAAAAAATACTCACTTCTAAGAAAACAACTTTGTTCGAGATTTTTCCATTTTCTAAGATCGTTACACGGAATTAAAACTCAGACCTTTGGTCATTTTCCTTATTACTGATCTGTGCTGGCAATTTAATTATTGTGCATGTTTTATGGAATTATTTATAATGTGAATTCATTGATTTCTACAAGGAGACACGCATATGACACAGTTGCATTTGTTTAGCGCGTAAATTTTGTTATGCAAATTTCTACAAGTTTGTTGTTCTTTTGCTTTCATTGGTTTTGGCAAATTTCGTTTTTTATGATTATTATAAGCTGAAACAAAATGGCGGAGGGTAGAACATGTCGACATTATGGTGTCCGTCAGCTGTTATTGTCAGGTTGACGACAGTGGTTGTATTAAATAAAATAAAGACCGAAAAATAAGAAAAATATTTTTACATTCACCGAAATAAATGACAAAAAAAAGAGACTAAAGAAAATATGGCGTATGGATTAATATCGTCTGTTAAAATTTATTAATTTTAGACTTGACCCTGAAGACTGACACAATTTTTAATGTACTTTGCCAAGAATGCATTTCTACTTTCTGAAATATTTTTATTTTATTTTTATTTTCCTTCTTTATTTATTGTTCCTTTTGTTCGTTCTTTCTTTTTTCTTACTTTCTTTTTCGTTCTTTCATTCTTCTCTACACTTTCTTCTTATTTCTTTCTTACATTTTCTTTCTTGTAAATTTTTTTTCTTTCTTTTTACTTTCTTTCCTTTTCTTTCCTCTCTTACTTTCCTCTCACTCCTTTTCTTTGTTTCTTTTTGTGTTCTTTCTTTCTCTCCTATTTGTCTGTCTTTGTTTCTGCTATCCGCTTTTCTTTTAATGTATGAATTCTTTCTTCTTTTTCAGAAAACTTCCTTTTTTAATTTTCTTTCACTTTCTTTCATTCTTTTCTCTCTTCTTTTTTTTATCCCGCATCCTTTATGTTTATTCATCTTAGTCTTCCTTTTCTTTTTTTAATGGCTTCTTTATTCATCGTATTTATTTCCGCTTTTTTAATATTAAAAATATGGCTATTCGTTTTTTGTTTTTTGTTTTTGCTTTTTGTTGTCTTACTGTAATAATTAATGATAATCATTTAACTGAAGAAAGAAAGAAAAATGTAAACAATTTTCTTTCTTTTTTTCCGTTATTATTTTTATTTAAAAAATAGTCTAAAATAAAAAAAATAGTCTAAAAATAGTCTTTTTCTTTTCGTATTTCTTGTTTTTTATTTCTCTCTTGTCCTTTCTTTATTTCCTTCCTACAACTTTTTCTTTTTTTATCTTTTATTCTCTATTCTTTTTTCTTTTTTTTTATCGGTATTTTCTTTGAAGTTTCCCATCTCTCCGCATTCATTTCTGTGTACCTCTCTAATGTACCATTCTATTTCCCTTCTCTATTTCTTTCTCAATATCTCAGTACCTATTCAAATAATTGTATTCCTTATAATATTTGTCCATGATTCCTTCTTTCTCTCTGATTATTCTCACATTGATCTTCTCATGTAATAGAGTTATACTTCCTGAACAATATGCAAGCTTTTGCCTACTCTATTCTTCAATATTCTCGCTTCCCTTATTTTTCCCCCTCTGCAAGATTTCTCCACACACCCAACCCTATAAACTATTCCTTGCTATTCCGGCCATTGTATAGCCGTCATAACAATTCCAAACAACATAAACAAGGGACTATTGAAATGTTTACAGTACCTCATTGGTTGGGCCTCTTATGGCGCAGGGGCGAAGGCAAACGCTTCACTGATTCCATAATGGGGTCTGTTAGTGGTTTGAGGGAAGTTTGGGCCCAGTTGACGTCAACAATCGGGACGTGCCAGATATGGACGACGCGGTTCATTGAAATTTACTGGAAGAGACGGGCCAAATTGGTAAAAACGTAGCATGCGAGAAAGTTAATGAAGTGAAACGTTGTTGAATAAATAAATTAATGAATGAATGGAAATGAAAATTTGAAGGCAAGAAAAAAAGGAAAATAAAAGGATAAAATTACAATACGAGGAAAATTAAAAATATGAATAGTCTTTAGAAAGTGTAAAATTGGATGTTATTATTAAGACGAAAGAAAGAAAGAAAGAAAGATAGATAGATAGATAGATAGATAGATAGATAGATAGATAGATATGAACAGATTGAGATAGATAGATAGATAGATAGATAGATAGATAGAAAATAACAATTCGTAAAAAGAAAGAAAGTGATCAAAACATTAGGAAAGTGAAAGTAAGAGACGTAAAAAGAAAAAAAAATCTTATTTCAAGGAAAACGAATAAAACAGGAAATAAAAGACACAATGAGAAATAAAAGAAGAATGGAGAAAAATGATTTAATTTCTGATGAACCAAAATGAATAAAACGTTTATGTATTCATCGGTAAAAAATAATAAAAATAAAATAGAAATTTCAAATAAAATAAGAAAAGAAGCCAACACTGTTCGAATCTAGTCATAAATGTCGCTTATCTTGATTGAATTAATAAAGAAACTCATTTTAAATGGGCACACCAACTTGAAATGACATTTATTACAATAATATTAATAATATAAAGGAACACGAAAGCAGAAATTATTGCACGAGCCGCAATAATAATCAAAATATATGATAATAATCATGATAATGAAGACTTGTCTAGGCGGACACATTGGTAACGTGTGTGTTAACTGTTTTTCATTCTTAGGATCAATCGCCAATATTATCATAGCAAGCACGCTGATCATCCTCAAGAGAAGAATAAATTGTATACTTTAAATCAAAGTATTTTTCATATTAATTATTTATCTATTAGCGTTTTTTATTTCAGAGGTGACGTGGTCAATTAATTGTTTATGACATACTGTTGAATTAACAAACTATTTGGACGAAAGCAATTCTTCTGTTTTATATTCGATAAAAGAATGAAAATTAAATTTACATAAATAGTACATTATAAACTAAGCGAGTTTAACGATAAACTGCAGCAAAATAATATTTAAAACTAAACAAAAATGAATAATGACACTACTTTAGAAAATTTAATATTATTATGTATTCTTTTATTAGATTAGAATTTAGGCGTCTCATCAGGTTTTGGGAACCAACAGAATGACTTCAGATTAGATAGAGATCAGTTATAACAAATTTATTATAGGAAATAAAGAAGCTGAATTCAGGATAGGTTGTACTATAAGTACCTTTGTTCAACACCATCAGATACTACAAAAGCAAAATAATAACCTGAAAACTCGAATAACGTCCTTAAATAAGAAAAAAGTAGCCTCATCGGGTTTAGAGTGTCCTAAAGATGTCATGTATGGCGACCAACTCGCTCGGCAATATCTAAACTATCAACCATATAAAACTATTTTTTCAAATCAATGATTAAAAATGGCTTCATGCAAATTAATTCTTTATGTTTTCAAGGAGACAATCCTTCATTTTATCCAATAGACTGATGCTCCAAAATCACAAAGTACTTTAATAAATAACAAAAACAAAAAAAAAATATGCCTTAAACAATTGCAACAATGACGACAATCATGAGTTGCACATTTGACTCGATTTTTCCCCTTACCATTATCGCCACAGACTCTGAAACGCCAGTATCCGAAAACTAGAATCCGATTTTTTGCCGTTATGTTTTGTCCAATGTTACCAAAGAGAGTTCATAGGTTGCCGATCAGACTGAGTAACCATCGTCATCGACTGATTGCCATGTCCCTTCAGCACGTGGGTGATCATGTCTCTCTACAACTTCCTATCATTTCTATCTCTTAGCAATGTTTATCTTTTGATTATCTATCCCACTCATTTCTCTGCCATCTTTTTGCACATGATCATTAGGTTTGTTAGTGTCACTGTTACCCCTTCTTGAATTCAATATTGATGCGTGTCAAATTCGACATGCCTCATTATTTGTCCTAGAAAACTGATCTGTCTCTTTCTGATTCAGTGTCCTTTTTGTTTTTATTTTCCTTAAAACTTCCTTGTTGCTCTCTCACAGGCCCTATCTAGAATATTCTCAGCATCCTTATGATGCAACATCTCTATTATCGCAACTCTCTTCTCCATCTATGAAAAACATTTCACAACATACACTGCCAAAAAAAATTATGATTGATATTACACAACAGTTTAGCTCTTTTTTCTTTGCTTGTAATACAATTTTTGTTGCTTAACTTTTGGAAAGCTTCTTTCACTATTCCAATCTGCCTTCAGATTTCGGTGTCACATTTTCACGTAGTGTTCTCCAATATGTTTACTTCAATAGGTAGCCTTAGAATAATTACACATGGTCTTTATTGAGACATTGATCTTATTTCGTCTTATTAATACTGGTGTTGTTGACCTTGCAGCATAATGTTTTGGCTGGTAATAAGAAAGTTTATTGATCTTCAGTTAAATGACTGTCTTAAATATATTTACTTATTGCAATACGCATAATGTGGAGAGATTTACATTTACATTTTAGGTTGCCAATATGTATTTTGAACTAAAAAAAAGTAGTTGTTATTGGATACTTGGCCAAAAAGTTAACAGTCAACAAATTAGTCTCTTAAGCCGTAATGACTTTCATGAATACGAGCTTCACAAATTGCCCAATACATGCGTTGTACCCTCAACCCTTCAACGCTCTGTTATTATCACTTAGCTTTGCACATGGAAGGATTAAGAACGCCCCTTGAAATGTGTCATTGTCTTGTTTTCAGAACTTCTCTCTTAATTATTTCTCCTTCTCCTTACTTCACTTATTAAGCTGATAGCTTATTTTTATGTTTTCCCCGCCCATTTCGATATTTAATGGTCACTTCTCAAATAAGTCTACAAAATGTTAACTAATTTATCATGAGGATTTTGTTTACCAATATTTATTATTATTTTAAAGTTGTCATTATTATTATTATTATTATTATTATTATTATTATTATTATTATCCGGAGATTGACACACGCACCATTGAATACAGTATTCAAAGTTTATCCTTCGCTTGCCTACCATACAATATTGACTTAAAAGACTTCGGATTAATTCCTTTAAAAGATACTTAATTTTTTGCTCCTGCATTCAAGTAAATTATTCAAAATTATATATTTCTCATTTGGCGCTCCACACAACTTTGGCATGCTCCAAATTAGGCTCAAGTTTGTGTATATACACAGACACAAATACACACACACACACACGTACGCGCGCGTGTGTGTGTGTGTGTTTAAAAACACTTGTAAGCTGTTTCCATATACATCCAGGATTCGTAAACTTACAGTTCAAGGATTTCAAAATTTCATCTCTCTTGACTTCGTGGGCATATTTTTACGATAACTATATCGAAATTATCTCTTAATATCGAATTTCAGATTGTTCCATTGATTAAATAGTTTATTCATTTTCGCCATTTTTTATTTCAATTTAAATTTGTTGATTTTAATCCAACCCCGCACGTCCTTTTTCCATTCTATGACCGTTAATTAAGGCGGTGTGAATCGGAAATAAAGAAATATTATTTCCTGACATCTTTGACAGTTCGTTTGGACAGCACAATATCGATTACATCATGGCGACACACCAGAGGTTGATTTTCCATCCTAGTTATATAGCTACATTCTTCCTTATTTGATTTTCTTCAAACCGTATTTTATTTGATAGTAGTAGTAGTGATAAGTTGAAAATTCTTAAATAAAATCGACAATAATCAAATGAAAGGTAAACTAGGCGAAACGAATAATAAAAACGCTTTATATAAAAAGTTCAAACATTTCAGTGAAAAAATTATATTTACTTCTAGACGCATTCAGAAATTTGAATGTATTACAATTTAAAATAATCGGATATATCAAAAGTGTTTTCGCTTCATACAGCCCTTTATGGAAAATTTAATGTCGATATTATTGTTTTTAATATTATTACTGTACATAACATTTCATTTTCAATTTAGCTCTACCTTTTGTTTGCAGATGTTTTAATGGTGAATAGAAGTTTTGAGATTTTGGTAATTTTGAGTAATTATTTAAAACTGGGTCTCAAGTAGTTGAAACCGCTCGCAGAATTTAAGAAGTAGACGGAAGTGACACAATATCTGACAGTTACTGACAAAATATGATTTCAGCATTTTAAAGGTACTTCTTGTTTTGTTTTTTTTTGTTTTCTTTAATAAAAAGCATAAGAGCACTTTACACTGTCACTCATTACATACACACAGATATATATATATATATATATATATATATATATATATATATATATATATATATATATATATAAGAAAAATTGCTTTGCACTGTCACTCATTATATATATATAATATATATATATATATATATATATATATATATATATATATATATATATATATATATAGTATATGTACAGTACTTGTAAAAAATGAGTGACAGTGTAATGTAATTTTTCTTCATGCTTAGTACATGTTATTTACTTGCGCGTGAAACGTTTTTTGATAGGTTTATTTTGAAATAATTTTGACTAAATATTATTTTGAAATTTCTTGTTTCTTAAACATTTTATTAATATAACATCAGAAAAAGAAGTACATGTGAATCGAAACTTAGATTATAAAAAAATTACAAGTAGTTTTTCGACAAATTAATCCCGAAATATATTTTCTTATCAGGTTTTCGTTAAAAACTCGTTAAAACTCCCATGTATTTCTTGATTTTGTTTAGCGGCTTATCAACTTTTATGACTATTTAATGCAGAAATCAAAATATTTCGTACGCAATTTTATGCTTTCAACTACAGATATTTTGTACATATTTTATATTTTCAGTGTAAATGTATGTTTCTTTTTATATATTTAGTTTCTAGATAAAATGTATTGTTGCTATTTTTTCAAATGTATTGCTGGTAATTTCACTACAAAATGTATTGCTACAATTTGACTATAAAAAGTTATTTCTATACTTTTTTAGTTCTGTATTGATTGTCATTTTGCTATAAGAAATATATTGTTGGTAATTTTACTATAAAAATGCACTGTTGATTTTTAATTGAGGGTTCACTGTTTGCCCATAGCTGTGACCCTAATAAGTGCTACCAACCCGGGTCAGGGTGGATCTGAGAACAGCAGTTAAGAGGTGATAACATGCTCCTCAGTCCGCCACTCAGAGGCCTTGCTGCCTAATGTAGGTTATAGTCATATCCAGGGCGGGCTTATGTATGTGGATATGAAAGGGTACAATTAAATATATATATATATATATATATATATATATATATATATATATATATATGTGTGTGTGTGTGTGTGTATATATATATATGTATGTGTATATGTTTATTACTTCAGACGTAATCTTCAGTGGATACCCGTATTTGAGTAGACACTATGTTAAAAACTTAGTAAAGAAAATGTGCCATCGGGAGGATTCAGCTGTCGGGTTAAAAAAGGAAAAAAAAAAGAAAGACAATCCATTAATTCTTTAGAAAATTTCTTTGTTTTATTTTATTTTTATTTTTTATTTATTTATGTTTTTAATAGAAGACTTAACAGTTATGCATTTCGGTGATATCTAAACAAGTGAATGTATTTTAGACGGTGGTTTCTCCTGCAAAGTTCAAATCCTGCCGGAGGCCATATTTTCTTCAATAAGTTTGCTTGAGCGTGGGTACTCTAAACGAAATAAATATTGGTTAAAATAGACGGGCATCCGCTAAAAAGAAAATTTGAATAAAATATAATCGGAATATGTAAATTAAATACATCAATGTCGAATTAAAATACAAGATATTATATATATATATATATATATATATATATATATATATATATATATATATATATATATATATATATGTATAATGAATTTTAATTCGACATTATATATATCTCATTATATCTATATACTGAACTTACCAGCAATATATATATCCACACACACACGCATATATATATATATATATATATATATATATATATATATATATATATATATGATGACACTGATGTTCGAAATCTTTGGTTTAACGGAAAACAAGTATGCATATATATATATATATATAATTTGGCATCAAACATAGAAAATAAGAGTTTGTATATTAATCCACAAACAATCGCAGACAGCACACACGCACGACAATGAATGCGACTTAAATGAACTTTACATCTGAGACGCACACACATCTCCGAGCATGCGCACAGCCTCGCACAAACAAACACACTTTGACATTAACACAAAAACACCGTTTAAAAACGGGCTGCTTTATTGAATTCCGTCGGCCCTTTGATCTCCGCCATTATGAAGAGACGACGTCCCTTTGTAAGCTTCTCTACCTCATCCGTTTTTTCAGGATGACGTTTCCTGTTTATTCGCCTCCTTCTGCATTTTTTCTCCCAACCACCCAACCAACTCTGAAACCCACCCTTCACCGCAATACCCCGCTCCTCGCTACCACCTCTTCTCCTCTGATTTTAAATCATTGAACCTCGTGACCTGGATGGTAAAGGATAATCGTCTATAGTTGTACAATGTTCCACTTCCTTCCTTCGCAACTACTGACTCAGCTCGCGTGCCGATTCCTTGCAGTTGTTTTGTCGTCTTCGCTTCTTCAGATAACCGCGCTTATTTTTATTTATCAGCATTATCACTCTGGCATGGTTTCTTCTTCATTTGCTTTTTCTTGATGAGTCCATTATTAGTATCTTTACTAATTAAGATATCGCGTGGTTTTGTTGGCATCCAAGTGCCAACAAGTTTGTTCAATTCTCTCAGTCTCTCATCAAAATTCTTCATGATTATGGTAATGCATCCAATCCTTCCTCAAATTTCTTCTCCTTCTTCTTCTTCTTCTTCTTTGTATTATTATTATATTAGTGTTATACCTTGACGTCTTCTTCTATGTGCCGTGTCCCTTCAGGAAGGTTTGCGATCATGTCTCTCCACAATTTCCTGTCGTTTGTAGCTCTTAATATTTTTTTCTTATCTTTTCGAAACCTTGCTCCACCATCCATTTACTCAAGTTCTCTAAGTATGTTATGCGTTGTTTCCTTCTGTATTTCTTGTCTTCTATCTGTCCTGTAAGTATTAAACTTTCCACACCCTCTTTCTTTATTATGTACCCTAGAAAATTCAACTGTCTCTTCTTGGTATAAATGTCCTTTTTTCCATTTTCTCTAAAACTTTATTGTTGCTTCCATATTCCGTCCACATTGACATAGTCAACGGAAAGTTTGTTCTTGACGTATGGCGTCGACAAGTTTCCTCGCAAATCAATAACTTTTCGAAGAATCCTTGTAGAATGAAGGATGACAGTTTTCTAAAAGTCTACAAAATTGGTCGCATTCTGTCTGCACAAATTCTGGTATTAATTCATAAACACGTACTGTTTATGCTTTCATCGTATTGGTAGAAATCCCGAGCAGAAGAAGAGTTTACTCCGGTGTTAAGTGTGGACAACCAGACAATAAGTGGTCAATAGTTTTAACAGGTTGATCACATAATCTACATATGGAGGCTGCACTATTCATGTCTGCCTATTAATTAATAGTCTTTAGTCCTGAGCAGTCATCACAAATGCTCCCGTCTCTGCTTTTTGCCCTGTACTCTTTAACTACTGATGAGTTTTGTGTTCATTTATATCCTGTATTGCTACTTCTGTGTGCATACTGGCCATGTAAATATTTTGCTCTCAAGTGTTTTTTAACTGTTTACCCACTGCGTCTTAGAGTCTTAAAAAATAACTTAAGTGAATTTGTTAGTAGCGTTTGGTTTCTTCAGGAATTTATTCTACTCTTTAAAATGGAATAATTTTCCTTTTTTATATTTCTCATTCAGAAATATCTAAACTGTCATTCATATAAAACTGCTTTCCCAGATCAATGATTAAAAATGGCTTCAAGCGAACTAACCCCTTAGATGTTAAAGACAATCTTATAGACTGGTGCTACAGATTCACAAAAAAATCTTTACCAAATAAAAAACCTTATCACTTTTAGTTTTCCAACAGCAGCAACAACTACAATGGATATCATGTGTAACTAGAAGGTAAAATAATGATATAATCAAAATATTGATAAGCAAAAGGTTAGGAAGGAAATTCTAATCAATAATAAGAGGGGGGATAACAGTGAATTTGAGGATCCTATTTCCATGATAAATTGTTTTAAGAAAAAGAATTTTAAAAAATCGGCCTATTAATTAATGATCATCTATTTTGTTTTCGTTTCAAAGAACAAGTCCCCAAGCTTAAAATGCTGAAACTATTTATTTTTTATTTATTTTTTTTACTCAGTTAGTGTTTAGTTTTCTTCTACTTTCCGAATTCGGTGACTTTCAGATCTAGTTTAAAATAATACTTCAAAATTATCAGAATCTCAATACTGGTATCCAACATAATAACATCTGAAAGAAAAGGAACAGATGAAGACTTTTCCAGTTAAACTTTACGGCAATCATTTTACTATAAAAAAAATTCTGAGAAAATGCGATGAGACGGCATAATTTGATGGTTAAACCCTGAATTTTGTGACCTATAATTCTTTTTAGCATGTTTCGTTATTTAGTTTACATGTTGTGCATTGAAAGACCAGAAAAAAAAAGAATTGCTAGGGGTCAGAAAGTAATTAATTAGAAAGTATTACTGGTAAAATGAATTTGCTATATATATATATATATATATATATATATAAAATATTTTGCTAAAAGTGATATTATAAAAATGCATTGAAAATCAGGAATGAAGATGATTCAAAGCACCGCCTATAAAAATGAACTAAAGTTATGTCCCAATTTTTATCTGGGAAATGAACACTTTTTTGTTTTTGTTTTTTGTTTTGTTGTTGTGTTTTTAATCGGAATCGCCCAAGCAAGACAGTAATGCCACTAAAACACAAGGGTTTACAGGATCGTGGAAGAATTAGGAACAGAAACATTATGACGAGCAAGAATGACGATAAAGAAGAGAGTAATCAGTTGGACAGTAGACAGCAATTGATATTGTATTTAAATTTTTGCAGATTAAACTTGGCTGAAAAATATGGATCCGGAAGGGAGTTTCACAAGCGAGAAATGTGAGAAAAGAAACTGTTAGCATAGAACTTACGGCTACATCTAGGCAGCTCAACTGTAAATAGTTGAGATCTCGACGTCAGACTAGTATTGCTCTTAAATTCATAGAGTCTGGGTACCATAGCGATGTGCTCATCCGAACAATTACCATGAAAGTATACATAGAAAAGACACAGAGAGGCAACCTTACGGTTGTGGGAAAGTGACTGAAGCTGAAACGCCAGATCAGGACCAATAATATTGCAGATTCTTCTTTGGATCATATCAAGGAGTTCAAGATAAATAGCAGAGGCACATGATCATATGTAGCAGCGATATTCTCAAGTGATGGGGTTTCTGTTATTTGGTACAGTTCTAGCACCAGTTCACAAAGAAGAATGATATTTGCCAAGACTCGTTCAAAGGCTTTTTGTACCATTAGTAAGCGGTTGTATACATCTGACAGTTTAGATATTTCTGAAAGGGTTTGGCGCCATGCATGACATGCATATGAAGGTCTTCATTTAACGAGGTTAGTTAAGTATATGACTCGAGTTTTCAGGTTAATGTTTTGTTTCGTGGCAATTAGCGGTGTTTGGCAAAACTAACCCTGACACATATTCAGTGGGGTGACTGAACACTCCACAAAATATATTACTTACTATTTAGCAAGCAGTAAATCAAATTTTAATGATTAGTCAAGTAAATTTCTGAATACCTCTATCAATTAGTTACAAGTTTTAGTTATTTCACGAATTTGATTTTTTTAAAACAAATTAATTTTTAATATTGGCCTCTTAATTCGGTTTTTCAAAATAATGACTTTTTATTTATTCTATAAAAACCAGAAAGAAGGCTCAAGACAATATATACAAGAAAACTAAGTAGTAGATGATATATCAATAATACTTTAAATAGCATTTTTGAAATCTCCACAGGATGATGTTGTGATGATGCCTTACAGTGCACTAACGGAGGGTTAAGTTTTTCTTGTTTTGTTAAAAAGGATAAAGCTCAAAATTTTTGTCTAAAAAAATTTCATTAATTTTGACGTCCAATTGGATCAAAGAACAGATCTGGTATCGGATTGCGTATCACGTGAGAATATCGATTACATAACATAGATTAAATAACTGACATTGGGTTAAATTTAACATCAAAGTAAATTCAAATGAACACCCTGTGGCAGTAAGGCGTGCCCCTGTCATTCAGACAATAGAATTGTGTCAGCAACGACGATATTGTCGCTGGCTTATATGGAGTTTACGAAGAAAAAGACTTTTAGCTTGTTTTTTGTTTTGTTTTGTTTATTATTATTATTATTTTTTAGGTGGGGGCGTTTTTTTTTTGTTATTTTGACGGGGGTGATATTTTTTGTTGTTTCTTTGTAATATCAACAATTTGGTTTTCAAAGATTCATTGTCACTATGATAAATAGGGAGAAAATTATTCTATAAAAAATATTCAATTTTTCGTATTTTTAACGGAAGCGCAGGTATGAAAAAGACAGATTATTATAAATGAATCTCTTTGGACGAGTGTCGTCATCTTCGTTGTATTCTGAAAATGTCTGTTGCATTCGGTTACAATCCAAGTATTTCAAACTGAGTTTCCTATTCAACTGGTAGGAGTTGGTTGCTATCATTCCGTAGTACATGCTAAGAGACATAACTTGTAACAATTCATTTATCTTAGAATTTGGTTTGAAATTCCGTTTGGGCAAATTACCGAATTAGGCGCCTAAACAAAGTCAGACGGTGCAATGGCCGAACTATTGGGATTACGTTAGCCAAGATGAAGATACTAGAATAAATAGACTATTGATTGTGTAACAATGATAATTCCTCGTTTCAAAAATTCAGGCAAAACTGAGATTAGTCTTAGATTTTGTTTCCAAGAAAGGTCGATTAAAATAATCAATGACACTATTTGAAAGCAGTAGAAGAAAATGATCCAAAATCGTCACTCGAAAAAATTCTGATCAAACTATTAAAACCATCCGAGATCATTTCAGATCAACGGCAAGGAAAAGGTTCGATAAAAAAAATGTTTGATTGAAATTAAAAAGGAATCAAACATAGACACGAGGATTAATCATGAAATTCTTCAATATTTCTATAATATTATCCCTGATAAAAAAAAAACCTTATATATATATTGATAACTATGAAGATCTGTATATTAGCTGGGATATTGATGAAGCATCTACGGAAATCGTATCTTCAAGTAGGAACAAGCGCGGTTTCACATAACATAGCTTCTTTCAAAATGATCTAAGAATAAATACAAACAAATTTAACACAGTAGATTTTTATATTATGAGGAACACAGTTGGGGAAAATGTATGACAAAGTGGAAAAAGTTTGTCTTTTTAACGCTTTTCGTCCTTTATGACATCATCCGATGAAGTCCTAAAGTAGTAAAATTAATGTTACATTATTTTCATAGTGTCGACCTGACATGGAAGATATTTTTTTTCGATTATTTAAACCATTTCCTTAGAGACTAGATTAAATTGAAGAAGGCTTCAATGAATTTATCGAACCTTTAAATGTATTCTTTTGAATTATTTAAATATGAAGCTGAGTGGGATTAATACTTTCACTAAATACATTTTTATAATACATTTTTTTCTATAAAAAAATCATCCGGTATTTTATGAAGACATAAAACGTTTAAATCAGAATGCTAGACTCTGGTGCTAATTTTAAAGAAATTTTCTCCGAAAGAAAAAACTGAAAAAGAAATCAATATAGTTTTATGGGCTACGAAACACAAACATAAAAAAACGAACATTTTGAACAAGATTAGTATCAGTTTATTTGATTTCGAGTCTGAAGTATTTACAATTTTAATTTTTAACAATGTTTTCATTATAGAGTTGGTTAGGGCGCCGGTCAAATAAGACGAAATATTAGGTTGGTGCAAAAATAATGTCGGTTTTTGATGTTAAAAAACCCGACATTATTTTTGCACCAACCTATTATTAAGGCGCCATAAGAAGCTCGTTTTTTGTTTTTTTTTTGTTGTTTTTTTTAATTTTAACTTATTTTTAACTATCATCATGTATTCTTGGGGAAGCATTGTTATAATAATGTGACCCCTTAAGGATACAAATTATGGACATGAGGAATGTTGGAGTAAATATATACTGAAATATTATGCTAAAATCAAAAAAAGATTATAATGACTTGAATTATTATTATTATTATTATTATTATTATTATTATTATTATTATTATTCCCACAACTTTTTATCTTTCGTTGTTTGTCCCCATGCTATCTCTCTCACAGTCCTTGTTCTGCCATTCATTTAGACAAGCTAGTTAGATAAATTTCCCTTTGCTTTTCTTGCTTTCAGTGTGATCTGAGAATGTCAAATTCTCCAAGCCCTCTTTCCTCATTATATGCCAAGAAACTTCAACTCTATTTCATTCGAATTAAATTGTCCTTTTTGTTTCCATTTTCCTTAAAATTTACTCGTTACTCATTTATTCCGTCCTTAGAGGATCCTCTAAGCCTCTATCTTTAGAAATACATCTCTGTTGTCCCATTTTCCTTATTCAGCTGGGGGGATTAATATTACGTAGTAATTAATCATTCTTTTCATAGTTTATAACGATATTTTCCGTTATCTTAATACATTGTTTAGGATTTGCAAGGCATCTTTCTCTATTTCAAATATTTAAATTTAGGTGTCAAATTTTTCGTTAACTGTTAAAACGCTTCCTAAATATTTAGATTTCTGTAATTGTGTGATTTTGACATCTGCAATTCGTAATTATCTAGAATTCACTGCCATATAAAAGGATTGATATTACGTAATATTTAAACATTCTTTTCTTTGTTGCAAACAAAATTAGAGTTTTAGCATCACTTTACTTTCTTTTGGCATCAAAAAATCTTTTCGGATTATCGTTAACTATTATGGAAACAAGATTTTTCTTTTGTCACAGTTTCTGAATGCTTGAAATTGTAGTTTGCTACTTAAAAATGCTATTAAAATTCAAACCTTGACATTCACACATACATCTCAGATTTCTTAACCACTTCGTGTCATCTGCATTTTTTTAACATCTTCAAATTCACATATTTTCCTCTTGAAATTGACAACCTTTTCAAATTGTACCGCAATCGACGCTATTTAATAAAAAATATGTTTTAGAATTGATTCTTCTTTCATTATTCTCTTTGGTTGTCAAAACCCAAACATTAAAAATAACAGACAAGACAGAGTTTTAAAACGCTTTTTTTAGTTTTTTTTTATACATTCATAAATACATGCACATGTATGGATGTTAAACCGATTAAAAAAATTATATACAAGTAGGTAATACAATTCGTATTTTGTTAAATAATTCAGTATGTGTATATGTGTACTGGGGCTTTCAGTTAGATCAACATGCACTAGATAGATAGATAGATAGATAGATAGATAGATAGATAGATAGATAGATAGATATCCATCCATCCATCTATCCATGCATCCATCCTTTTCAATCTAGTCAAACTTTGCAAGTAAGCTCTTCCACCTTCTGTCATTTTTGTTTCTCTCGCTGTCTTTCCCCATTTGAAATACTGACTTTTTGCTTGTGTCCGAATAGCGACCGTTGGCGCCAATAAGAAATACATAATCATCACCACCATGCGGCAGACATACACAACTTTTGTTCTATACATCTCTCTCTCTCTCTCTCTCTCTCTCTCTCTCTCTCTCTCTTCGTTTTAAACTACTTCTCTACACAGTTCTTTCTGTATGTTCGTATACAATAGTCTTGGAACTGCTACACATTTGAGCATTGTTTTATTCATCTTAGTCTGGTACAAGGCCAGTTTATATATTTCGGAAAGCAGTATTGAAAATCTTGGCTCGTACTTGGCCAAGTGCAACGACTTTGTAGCACCGTTTAAAAATCCACCAAGCAAGCCATATCTGAGTGCAATATATTTACTCTTTTTTACCCATCTGCTTACATGTCTCTTCTCATTATATTAGGTGTGTGCAAATGTTTCCAGCGTTTTATCATCATTATTATTATTATTGTTGTTGTTGTTGTTGCCGTTTTCTACTTTCTATTCAGACTCTTGTTCTCAAAAAGAAATCGCTGACTTTTACACACACACAATATATATATATATATATATATATATATATATATATATATATATATATATATATATATAGCTAACTACTGGCTTTAAATATTGATCTTAAAATCACATTTGTCTTGGTTTCAAATTAGCCTTCTGATTTTTCCAGTACACTCGCATTGTATTCAGCATAATAACTTTCTATTATTTACATTAAATTCAGACATGAATAATTTTATCATTTCTTTTTTTCATGTTTTTCATCATGATTTCTCATTGTAGAAAACATACACACACGCATACTCCATAAATATATATATATATATATGTGTGTGTGTGTGTGTGTGTGTGTGTGTGTGGACACAAACAGACGTACGAAGTTCAAGTTCAAAACAAATATTGCTGTCGATGCGAGCAAATATACTTCACAAATCTCGTTTTCTAATCACGAATTCATAAACATACACACTCGCATACAAGCATTTGCGCACACGCACGCACGCACTCACACCCACACACATACATACACAGGAGCATGTGTATATAGGCACATTCATTTATTCAGATTCTCAAAACCTTGATCCTTTAAATTGTTGATGTTTGTTATAGCATAAACAACATTCAACTCCATCTCTTTCTTACCCATTAACACCTAACATCAAACGAGATATTTTTTATTTGCACTTTTAATTCCTTTTATTTTTTTGTTCTTTTGTTTTTCCCGCGCTTTTGCAACTTGACGCATGTTCAGTTTACCGGCGCGACGCCATATTACGCAGACACACTTAGTTTTATCAGACGCAACGCTTCACTGTACAGGCACCCCAACAAAAAAATCTCTGACTCCTTATAACAGACCCGAAATGATGAAGAAGAAAAAACAAGAGAAAGATACCCGACGAAAATAATTGAGTACATACTTATTAAATATCATAATAAAATATAAAATAATAATTAATTGAGCAATGTAGTTGAATTTCATTTGAAGAGAATGCATGTTTATTGACGTCAGCAGGTCTATTAAACAAATGCAGACAATCAAACGCTTTAGAAGTGTTTCTGCGTCTGCCTGTGTTTTTTACGAGGTGAGTTGACAGCATAAGATTTTCTACAAAACCCCGTGCTTATTGTCTAATGTCGTACAGTAGTGATGGAGCAAGTCTCGCATCTTGTTCTAAGCGTAGTCATCTCGATCTCTGTCATCCTTATTTTGACACGGTACCAGATTAAGTTATACTAGTTAAATACCCAGTGTATATGGCCATACGACCCTTATAATGTTATTCATGTATACAAGTATAATTCAGATTGAGTGATATCGATATATACGGGCTTTCGACAAAAGTTATAGACATGTTTGTTGTCCTGGATTTCATTTTTTGTTTTCTCTTTCAATGCTAATTTTCTTGTTCAAGCATAATATTTTTCTATTAAAAGGCTCAGTCATCACGAAGAAGAAATGACGTAACAAATACAAAAAAAAGATTTGCGCAAGCATATATTAAGACACACCCACCAGCATGCTAGCGACATAGATGTTATCTAAAATTACTTTAAAAAATTCTTAATTTTTAAAATGTTTCATTAAAACATGGAATTTAGCTAAAAATTATTAATTGATAAAAATTTTATTTTTTTTTAATACAGTATAAGAAAGAGGTAAGTGATTTTGCTTTACTGTGTGTGTGCATGTGTTCGTATGTTACGTATGAGCGCAGGTGTGTGTATATGTAGAGTGCATGTACAAAATATCAATTGATAAGAATATATATATATATATATATATATATATATATATATATATATATATATCACTTTACATGTTATTTTAGTGGATACTCATATTTGAGTAGACGTTCCGTTTATTTATTAAACATATATTTATTTATTTTCGTCTACCGGCCTGAATGTTCGAGAAAAAATTAACTTTCTGGCAGGATTCGAATCTGCTTCCCTCTGGACAGAGGGAGACACCGTTAGATCCGGTACTCTCTAACCAACTGAGCTACAAAGAACAAATGGATCAAGCAACTGTAACTTTAAGCTAAAACTTCTCTCGTCATAGATCTCTCGAAATGTTTCATTTTTACACAATTTGATATCCAAACGTAAACAAAACTTATTTTCTTGATAAAGTAATGGATTGTATTTTTATTAATCCAACAGAATTTAAGCGTTATTTTTAATGGATACTTGTATTTCCGTTTATTTATTAAACAGTATAATTAGTTATTTTAGTATACAATCTTAAATGTTTGAGAAATCTTACTAAAGAAAAATTTACGGTCTCTGGCTGTCTTATATATATGTATATTTTTTAATCGGTATCACCCCAAGCAAGGCAGAAAAGCCACTAAAATCCAAGAGTTTACAGGGTGTGTAAAAACTGGGAACAGAAACATTAATAATAAGCAGAGAAAGAAAAGAGTAACTAGGAAAACAGTAGATAGCGATTGCATTTAATTTTTTGCAGATTAAACTTTACCGGAAAGCATGGAACAGGAAGAGAGAAGTTCAAGAATAAACCGTTAGCATAGAACTTACGGCTACATATAGCCAGCTATACTTTAAATTGATATATATATATATATATATATATATATATATATATATATATATATATATATATATATATATATACACACACAGATAATTGTATTAATGAAAAAATTATTTTCTTTTTGAAATGCGAAACACATTACATGGGTTTTTCCCATTTTATCATTTCTTTTCTGTCTGATATAATTTATAAATCCTGTTCCTAAAACAGAGCTCAAAAAGTTTCATAAGCTGTAAGAAAAAAATCAATATGAATCAAACCATAAAGCTCAATTTAAACATGGTCACACATGTTAATGTCTAGTGTACCGCGATAGTGCGGACGTGCAACGTGGTAGTGTTAGTGTAGTAAGTTCGATCTTCATTACATCCTTAATTGTATCAAGAAATATCTATTTAAACACACGTAAGAAAAACTTGAAATTGCGTGAGCGAATAATAGTAATATTAGCCGTTTCCCTATAAGGCAACATTTGACATTCATTCAGCTGCTTTCGGTTGAATTTCATAAAGTTTTTCAGACAGGGAGAAATTCCTCTCAATACATATATTGATATGTATATTTGTATATGCGGAGAAATAACAAGATTGGTTTCAAAATTTATTAAATACATTAAAGACATAATCGCAACTGATACTTATCTTCTCCCCCCTCCCTCTCTCTCTCTCTCTCTCTCTCTCTCTCTCTCGCTTGCTTTACTTAGATAAGATACAGAGAGAGACCTGTAGAAATGTATGTCTCTGTTTATATAAATATGTGTGGATATGTGCATGAATGTGTACTGGCATATATATATATATATATATATGTGTGTGTGTGTGTGCGCGCGCGCTCTCGCGTATGTGTGTGTATTTATAAATGTAAAAGACAATAGGAAAACTGTAACATTAGCCAACGCGTTTCGTCCAATATTGTCTTTTTCTGCAGGTTAAAGGCTTCTGATATTTATAAACTTACAATTTTTATATGTTTTTTTTTTATTAGCTATTTGCGGGATTTCTTGTATTTTGTGCGATTTAATAAAGCAGCTAATGGCGGGTCAGAATTTGGAGAATACATATACAACCGAAATTCTCAAACAATTCGTCTGGAAGGAGAAAAAAATAATAAAAACTTCATTAACGACTTTCGTTGGCCTTTAATAAAACTTGTATCGGTATATTCATATGTGTGTGCACACGTGTGTGTGCGTGTGTGTGTGCGCGTGCGCGTGTGTGTGTGCGCGTGCGTGCGTGTCTTGAGAGAGAGTGAGAGGAATAAAAAGGGTCGAAACTGATAAATGTTCTTTTTTCGGATAAGACAGCTGAATCAGTAGAATCTTAATTACTAAGTTTAATTTAGTGTGGCACATGGCCACAATTGCAGGGTACCCAGTGAGAATCGGCCTCCTTAATATTAGGTTGGTGCAAAAATAATGACGTAATAATGTCGTTTTTTGACGTTAAAAAATACGTCAAAAAAACGACATTATTACGTCATTATTTTTGCACCAACCTAATACTTGTCAGACTAGCCTGACTAGGTATGACCCTACGCCCGGATGATCGCCTGTTCCCTCGTTGAATTAGTTCTGTACTTCGTATCAGTGCCAATAGACGAATTTTTAGCCCAGTTAAAATCTGTGATTTCGAATGCTGATTTTCAAGGCAGGTATAGCTCGCAACATGAAAAAATCCTTCCAAAATATTTCTGTTTTTAATTTCACTTCATTTATGCGAGACAGCTTAGACGTAATAAAACAGACACACTCACATCATTCTTAATAAATTAAATATGATATTCATGCCTGTTCGAGTCAATGTGTGTCTTAATGTCTTGCTTGAGGCATTTGGGATTTTAGTTTATGTTTATAAGCCAGGAGGAAAAATATATTTTTTAAAAATAAATAGTTATAGAAATGTATAAATAAAATAAAAAAATATATAAACGGTGGCCATTAAATTAAATGTATCTAATAATGGGGTAAATTTTTAAAAAGAAAAGATATATCAGGCCGAGGTCATGTGTCACGTGACAGTGTTGTGAGAAAAGATAACAGAATCAACAGGAGGTGCTGCTTTCACGATTGCTGTGTCGTCATATCCGCGGTTTCAGTTACACGTAGCAAAACAATTGGTTTTACATATAATGAATAGTCCTTAAGGTCAGCTTTTCGTAAATCCATTCACCCCAAACAAGACGATAAAGCCACTAAGATGCAAGTGTTTGGTGAGAGTGAAATATCCGAGAAAACATTATTGAGAAAAGAACAATAAAAACCAGGGTTCAAAAAGATAGAAGATGACGATTGAAGTTGCATTTAAATTTTTGAAGACCATAGTTTAAAGAAACACGAAGTGAATTTCACAGGTGAGAAGGGGAAGAGAAGAAACTATTAAAATATAACTTACATCTTAGCAATTTCAAAAGTAAATGATGAGAACTAGCTAATTTCTTTTTCAATTTTGCACAAAAAATAAAAGAGACCTTAGATATGGCACAAGGCCGAAAGTATGAGGCACCCAGCGATGATCGAACCCACTACTCCGTCGTAATTGTTCTAGCAAGACAAGCTTGCTAGCCACTACACCGTCTTGGGGCACCCTAAATCATGGCATGTTTAGTTCTTTTCAGTTGTATGTATATGAGTTTGTGTGTTGACCATGTTTGCCGTAGTCTCTGAATATGGAATCCGGTGAAGTCCGTAATGTCTTCAATATCAGAGGTTGGCAGTGAAGATTCGGAGAAAGTAGCAGCTGTTAATTCTTTAAGTCTTCGATATCAGGTTGGCAGTGAAGATATTTTGGAAGAAAAAACAAAATGGCTGCCTCTATACACGTCGGATTGAATATTTTGAGCTTTCTGATTGGTTAACCCTTCTCTTGGTGGACTATAAAATGAGTCAGCTCATTTTGGCTAGCTCACTAGTACAGAAACTACCCCAAAATTCTAACATTGTGATCCTGGGTTTCTCGCATTTGCGATCATCAGACAAACTGGTTTATTTTTTAAAATTGGCTCGATTTATGCTTGTTTGACTATGTCTGGTGGTGGGAGGGGGAATATACTTCTGTGTTTGTTTGGGATGACACTCCCATACACATCTAAACACATACATACAGGAGTATGCATTTTAGTTCACACAAATACATCCATATAAACAATCCGAGGCTAGGCGCAGATACACATCCATGCGTTCGGGCATACCTACCTACGCAGTTGTAATTCTATTTCGGTGTCGAGACCGTAGCTTTTATTATATGTAGCTATGTTCCTTTCAACATGAAGCGGTTAGAGGTGTTCTTGGCGTTTTTGAGATCTACTGCCTGTGTCGTCAGACAAAATTACACTTCCTCACACACACATACAAACATGTAGACGCCCACACACACTCCTTCTGGTTTGGGTCTTTCACCACAACGTTGGTTAAGTTAGGTATGGCGATGATGATGTTTGTATTTTTAACGCTGCTTGTGTTGTATTGACGATTGTGATTATGTTAATAACTGTGGTATTAATCGTTATTAATATATATAAAATAATATATATTTAAAATAATAAATGTTTAAGAAATAAAAATTGGGTGTCTATTTCAAAAAAACAAGTATCCACTATAAGGTTTGAAGTATTTGAATGCCCGATCAATGCTTCATATATATATATATGTGTGTGTGTGTGTGAAGTCATGTTTACTTAGCCAAATGCATTTAAAACCACAGTTCCTCACATTTAATTCACTGCGATGTAAATGTCTAGAGAGTGCCTTGATCGAAGTGAATTTGTGCCCTGACTCTTACAATATTTAAACATTCCTGGCAGATCTTCTATTATTACAATGTGGGATACCGACAAACAAAAGTGATGGAAAAAGAAAAAGACTATAAATGAGTTCGGCTAGATATTGAAAAGAATTCTAAAATGCCGAACACCCTTCCTTCCTGCGCATGTGTATTCGTTACAACAAAACAAATTTAGTCCGATGAAGTACTGAAGGACGAAACGCATCACGAGTAAACTTTTTTCTACTTTGTTATGCAATTTCCCCAATACTGTTATCTCATATATATTAGGTTGGTGCAAAAATAATGTCGTTTTTTGACGTATTTTTGCACCTACCTAATATATATATATATATATATATATATATATATATATATATATATATATATATATATATATATGAAATATGTTATATATATATATATATATATATATATATATATATATATATATATAAAACTTAGCTAAATACATTTAAACTAAATGCAGCGTTCATCGTATCCCTCTATCTTCACACCACCTGCTCTAATCTTCTACTTTAGCATATTACTAAGAGTGTTACCTTTTCAGTCAGCTGATATTTGTAATCCATTCGCATTTGATCTTTATCACCCAGTTTCATGTTTCCACGCCTGATTTCCGCAGTTTTATTCGGTTCCTTCCGCCAGGCCGCCATGCTACACTTAATTCTCCATTTCAAAAACGATTCGTCTCTATTCTCCGACTTTTTCCTCTCTTTTTTTCCCTCCTTTAGTAACATATAGAGAAGCATAAATTAAATCATTAATTTTTTTAAACTTCTACTTTAATAGCTTTTCTTTCCGATGACTTTAGAGATGTCATCAGTTCACGTTCACCCTTTTCATTGTCTTAAGTATCATGTTGTGTATCTATGTCCCTTCTTCACATATTCTGCTGTTACACTAATTGGAGCGTTTAGTGCTTCCCTCTTCTCTTCCTGGGGCACCTCTTGTTCATCTTCAAGTGGAGTCTAAATACCTTCAGTCTCTACACCCTGTCCAAAATCTTCACTATACTGTTCAGTACCATCCAAAGCTCCTGTGCCATTCTCCCCAATTCCATTCTGTTAACTAGTAAGCCAGTTAACCACTTCCTCAGTTTGACATGTCTAACCTGATTAGCAAGTCACTGATCACTGTCCTCCTTCAAACCCACCCCCACCCCTCTGGGTTCAAATCTTTCCCATCTGTTTTTTTTTTATATCCACATTTCTGGGGTTTATTCCTGACGTAACATCCAAACAACCCGTTTTGTCCAATGTGGTTCTTGCACTCTTGTACCATTGGGCAACTCGATTACACTCTTTATAATGTTAGTTTACCCAATACAAAGCCAAAGGGTAACTCAAGGATTACTGAGTGAGATTGTAAGGGAGGTGGAAGGAAAACGTGAGTGAGTATAGACTAGATAATAGAGAATAGGCTAGATAAAAGTTGACCCTGGACATAAAGAGACCTAGTCTGTAGTTATCGGGGAAGCATTCTCTCAGGAGTTGGTTCCATAAAGCAAAGAAGCTGTCTGAGTGGAACTTTTTATGAAAGGGACACGAAGAGAATGGGAATGGTTTGCCAGCGGGAAGACGACATCTTGGGGATGTTCTAACTGTGAAGGTCTGAGATGGTGGAACTAAAAGAATATAATTCGTCCAAACCTCTATCATAGTAATGTCAATATAACAGTGAAAGGCTGGCAACGTTTCGTTTTCAGGGTATAGAATAATGCTTTTGAACTCTGTAGGAGCTGGACAATGAGGATTGGGCGGTACCAACCTAGATATGGCAGCTATACTGCGCTCTTGGTCTGATTTGACCCTTGTAAAGATAGAGAATAATAGCGGAAGTTAGGTATTTTCTGGAATGATGCAAGAAACCGACCATTCTTCCGGCATATTTTATGATGGCTCAAATATACGCAATCCATTTGAAATTGGGAATGAGATTTAGCCACAGTAGGCCTAAGTAAGGCACAAGACCACTCATCAGGATTGGCCGGTTTAGGGTTTACTCGGTGGTGATGAAATATTACGAGTTTAGTTTTTAATTATATCAGCCAGTCTTTTCCCCAATAAGCTGTAAGAGTTAGATCAGAGGAGAGATCAGCTGCCAGGCATTCGCCCTTAAGATATTTGGAGGTGAACCTATACACTGTGCTATCATCTGAAGATATATTTACTAAGGATCTGACTTCTTGGGCAGATCGTTGGTATAAAGCAGAAAGAAGGTAGGTCCAAGGAACAATACTTGTGTGACACCAGCCTTGATTTCATGTTTCTCAGAAGATTGGCCATTAACGATGAACTTCATAGAAGACTTACTATTACTCAAGCACGGGAACCAATAATAATAATAATAATAATTATTATTATTATTATTATTATTATTATTATTTGGTACATTTGCATGTTTACATCATATGTTTGTGCGGCAAATCTTTTGCGCCCTCCTTAGTATTGTCGCAGATCCCAGCAATGCTCTTTTTGTTTTTAGTCTTAATTCTTTCTCAATTATTCCACTTTTACCTCTAGTATTTTGGGAATAATTCCAAGTGCATTATTTATTATGGAAAGACTCTACCTTATTAGCTACATATTCTGCAGTTCCTTTAACGCTCATATGAGGTCCTGGTATTTTGTATTTTTTCGTTTTCTTTTATTTGCAATCTGTTGATGCAGTCACATATCCAATGTGACAAACTTTTTCTTTCGTTTCACACAGAAATTAAATGCAGTCTTCCTGATTCGAGGGTGTATCATTTGAGACTTTTTTAATTTTCTAGGACGAAAATATTAGTAGTAGCTATTGTATTTTAATGCAGCTTTGGATAAGAGTTTCGTTTAAAAAATAATGCAATAATTACCTACGGCTACTGAGATTCCTTGCCGCCAAATATCTTGGAGGAATAAAGAGAGAAAGAAATACTAGTGAAATGTTTGAGAGTAATACTAACACATCATGATGACAACTCCACTGATAAAGTAACATTCTCCTCTTTTCATCAGCTCGGATCAGAATACCGACGCATTAACCTATTTTCATTTTATATACTTTACAATAACAACACCTTTTCAGAAGATTTTGGCCTCTTTCATTCAACATTAAAAGTCACTCGGACTGAGAAAAACGAAAAGGTGCAGAGGAAGAGTCGAAATTTATGTATACTACATTAAATAAGGTGAAAGAAACACACTCGTTCACCATTAGGGTTTACATTAAATAATAAGCTTTTCACTATCCTGGTTTACGGTCTGTGTGTGTGTGTGTGTGCGTGAACTGTTTTTGAAGATTCTCTTTCGACATTGAAAATATCATAATTATTATCATGACATGACTCATTTCATTACTGCCATTTATCTCAAAAAGTAACTATATATTTGTAAATAACTATATACGGTATATACACGTGTAACGCGCGATCTCGCGTATCGGGCGACCCCCAAATTTTCACTTATAAAAATGATTTTATCGCGTTATCTCGTGTATCCTGCAAGTTCCTTTTTTGATACACTAAATACAAAAGACTAACCTCTTTTCCTCTACCCTCTTTATCCCATCTTCTCGTTAAATAAGTTACAAAAGTAAAAGGGAATAATAAAAGTATCGTTAGTAACGCTAGACTCGTTGCGTAAACGCGTACAGCCATAATCAACCGAAAGAGACGAACAGCTAAACATCTTATAAACTTAGACAATGGAAAAGTGCATGTTCGGTGTTTTTTGTATTTTATAATACTTTTTTTTAAGCATTTCACCCCAAGCAAAGCGGGAGTGCCACTAGCATGCAAGGGAGTACAAAGAGTCGAAACAAGAGTAAAGAGGCGTGATAGAGGCAAAGATGAAGAGAAGGACGAGGAATTAGATCAAGACATCTGGTGATGTCGATTGACATTGCATTTGAATAATTGAAGATTATAGCTATCAGGGAAGCAAGTACGAGGAAGTGGGTACCACAGACGGGAAGTGCGAGGTATGAAGCTATTGGAGTAGAAGAGACGGCTACATTTAATAGTTTTGACAGTGAAGGGTGGGCTCGTCGGATTACCGTGAAAGTAATTGTAGAAAAGACAGGGAGAAGCGACGGCACGTCTGTGAGAAACTGACTATAGACAAGATGCCAGATCAAGACCAATAACATTGCATATCCGTCTCTGGATTTTGTCGAGAACCTTGAGACGAAAAGCGGGGCTCCATACCATGTATGGCAACAGTATTCCATGCAAGGTCGAATGGTTAATTTATAGATTTGAAGGATGGTTGCAGTCGAGAAAAATCTGGCGCGATACAGAGAACCAACTTTCCTTCCGGTTGATGTAGCTATTGATTCAATGTATTTGTTCCACCTCAGGTCAGCGGACAATATGAGATCAAGCAGTCGCAGAGAGGCGCTCTCGTGGAGTTGAGCATCAGATATTCTAATGGGGGGGGGGGCAGGGAAGGTTATCTGTGGTGGGTAAAAGAGAGCAGTTTTGTTTTTGAGGTATTAAAGTTTACCAGACATTTCTTGCCCCAGTCAACGACATACAATTAAGTAAAACATCAGTTTTTATCAAAATCATGTTTATTTTAAATACAGCTGTTCTTTTTTACCATAGTAAATGCATATATAGTTTGGTCAACGGCGTAGCCAGGGCCAGCAGTACATACGCTAATTTTAAATCTCGTGCATAATGTGACCCCCTTAAAATTAGCTTCAAAATTAGGTCTTCAAAAGTCACGTGATACGCTTATATATGACAATGAGTAAAACTTCTATTTTGTTCTCTTTCAACGTTGAACTTACATCATTAGGATTTATTTCAACAAAATCAACATTAGCGAAACAAAACGAGATTTATGATGTAGCTAAAGACCTTGATTTTTATTTTAATTGTATCGTTATACAAATAAAGACTTTGAATTTCAAGTAATTTCAATTCGTTTTTTTTTTTGTTTTTGTTTTTTTTCATTTATGTTTCTATTTATCTTAAGATTCCAAGCTAGTTAAGTAACATCAAGTGTTAAACGTCGGTCACTCGTTTGGTTTTTGTAGGTCATGTGACTTTCAGTGCATCTTCATATAAGTAAATTATGGTCATTATTTTTAGTATTATTAAAACGGCATTTTCCATTTCAAATATTTGACCACAAATGTATTCCGTTGTGCATAAGTGTGTTGCTTAATTTTAATTTCAAGTCTCTTTTTATGTCCTTGTGTGTTTTTCTTTAGTTTTCGGGATGTTTCGTTGTTTTACAACAAAAAAAAAACTTCCGCTTTGAAAATGGTGAAATTTAATCAAAAGCACCCGGGACGAAGAAAACTACGAACAATTCCTCCACAAATATTACCTTCAAAAAGAAAATTTGTAAATACGAGAAAACCTTAAAAACAAAAAACAAAAAACAAATATCCCTAGTCTGTCATACTCAACAAAACATGTATAAAAGAAGTGCTGCTGTCCAAATATACACATACATGCATACATACATATAGCAACAAAATAATGAATATTTCACCAAAGATTTTATAGACTCCGGAAAACACCACTTTCAAGATGAATAAAATGCATCAGACATGAGTCATACTGTCAGCGTAGGGTATTATGCATTTTTATTAATACATATATATGTGTGTGTGTGTATGTGCGGATGTATGTGTGTGTGTGTACATGATATATATATATATATATATATATATATATATATATATATATATATATATATATATAGCAGTAATATAATTCTTTGTATATTTCAGTATATAAACAATTACCTTTGTCGCTGTGTGATTTTTCAAATCTTTAATGACTTAAAATTTATGGTTTCATTTCGAATTTTTACTGATTTTACTGATATCGTTAAAGAAAGGGTAAAGCTCATAAAATGATCGAAGGCTAACATATCAAAATACGATCCATACGTCTAGTTGACGAAGTGTTTTGTGAAAATGTAAACTATTTCACAAAAGAGCCAGCTTCACGCAAAATAAGTTTCGGAATAAAATCATTTGAAGATTTGGAGATGAATTGTATTAAAAAAAAAAATCAATCAAATATTTTATGAAAAAAAAAAAAAAGTAAAAAATGAAAGAAATATACAAGACTTATTTGCTGAGGCAAAATTGCGCCCCTCTTCTGCACATGGCTGTTTCACAAAACCCGCATGATGTCTGAATGAAAAACCGAGCAATTAGCAACACAGACGACATTCTCGCCTTAATGGCGGCTCCATCCATTCTTTGACTGATTCGATAAACTTTTACACACACAAGAGAAGATTGAATGTGATTGGAAGAATGAAGTCGACTCACTTGAGTCTGCAAAAAATGTGATAAGAATGCACACATACACACACACACACTCGCACACACACACTCACACACACATACTCTATACCTATTTGTATACGGACAGTTGCTCGCGGGTGCGTCTTACGAACAGTAAATGAAAAAGAAAAACATCTTTTAAAATGATGCTCGATGTGTAAATGTGTATGAATGGGACTCTTCAAAATTTCTCTTCTCTCTCGCTCTCCACACGCGCACACACACATTCATATATATATATATATATATATATATATATATATATATATATATATATATATATATGAATGTGTGTGTATATATATATATATATATATATATATAGTTAAATTCCCAGATCAATTCTGTGGACAAGACAAATTGGTGTAAAATGACAATTGGAAAAAAGATCTTAGATTTTGCCGACGCGTTTCGTCTTCCGACTTTTTCAAGGCAAACATGAAATCGAAATGTTCTTGTTATAGTTACATTAAAAAATCCAAATTTAAAAAGATAGACGCTTCTGTCTAAGCCTTTTTTTGTGGATAATGTAAAATCTCTTACTATAAAGGGAATTTAATTTCGTCTACCGGCCTGAATATTTACGAAATCTTATTAAAGAAAAGATGCGCTACGGTCTCTCATAAGGGAACACAGGTTCGTATCCTGCCGGAGACTGCATATTTTTTCCAATAAGATTTCTCGAATATTCAGGCCGGTAGATGAAAATAAATAAATATACTGTTTAATAAATAAATGAAATGTCTTCTCAAATACGAGTATCCAAGAAAAATAAGGTTTACATAATAAAAATCTGTCGGATTTGTGAATAAAAAAAAAATCTATCCCTTTCCATATACATATGTGTGTGTGTGTGCTATCATTGCTCGACTTCGCGTACGAACATTTAGGAGGATTTTCATTATTCTTTTCCTCCGACGACTTGCAGAAGAGAAGTGAATAATGTCTCGATCAGCACCAGTGACAATTCATTTTCGAGAGTGGCATGCACATTACACTTTAAAGCAAATCTTGACGCACCTTGACCCGACTCGTTGGGATACGGAAAGCTCGTGGTCGCGAGTTTTGGCCAAATCTGCCATAAGAAAGATTCTAACAGCGCAAGGATGATGCATGCATGCAGATTGATGTGCTGATCATTGTTTTATCATATCAGATTATAGTTCATGTATTTATTAATTGATTTTTTTTTTCACTTAGAAATGTCTCTCAGGCCTTCCCTGCCTTACTCTGTTGTCAGTTCTTCCGGTTAGAAATCAGGTGACGTTCGCCAATGTATTGACATATTAATGAAGTAGTTTGTGGATTGAACAGCTGATAATACAAGATATTAGGTTGGTGCAAAAATAATGACGTAATAATGTCGTTTTTTGACGTTAAAAATACGTCAAAAAACGACATTATTACGTCATTATTTTTACACCAACGTAATAATATAATAATGATAATACATATTGATAAATAGTTATTTGGAACAGAGATTAACTTTGTTATTCGTCTTACTCGTTGCTTTAAGGAAATAAAAAGAATATCTGGGTGGAGAAAGACAATATAATAAATCTTAGAACAAAATGGACTAACGTTTATATTGTTGGCCATTGGTCAAATTTACATGAAGGGCAGTGATTTGGAAATTCCTATGACGCCAAGAAACTATGTCATGGGCGCCCGATGTAGTTGATAGTTCAACAGGAATTCCGTGTCGCCTCTCTCCGTTGCGTTGATCGGAGGCCAGTTTACTGAACAGTTATAGTCTTCGAGTTATCGGAGGCCAGTTTACTGAACAGTTATAGTCTTCGAGTTTTCATGATCATCCACCTTCGATGGCATTTATTCGATTTTCATCTGAAATTACTTATGTTCACTTCGTGCGAATAACCTTTGGAAAGACATGAATCAAATTCTCCCCGTATTCTAACATGTATCGCTAGATATGTTGATAAAATCACTCGTTACTGGTATGCCATAAAAGTTGATGGTAACAAAGTGAAAAATGGGAACTACCAACATGTGTCACTACGTTCGTAACCTTATAAGTCATTATTAGCTGAACTTTCACTGTGTGCTGTAATATAACTGAATTCAGTCCAATGAGAAGGATAATGTCGAAAGATAAAGATTTCTATTATAAAAATAGATTTTTTTCATAATTAAAAACGTTGTCCTAAGTATGAAGATAAACTATACTACATTTTTATTGTAAAATCACAAACAACACCTATTTATAGTAGAATTAACAAAAACACATTTTATACCAAAATAGGCAACAATACACTTTATCTGTAGTTGAAGGCATGCAATTGTATTCAAAATATTTAGTTATTATACATATATGATTAATGTACAATGTGCGCGCACGTGTGTGTGTGTGCGTGCGTGTGCGTGCATGTGTGTTTGTGCGTGCGTGTGTGCGTGCGTGTGCGTGTGTGTGCGTGTGTGTGTGCGTGTGTGTGTGTGTGTGATTTAATAGGTATGTGTGTGTGGCCAGTTCTCTTCAGACAGTGGCGGACACTTTGGTGCGAACTAGGCAAAATGTTTCTCCTGCCGCCCCCGAAAGCATTTATCAGCCCCATCGTCATCCTCTGTTTGTATTGTCTTAATGCTTCCTTGTTATCATCCGTCAAGCAGCGAGAATTTTCTCTCTTCCCATCGTTCCAGCCATTTTTTTCATTTTCTCTACCCCAACATTGCAGCCTCTTCTTATCGCCATACTGAGACAGATTTTAGGAGGAAAAAGTAGAGAAAAGAATTTGAATTAACCGATTTCTTGCCTTTAGTTTCACAACAATTCAAATGCTGTAAAGTCTAGATTTATTGGAGAATATAGGATTATTCATTTATAATAAACACTATGTATTAGGTTAGTGCAAAAATAATGACGTAATAATGTCGTTTTTTGACGTATTTTTTAACGTCAAAAAACGACATTATTACGTCATTATTTTTGCACCAACCTAATAATATTTATTACTTGTTCCATAGTGTTCTACAGTGCTTCTTAAGCATCCTTTTTTATTTTTTTATTTACTTATGATGGTTACATAAAGTTGAACGCATGTCTGAAAATCTTAATCAAATATTTGTGATCGAATGCCTTCAACCATAATTCTGTTTATTATCAAGATCAGAGAAAAGCTGTGGATGTTATTATTTTCTAATCTGTGAATAATTTTCATATTCGTTTAAGTATTATGATGACATCCCACAAGAGACCCATGTTACGTCAATGGACAAAGTTTATCAGTCTTGAATTACATTAACAATCCTACTTCCAAAAACCGATCAAGATTTTATGTAGTTTTTGGTTTCTTTATTTTATAAGTAATTCAATAATTTAACTCTAAGATTTTTAAAGTATTTTTATGTGAACAGCAGACGGATGTACTCGAAAACGAGTAGTCGTTATTATTATTATTATTATTATTATTATTATTATTATTATTATTATTATTATTGTTGTTGTTGTTGTTGTTATTATTATTATTATATGCAAGTTTATATGTATGAATGTATATAACATTTTATCAGAGATATTTCTATTGGCTTACTTTTTCATATATATATATATAAAGTGTAAAAGATTTATTTACCAAAATAACACAAAAATATCTTGAAATACTAAAGAGTAGATTTATTCAATAAAATCGCCATTGGTTTCTGCCACGACCTCCAGGCGACTACTAGACGGTTTCCTTGTTTAAGTTGGTGAATGCTGCCATAATCCTTGCCTTCAGTTCACTTTTTCTTTTACAAGGAGTTTTGTTGCTGCGTCCCATACATAATAATCAAATGGGTTGTAGTCTGAGGAGTTTGTCAGACAGCCAAGACTGGGTTCTTCTGCTTGTGTGGCATGAGTCAGTCTTGTTGCTAGACATAGAGACTTCCATCAGCCACCCTCTTATGCAAGCGTCCGTGTTGAGTCTGAGGCCCTGTGGGAAGATAAATTGAGGCATAACGACGCCATCACTAGTAATCACACCAGCCTCCTTCGTAATCACCATTAGACTCCTCCAACTCTTTTCGAATCCTCTGCACTGTCCTCAAGTTGACACCCAAACACTGAAATGTTTGTATTGGGGTTTCCGACACGAATGCCAACATGCCGTTTGCAAATTTCTGGTTGCGTGAATTGCATCATGGTGTTTTTTTTTTTCTCATAGACAGTGCCCAACTGACCCTACTATACTGTGCAGTCGACAAAGTCAAAAACAAACAATGCGCATGCGTGAAATTAAAAATATAAAATGCCGATACCCAGCATACCTTGTATGTATGTATTTTATATCTTAAATATGTCTCACTCCATGTTTCTTTCTTTTTCAGTCTGTTTATATTTACCTACTTTCTTCTCTCTTTTATTTCTTTATATAGAAATCTCTTCAATTCTCTTCAAACAATAAATGAATCCATTTTCAGCATGTAAAGAAATGTCAAAACCAGTGAGCACATTTTAAATGCATCTACACAAAAAAAAGGGTGAAACACAATAGTTCAGAAGATACAAGGTGATTATTATGAAAAAGAGAGCGGAAATTACACGAAGTAATGTGATCATTTTGAAATATTATTTATAAATTTACATAATAATATTATTTACATTGTGAAACTGTGTCTTCGATTCTAAAAAAATTTGAAAAATATAACTCTCCACTCCACTTAAACATTCACACACATTACAATTTTCTTAATATTTTTATATTCCATCCTGAAAAGTCAGTGGCTAAATATGGGTCGTAGTGAGTATATTTTATTCTTACAATTTTGACTTTACATCGGTTTAATTTTCGTGCAGGCAGCAGAGTTTGAGCCATTAACGAACTAGTATGATGTAAGATAAAACAGCAACTAGTATGATGTAAGATAAGACAGCAAAACTAAAGGGTTTTCAACCAATTTAAGTAGGTAAGAATATACATTGGAAATAAACGCGTAGACTCGTGTATGTTCAATATATATAAATATAAGAGTGTGTATATATATATATATATATATATATATATATATATGCGTATAGATTCCTATTCACGCATATAAATTTATAAATTATAGATATATGCATATGTATTTACATGTACATTTAGGCATAGCCATATGTATATATTTTGTAATTTATTTTGTGTTTATGAGGGGAGGGTGAAAGTGATCGGTTCGACCTTTTTCACAAAACTTGACCAAATGTCCAAGTCCCTTTTTTATTATTCATTTCACCTACGCAACCTAAACTTCACCACTACACACACACACATACATACATATATAATATATATATATATATATATATATATATATATATATATATATATATATATATATATATATATATATAAGTAAACATAGAAGTCAACACTAAGAGGCGAGAGACCGTTTCATGCTATACACAATCGCCTGACTATTTCGTCTAGCATGAAACAGACTGTCGCCTCTAAGTGTTGACTTCTATGTTTACTTTTATATTTACACACGCTCTATCTCTGATATTGAGCACTTTATCCCTTAAATATAGCACACCTTAAGACTATATTTCTTCATATATATATATATATATCGGCTACCCCGAATGTGCTATCACAAGTACCACTAAACGTAAAATTGTTAAGTTCAATGGAGTTAATGGATTTGGTTCCCTCCCCCCATAAGTGTCCCTGTATCTTTTAGACTACCGTGGATTGCTCCCGTGAGTTAAGGATACGCCGAGAAAATATCTTCTTCTATCAAACGGTGTTTTAATTATTGGTTCGGAATATTTTTTTCTACCAGAATGGCTTTTCCCTCTGGCCGTAAGAATCTCTTGCCTGCTCATCAGCAGAGTTTAGTTGTTTATCAGTATAAATGTCGGTGTGAGATCGGCTATGTGGTTAAGACTATCCAGCGGTTATGGGTTAGGATGGGTTAGGATCATTTATTGAATTCTGCTACTTGCTGAACGGACTATTCCGCTGAGTTTTTCTCCGTCTTGCACAGGGCACGGAACTGACATCACCTTCACATCTCCATTGTTATTAATATACGTCCGGCCTTGTGTAGGAAGAGAGAATTGAAACATAAGTTAACCCTTTTCGGGAAAATCTATCATCAATTCAACGCCAAACTAGGAAAATAATTTGTGTGTGTGTGTGTGTCTTCCTTCCCCCTGATTTGGTATATTTTAACATCGGTTGTTGAAAATAATTTTTCTTTTCAATCATTTATTTGCCGACGATATTTTTTCTGAAGATTTGTCCGCCGAAAAGTGCCTAAATCTTAATCGTTGGGATACTTTGGAATATGAATAAAATATGATCCCTTTTTTTAAAGATTATCCTGTCCTGTTGTGGCAGTAATAACCTGTTTAAATATACATACATACATAGATACATATATATATATATATATATATATATATATATATATATATATATATATATATATATATATATATATATGTATGTGTGTGTGTGTGTGTGTATGTATTCATATGGTGCAATATCGTCTTTGATCTGTTCTTCTCTCTATCTTCAAGCCATTCTCAGTAATACTATAATGTGTTTGCTTTAATTTCGTCATGAATACCTATTTTGGTTTCCTAAAAGAATAATCGGATATAGCCGATTCTTCCAATAATTATGGATATGACCATTTACTCTTAATTTCCAGAATTTCCTATTCCGTTGTTATTATTTTTACCCATCCTCCTTGCAGCAATCACATGGCATTCCTCAACTTTACAAGTTTTCTCATTTAATACACTTTTACTCTGAATCACCTTTACCAGCTGTTTATGTTGTACTCATATTTTCTTTATATTTTTTCACCCTAAATTTAAACAGAAGGCCAGAGAATTCCGCGGCCAAAGCCTAGACCCAAAATTATGTATTTCGAATATATATATATATATGTATGTAAGCAAATATATGGATATAGATCCGACAGTATGAAGAAAAATATACGGAAAAAACAAACAAAAATCCTTATATGCAATTATGCTGTTTTAATGTTAATATAATGTCAACGTCGGACGTTTCGTTCTAATAAACCATCTTCAGGACATATTCATAAAATATAATTAACATTATCAATTCAACATGACAAAGACGATGGACATAAGAACAAGACTTATCCAAACTGATAACTGAAAGTTTTATATGATCAGCGTTCCGTTTAAACATGGTCACGTTGTCGTCACGGAACGCTGATCATATAAAACTTTCAGTTATCTATTTGGATAAGTCTTCTTCTTATGTCCATCGTCTTTGTCATGTTGAATTGATAATGTTAATTATATTTTATGAATATGTCCTGAAGGTGGTTTATTAGACCGAAACGTCCGACGTTGACATTATATTAACATTAAAACAGCATAATTGCATATAAGGATTTTTGTTTGTTTTTTCCGTATATTTTTCTTCATATATATATATATATATATATATATATATATATATATATATATATATATATACTATTTACATGTCGTCTTCATCTTTGTTGCCATATTTATCACCGTTTCGGCCATTGTACGCTCCGGACATCTTCAGGTGGTTGGAATGTCAAACTGAACCCTTTGGTAGACTGTTCTAGTTCCACGTGCCATGTCTAATGGATGTCAGTTATCTCCTGTTAATTCCCACCATTAGTTCTCCACCGCCTTAACCAGGTATTGAACTCACTAATGCCTTTATCCAATGCGCCATGTGTCCTTAAGGACTTCTGTGTATGAATTTCTGGGACTTATAAATTTAATGTCTTCAGCAGCCATTTTTACTAGTGCTCATATTTGCTGTTATCATTTTATGTTTTTTAACAGAGCTCATATTGCAATTTTCTTTATTATTATTTCTTTTCTTTGGCACTCCTTATTACTGGTTCCCATATTGTATTCATTTCTATGCTTGGTCGGCTCAGGAGATTTTTGTGGCCTAGCATGGCACGTGGAACTAGAATAGTCTAACCCAACGAGTGAAATAAAGGGTTCAGTTTGACATTCCAACCACATGAAGAAGGTTGGAGCGTACAACGGCCGAAACGTTGTGATAAATATGGCAACAAAGATGATAGTCCGAACAATGTAAATAGTATACATAATACCTCATCTCAGAAATATAAACAGAGAGCGAGAGAGAGAGAGAGAGAAAGAATAATATATAGAATATGACACTCAGTTAAGCAATACTTCTTTTTTATTTAATCTCAATTTAAATTTTTCTGTGCTGTTCCCTGTTTTTGTATGTTTAATTCGGAAAAACCCTTTGCAGCATCATTTTTGAGAGGTTTAGATCTATTCATTTAAACATAAACAATTTTGAAAGAAAACTTCTAATATCAAAGACAACCTAAATTTAAACTTTGTAAATCCCGCAAAACATGTTTTTCTCAATAGGATTTGTATAACAACAAAAATAATAATAACAGCAAGGATACCAAAACAATACATAAATACCAAGATTAATAATAAACAAAAGAAATCCGACTGACATATTTGCATTAGCCTCGTTTTCGTTTACAGAGAGACTTGATTTTCTCCATCTGTACCGGTAGGTGTCTCTTACACTGAATATATATATATATATATATATATATATATATATATATATATATATATATATATATATATATATATTTAAAATTTTAGCAGTTGAATTCATTTTTTAACTTTTTGTTGTTTGATTTATTTTTACTTATTTTTTTATATGTATACGATTTTTTCTGTTGTTTCTGTTTACCATGTATAGCCACACCCAATTATACCTCATTTCCACTCCTCCCTTTCTTATAAACATACACATACACAGATGGGCGCACTTTCCAACCAACATATTTGTGCAGAAAGACAAACATGCACATACTACTCTGATATATATATATATATATATATATATATATATATATATATATATATATATATATATATATATATATATATATATATATATATGCTAACTGTTTAATATTATCAAGCATAATTTTATAAATCTTTTCCTTAGTAGCCATTAAATATGTGTGTGCATTACAACACGAACAGTGTAGTTTGAGATGGGGCAATGGGTTGATGTGAGTGCTATCCACATATGCATGTTTCCCAGAATTACCAGAAAATAAGATAGATAGATAGATAGATAGATAGATATATAGATATATAGATAGATAGATAGATAGATAGATAGATAGATAGATAGATAGATAGATAGATAATTATTCTGATATGTTTATACTGACTCAGCCTGTATTTCTAGCATTTATTAACACTAGATTTAAACCGAGCCACCAACCTCCGGCATATTATTTATATGTGAAACCTTGACCATTTTTTCTTTTTTTTTTTTCTTATTCCTCTTCTTCTTCTTCTTCTTCTTCTTCTTCTTCTTCTTATTATTATTATTATTATTATTATTATTATTATTATTATTATTTATATATATATATATATATATATATATATATATATATATGTGTGTGTGTGTGTGTGTATGTATGTATTCAATTCAAAATTTTGAAAACTGTGCCGAATCTTGTCACGCGCCAAAAATATAATTGGATTTGTGAGAACAATGAATAATGTCAAGAAGCACAATTTTCGAATTCTCTTTAATGACAAAATCTAATGACAAAATCGATTCGTGGGAAATTTGACAGTTAAGTATATAAAGGTATTTGCTAAGTTTAACTTAATCTGGTACAAACCCACAAATTGTTGGACGTGATGTCAGTGACCATTGAACTCACTACAATATTAATCTCTCGAAATAGCTGGATAATCATTACCCACTGGTGGTGTACTCTACTCTATCTTGTGAAATTTAAATGAATCTATACAACCATCTTAAAATAAAAAAGAAACCGAAAAGAAAAATAGCTTTATATTCTTTTACACTATTTAGTTGGACGATTGATTGTTTAAGGAAATGTAACAAATTTGTTAGAGAATGCTCGTGTAAATTTAACTGAATCTGTGGCACGTAACAAAATATTGTCCATTTCCTTTGAGTTTTAAATTTTTTCTTTTCCCAGAATGTTTTATTGAATCAGATTTATTTTTTGCAATTGTTACAAAACTATTTTTTCGTATCGTGTTTTATTACAGATTTTGTTTCATCTTAGAGGATTTTTATCAAATCGTGAACCTAGTTTAAGAGAAATCCAGAAAGTCTTTCGCAATTGTTATTTCCGCCCTCACAGCAACAACTGATGGTTTGCACTGAGTGATAGCAAATATCCTCTATAATCCAGAATTTAGTATCCTTGCTATTTTCAGCATTGGCACTTTTGTCATTAAGGGAACGGGTTTTTTTTGCTTATGAGTTTCTTTATGCAATAAAATAGGAAAAATGTGTTAGCTGAAATGTCAAGGATCCATTAGTAAAGTGCAGAGCAGAGTTTCCTCAAAGGTTTACATTTTTATCTCGTTTTTTCGTTAATATACATACGTATTATCAGCCCTTCGAATATATATCTTAAATTTGGCAAAATTATAGAGAATTTTATTTTCTTAGTGAGTCATGTAGTATCAAAATACTAGGCGACCCGATTTTTACAGTCAATTTGTGTGTAAATGTTACAAAATAATACTTGTCATAAAAGTACTTGTGCCTTAAAAACTTACATAAAATTGTGGGTTTAATATGAGCAGATGTAAGCGAAGAAAGTTTATATACAATTTGCATTACTATAGTTTTTGTGCCAGGGACATTAGTAAAGAGACGTTCAGTCTTTAATGAAGCTAAAGTTTCGTTATTATATTCGGAAATAAGCATACTAATGAATTTGGTCTGAGATGGGAACAGACTACGAGAAATAAAAAAAGAAATTGTTTTCATAACTAATTTACAAAAAGAACTGTTTATATTGGTAGTGTTTGGTGTTTGTGTGTGTGTCTGTGTGTGTGTGAAATTCAAATAGAACTCAAATATCTATTTATATAATTCCCATCTACGTGCGTGTGTGCACACACGTGGAAGTATCCTGACATAGCCGAAAATTAATAATGGAATCGTCTATGTGAAATAGGTTAACATAGATAAGAAAAAAGAACAAGGTTGGATATTAACGAAGATGAGAATAAAATTGCGTTTCAGAAACGGGACTCTCAGCATTTGAAAAGTCAGTGAATGTTAGTGTATGAGAAAAAAAGTAAGTATCAACTCCTTATGGGTCATTTAATAACGAAATTTAATTTTCTTATGAGCTTTGAAGTAATAAAAATATGACATATGTTATTCTGCCTTCACAGCTGAATGCATGGTAGATGATACTCAGCTTTTTTATGTATGTTTGTGTGGACATAATTACAAGGAGCGGTGATATGTGCGATTTATATTGTAGTTTTCTTGAAGCTATATTTTAGGATAAATTTTCAGAATTTTCAGAAATTGTAGGATAGGATGCGGATTAATAACATGAAAGAATTCCTTTCATGTTGGTCGTTTTGTTCATCGATCTTCCTTAGCGGCATATCAACATCTCTATGCATTATTTAACGCCGAAATTTAAATATTTTGAACATAGCTTCAACTAAATATATTTTGATGGCTTCAATTAAACATATTTTGATGGCTTCAACTAAATATATTTTGATGGCTTCAATTAAATATATTTTGAACGCAACTGTATGTATTCAACTACAAATAAATCATTTTACAATAGTTATTGTTGATAATGTTTTTATATAAATTTATATTGTTGGTATTTTGTTTATAAATAAAAATGAATTTTATACTTTCATAGTTTTTTTTTTTTTGGGGGGGGGTCACTATTTGGCCATAGCTGGGACCCTAACAGGTGCTACCACTCCGGGTGAGGGTGGACCTGGGAACAACAGTAATTAAGAGGTGATTCCACGATCCTCAAAACCTCCAATTTCCCGATCTGAGGCCTTACTAACGGATGTAGTATAGTCATACTCAGGACTTGAGTAAGTGAGTGAATGAGTTAGTGGGTAGTTGAGTTAGTTAGCGAATGAGTTATATATATATATATATATATATATATATATATATATATATATATATATATATATATATAACACTTTTAATAATATATATTTATTCCTACCTATTAGAACAAGTAATCGAACTAACTTAAAAGTAGAGATGGAGACAAAAGTCAGAGTAAACCAAGGAATTCCTATTTCTTCACAACGAATATTGAACTTAAAGAATTATAACAATAAATAAAATTTTAAAATCTTATCTTAGACAGAACTTCCGATACAATGACGGCATTATAACTTTTAAAACAGTATCTATATCCATCAATTTATAATTAAAAAATCAATCTAGCAAAAATATCTGGCTATATAATATTCAGTTTATTTTCTAAAATAATTTTGTCATAGAAATTTAAATGTATCCGTTAATCTTTTCACATGTAACAAATATCTAATTTGGTTTGAAGATAGAACCTAAACTGAGACCCTGAAATGTTTAATCTCTTCTATATTCGCACTGCTTATACTTTCCGTATAACACACACATACACACACACATATATATATGTGTGTGTGTGTGTGTGTGCGTGCGTGTGTGTGTGGACAAAGAGAAGAAGAAGAAGAAGAAGAAGAGGACTTAGTAAAAGAAATGGCGGTGTGTATAGTGCGACTGGGAATATTTTTCATTTATGGTAGAACCAAATCACGGAGTCAGTAGTGCAAACATAAACCCCTACTTCAGCTTGAGGGAGGGCGGTAATGGACGGGTTTCATTTATCTTCTTTTCCCGATCGGTAAGATCACAGGTAATATCACAAGCAAACGGTATCTAAATAAGGTTTAACCATTGAAAAAACAAAAATGGTGGATGCTTTTGATAATTCCCCACTCCTATCATGTCTGCAAAAAGCCCATTAATCCGGTTGTGTATTATATATTTGTTTTAGTGATTTAAAAAAAAAATTTTACCTCCTTTTTTATTGGTTTGATTTTATTACTTTACACCTGAAACCTTTAGGTACAAGTTTTGGAGATCAAGTTTTGTGAAATTTTCAAGTAATTTACAGAAACTTCAAATTCTTCTTAAGTGCTGTCACCTATATATTCATTAAATTTGTGTTTCGTTTGGCACGAGTCTAATTCATAATATTGGTATTTCTATTTATTTTGCCATCAATATATCCGTCGAACTTATACGATAATTCTTATCTTTTCAGCTTCAACTATTCTTTTCCATCGATACTTCAGTCAGGGTCTCATTTTAATTTTTACCATTTCAGTTCCAACTATACATTTCCATCGATATCTCTGCCAGAGTAAATACATTAATTTTTCAGTTTCAACTAATCTTATCCATCAATATTTACGGGTTGCGAGAGTCAAATTGTCGCCACGTTATATATATATTTTATTTCGCCCATACACATTGTTTGATTTTGATTTTGTTGACTGCACAATATATTAGAGCCAGATGAGAACCGTATGTGAGAAAAAAAAAAAACACCAAGACGCAAATCAATCTGTCGGAAATTTTGGATGGAATATAATTTTTTTTTTTTTAAATTGTGATGTGTGTGAATGTTTAAGTGGAGTGGAGAGTTATATTTTTCAAATTTTTTTAGAATCGAAGACACAGTTTCACAATGTAAATAATATTATTATGTAAATTTATAAATAATATTTCAAAATGATCACATTACTTCATATAATTTCCACTCTCTTTTTCATAATAATCACCTTGTATCTTCTGAACTATTGTGTTTCACCCTTTTTTTGTGTAGATGCATTTAAAATGTGCTCACTGGTTTTGACATTTCTTTACATGCTGAAAATGGATTCATTTATTGTTTGAAGAGAATTGAAGAGATTTCTATATAAAGAAATAAAAGAGAGAAGAAAGTAGGTAAATATAAACAGACTGAAAAAGAAAGAAACATGGAGTGAGACATATTTAAGATATAAAATACATACATACAGGGTATGCTGGGTATCGGCATTTTATATTTTTAATTTCACGCATGCGCATTGTTTGTTTTTGACTTTGTCGACTGCACAGTATAGTAGGGTCAGTTGGGCACTGTCTGTGAGAAAAAAAAACACCATGATGCAATTCACTCCACCAGAAATTTGGAAACGGCATGCTGTACTGCTTGGCATTCGCGCCGGAAGCTCCAATACGAACATTTCAGTGTGTTTGGGTGTCAATCTGAGAACAGTACGGAGGATGCTGTAACTCACTCACCCCAAATATACCGAGAGTGATGAAAACCATACTGTTTGGAGTGATCACTAGTGATGGCGACGTTATGCCTCCAGTCATCTTTCCACGGGGACTCAGACTCAACACTGGGTCAAGACGGTGGCTTCTGGGAGACCCTATATTTAGCAACAGAACTCTGCACCATGTCACACAAGCAAGAGAACCTAGCCATGACTGTCAGACAATTTCCGCAACCACATCACCCCTTAACATCTGACCACCTAACTGCCGAGACTTACAAACTCCTGGATTATTGTGTGGGGCGCTTTTGAGCGAGAGATCAACAAAATTCCTTGTAACACCAAAGATGAACTGAAGACAAGGGTTATGGCAGCATTCACCAACTTAAACAAGGAGACAGTCAAGAAGAGATGCAGGCGATTCCAAGGTCTTCTGGAGTCCATAGTTGAAATCAATGGCGATTTTATTGAATAAATTTACTCTTTAGTATTTCAAGATATTTTTGAGCAATTTTGGTAAAGACATCAGCAAAAATGAGATGTCATTGTTATTTTCATTTTAGCATAATTTAGACAATTTATCCATCGCACACCGGAAGAAGTCGGGGACATGCGTTAATTGTCAACCTTTTCAATTTAAACCATTGTCCACCAATATTTATGTTATTGTCACTCGTTAATTCGTATCCTTTCAGTTTAAACCCCATTCTTTCCATCACTATTTCTGCTTGGGTCATAAGGTAATTCTTATCCTTTCAACTTCAAACATTATAGTTAATGAATATTTTCGTCGGTGTCATACGTTAATCCTTATCCTATCAATTTCAGTTATTCTTTTCCATAATAGTTTCGATTGGATCATAACTTAATTCTTATCAAGTTAATTTCAAACATTCACCTCCATCAATATTTCCGTCGGTGTCATTAGTTCATTTTTCATTCATTTTCAGCTATTTTTTTCCATCATCTTTGTCAGGGCCATACGTTAATTCTTATCCTTTCATTTTCAAAGATGTCTTCCATCAATATTTTAATCGATGTCACACGTTAATTCTTATCCATTCAAATTTGGCTATTCTTTTCCATCATTCTATCCGTCGGAGCCATACATTAATTCTTGTTTTTCCCCTTTCAGCCATTATTTTCCGTCATTATTTCTGTCGATGTTCATTCTTATCTTTACAATTCCAAACATTTTTCCGTCAATATATCTGTCGGTTTCATACGTTAATTCTTATGCGTTCATTTTCAGCCATCCTTTTCCATTATTATTCTCGTCCCGGTCATTCGTTAATTCTTATTCATTCAATTTCAGCCATTCTTTGCCATCAATATTTCCGTTGGTGACATACGATAATTCTAATGCTTTCAGTTTTTTTTTTTCCCGTCTGTGTCATACACTAATTCTTATGATTTCAATTTTAAATATTTTTCCCTCAATATTTCCATCAGTGTCAAACATTAATTCTTATCCTTTGAATTTAAAATATCCTCTTCTCCAACACTATTTCCGTCGCTATCATACGTTGGCATCCTTTCAGTTTCATCTATTCTTTTTTGTCATTTTCGATCCTTAATTAAAATCTTTTTATTTTCATTTTTTCCTTTACTATCGATACGCTTCACAATATATTTTATTAATTCTTACATCTTTTATTTTCCATCAATAACCTTTCATTAATTCCTGCCAAAATCAGTCATTGTTACTAGCAATATTTCTGACATGGGCTTCCATTCATTTCAACTCTGCAATTCAGTTTTTTCCTTCATCAATATTACATACAATGTGTTTTCATAAATACTTACCATTTTAAACTTCCGTCATCTTTATTCATTAAGTTCTCTCCCTTTATTCTCAATTTCCCTTTAACATCAATATTCATATGTTCTTTATTTCTTAATTCCTATATATTCGTTTCTATTATTCCTTAGCATCCCGTCATTATTTTTGATTTTTTATTTTTCTTAGCTGTCAATACTTCCGCTAACGGTTTTAAATTACTACTCATTTATTTTCAATTATTTCCCTTATTGTATTCCATAAATTCTCATATTTTTGATTCAAGATTTTTATCACTGATATTTTTGTCAATGATCTTTCATTAATTTCTACATTTTCTTTCAGCTTTTCTTCGCCATCAATATTGTCGTCAACATTCTTAAATTAATCTCCAATAGTTTTTATTCCAATGTTTACCATAAATGCCTCAATAAAGTTCTTTTTCTTCGTACACTTTTTTTAAAAAATAATATTTTCGAAACTTTTGAGACTCCATTTCCTTTGACTGAAAGATTTCCTCAGATCGACTTTTCCAAACACCAATTCTCTCAGTATCATTATGCAAATTCAAGAACCAGCGCTATGTTAACTGATTTCATCCCAGAAAATCTCTCACATTTCGCATATAGCTATTCTCGCCCTTCTATGACGTTATATTTGTTTTTCTCACGTGAATGTAGTCGGCAGCGCACGTTACTGTCGGAAAAAACAAAAATCCAGCAATATGACAGACACATGTCTCTAATTTTTTTCGTTTATTCTTACCTAAGCAAGTTGCCTTAATGCTGCGAAATCTATTAATAGTACGTGACTTCAACGTGCGTAACGCTAACTTCCCACGAAAGAATTTTTCAAGACTCCCCTAATTTATTTCAGTTGCGATAGAAAACAATAATGTTCAAAATCATATGAAACAAGATCAAGTTTTAAATAATGTTGAATAAACTTGCCACAACCAGTATTTAGCCAACTGCAATTTCATGGCATCTTTTCCCGAGATGATTGTAAAAATGATCAAATTTATTGAGTCAAATCGAAAAGCAATGTAAGACTGAAAAAATATTTTCCACTGGGAATATCTTATTTCCTGAAGTTGTTGAACTTCAAATATGATAGAGATTTTTTTTTATCTTTATAAATTTTGAAATGTGTCGGCGTGGATTTAAAACTGAAATTTATTTGTTCTTCGATTGATTATTGTATTTCTATTCAAAGCATTCCAAGTAATCTTCAATTTTTACAGTTCCTTGTCAAGAATTTTATTCTCTTCATTTTAGCTGAGAATTTTTCAACCACTTATATATATATATATATATATATATATATATATATATATATATATATATATATATACACCATTATTTATTAATTTGTTTTATATAACGTATTTTTAATAAGCGTTTCATTCTATTCCTAGTTTGAAAAAACGTCTTGTTAAACTTACCAGAGATCATGAAAGTTTGTCTAAGAAGGATAATAAATTAATTTTAGGACAAAACGAGATATCCTGCGACAAGGACAGCGAAACAAAAACGGTCTACCTCTTTAGATTAAACAAAGTGTTCAGTTTGAAACTACCTGAAGGTTATCCGAATCGATAGATGTCTAAAGAAGGCTAAAGAAGACAAGAATCAAAACGTTGTGATAATAACAATAAAGAACTTTAGCCACGCACTAAAATTTTAATTTATTATTATTATTATTATTATTATTATTATTATTATTATTATTACTTCATGCCTGTCCATATTCACCCCATCTCTCTGGAGGTTATTGATGGACACTGAGTGAGCGTAATTTTCTACAAATCTCCACCCATCATCTCCAGTCCTAAACACCAATCATCTGACGAGAACAAGCTAATACGTAGAAACCCGGTGCGAATGTAGCGAGTGAACTCTGGAAAAGAATGAAAATAAACGTAAATGTTGTTAATTGTGCAGTTGACTGCCATTCGATTGTACAAAATATGCTCATTTACGTTAAGACAAAACCCCCCAAATCCTCTAAGACTTGGAGATTCAAAAGAATCCCCATAAGACCAGATACCGCCGTTGAATACACAGTGACGCTGAGCTATAAATTTAAATGGTTTAAATTTTTGGTGTCCATTGTATCAAGATGCATAACCTAGCTAACCTTATTTGGTTTTCAATCGTATTTGTTTTTATTTCTATAACTATTGTTTAAAATATTGTATTAACATTAGTTTTGAAAGAAGGAGATCATCATTATATAAATAAATAATTAACATTTCAATTATAAAATATTTTAATATGTTTTTTATTTTACTGCTGAATTTCCGGAATTTTTGCATAATAATAATATTTTTCTCTTTTTCTTTTCAGGCAGTTAAAGACAACATGGTGACTGAATGTAAATGTCACGGTGTTTCTGGCTCATGCACAATGAAGACGTGCTGGACAACACTACGGCCTTTCCGTATGATAGGTAATCACTTGATGCGTAAGTATCAGACGGCCAGACTGACCAGGGTCATTCGAGGCAGCCGCACACTACGACCGATCTTCTTAATTCTGAAGAAGTCCAAGAGGCAAAATCGGAAACCCCGGCGGAGTGATTTGGTCTGTCTGGAAAGATCGCCCAACTATTGTGACTACGACGAGCGGACTGGCTCACTAGGCACGGTCGGAAGGAAGTGCCTCCGCGAATCAAAAGAAACCATAGGCTGTGACTTGATGTGCTGCGGCCGCGGTTATAATACACATCAGTACACCGTGACGGTGCAATGCGGCTGCAAGTTTTACTGGTGCTGCTACGTCCGCTGTGAAAAGTGCAGCAATAAGACGGAGGAGTACACGTGTAAATAAAGTTCCACACAAAAGAAATAAACAAAGAAAAAAAGAAAGAAAGAAAGAAACTAAAAGGAAAAAGGAAAAGGAAAAATACAAGGAAACGTTAAACAATAAAATAAAAAACAGAAATAAAAAGGATCTGTTATGGCGCCATAAGCTGTTCCATGATTGCTCCTGCACTGTGTGTGTGTATATACACACATAGTCACAAACACATAAACATACACACACACGCACACACACATATATAGGAGGTTCTGCCCCAAATATGAGGGAATTTGACTGTGAATTGAAACATTTACAGGTCTTTTGGGTTTGAATTAGCACATACGCACGCACACACACAGACACACACACACACACACACACACACATATATATATATATATATATATATATATATATATATATATATATATATATATAAAATAAGAACAGTAATAAAGAAGCAATTAAATAATGATCGTAATATTCTTATAGTTAAGCAATTCCCAAAATATTCATATCTTTCATAAAACCATCTTTGTTCATGCCTGCACGCATCTGGCTAATTAATTGCATCTCAAGCTGCTTTTGTTTACTTGATATTCAACAGATGCCATTCAACATACACACACACGTATAGATGTTAGTACGAATTAAATGAATTTAAAAGCATATGTAGGTGCAAATGAATAATTACCAATGGATGATGCTGCCTCTTCAATTGTTCATAAAAAAAAATATTTCTCATTTTAAATTACTCACATGCGTGACCAACCATTAGCAACGCCCTTTTTGTGGAATGCGTTCATTTAGACATACTTCTACATCAAAAACACTTTCATCACTTTCATATTTGGAGTTAAGAAAACGCAGGTCAACACATTTCCCACCATTCTATTTGTATTTTAATAGGCAGGTATCTTCCTCTACCAATTTGATTATGGCAAAGGCCTGCACGGCATGATATTTAAATACACACACGTGCTCACACGTGCTCACGCGCGCGCACAGACACACACACATGTTAAATATATGTGTTTTGTGTGCGTGTATGTGTGCGTGTGTGTGTGCGCGCGTGTGGTATAAATCAATTAAAGGCTACGAACAAAGAATTTTTAAACAAATTTTAT
>OZ010587.1:38630338-38695338 GCA_963932145.1 Acanthosepion lycidas
CGTATTTTCTGTTTTCATTCTAATCGTCTGGTCCTGAGCTGCAATTAGCAATCCAACTGTTTCCTTTTTCAGATTACTGTTGTTGTTGTTGTTACTATTATTATTATTATTATTATTATTATTATTATTATTATTATTGAGCGATAGAGCACGCCAACAACGAGACACTACGGTACAAATATTATCAGCCAAATATGCCTCCTTATGACACTGAGGGGTAAAAAATGCACATGCATCAAAGGTAAATGTGCGCGATATGGTGACAGCGCATAATTTGAAGTTGGGGCCCAGTTAGAAATTATCTTTAAATCGGATAATCTATTCCGCTCACGCTGTCTCTTCGATTGAGGATGTTCCCAAGTATCTGCTTGACTGCATCATCCTTCAAACTTTAAGAAAAACAATGTTCTCGACAACCAGCTAAGATGCTCCCCCCACTACTCCCGCTCATGAACAGAAATGCACTGTACGTCAGCCCCCAATATAGACATGCCCAACTGGTTGAGGTTTGGCAACTGATAAGCAAACCTGTGATAGTGAACGGGATATTGACTGTAGCCAATCTTAATTCTCCAAGACAAAACATGTACATTTTAACATCTCCAAACAGTTTCGTTCAGGCATTATAAGAGTCATACATGGCATAAGGATGTGGACATTGATTATTATTTCCTTCTCTTATTTCACACGTTTTTTTTTTTTTCCTTTACATTTGAAGGTCTTGCATTATGAGTGTTCTCCATCAAGCCTTACAAACTCAGACAAATAGCGCCTTTCTGGAACTATACTTCTTCTTCTTCTTCTTCTTCTTCTTCTTCTTATTATTATTATTATTATTATTATTATTATTATTATTATTATTATTATATACTCGTTGAGGTTTCAACCGTGCAGTATGTGGTAGCTCTTACTGGAGATCAAGTGACAGCAAGTTTTGTTTTCTCCACAGTTGCAGAATTATTTCATTTATCAAGTAAGGTCCTGGTAATTTTCTCAGTTTTTCAGTTTCATTTGAAGCAGGGGGTCATCTACTAACAAATCAGCTTTTTGTTTATTCCTTGTAGATATTTTTGTTTATATTATAAAATTCCAATTAATTTTTTCTTTTTGGTGCTTTCTGTAAGGTTAATTATTTCTTATACTAAAATTCACTCAATACAAGACTCAAGTGTCACTCATGGTAGAGGCTTACTTAATGAAGTTTGTGATATTAATGTGAGAGGAGGTAGAAGGAAGTTAAAATTATAAATTTGTGGAGAATAGATAACGTTTGACCTTGACTTGAAGCGGTTAAGAATATAGTGTTTAAGTAAGCATCCACGTGGGAGTTTGTTCCACAAAGTACCAGTTCTCGGAGAAAGGCAGTCTGTGGAAATGTCTTTACAAATGGAATATGGAGGAAATATGAATGATTTGACTCTGTGAAAGTAGCATGTCAAGTCTTAGCAGTAACTGTTTGAATTGAAAAAAAATGGCACGGAAATGGCCATAGTGTAGCGAAAGACTTGCGAAGTCGCGTCTGTGGGCGTAAAAAGCTGTAGTGGAAAATAAATCACCCCTCTCCCTATAAGATAGCAAAAACGATATTGGACTTTACCAAAATCGTGTATGCGGTTTAATAGGGGATGATTTATTAACAATAGGGGATGATTTATTAACAATAGGGGATGACTTGTTGACAATAATTGGAACAGTTCCCTACTTACTTGTGTTTATTTTGTGCTCTTAATAAATTTGTTGTAGTGATATGTGATACACAGCTCTCTCTCTCTCTCTCTCTCTCTCTCTCTCTCTCTCTCTCTCTCTCTCTCTCTCTCTCTCCTCAATTATCATTAATTTATATAGGGTTTTTTTAGTATTAGTATTAACTATTTTTCTATATCCACCTCTATATCGAAGGTCGATGTTTGTCGTCTGCTAATGTGGAAGGCTGAACAAGTAGGCTTTGTTTCTTAGGCTTACAGTTTCCTATCATAAAGTTTTTGTAGCCCCCTTTGCCACTCTACTCTAAAAATATGTAACTGTCAAAATTAATCATAGTTTTCTGAAAGAATTGCTGCACTGTCAAACTTGCGGATAGGGTTCTGCAAACGCTCAAAACCTTAACTAGGTACATTAATTATAATTGCTTCCTTGTTTCTAGCCATTTCTGTTTACGAAAGTCTTTATAGGAACTTCCAACTTTCGGATAATTAGGGAAACTTGCTTTACTGCTGTTTGGTGGTTAACACTGGAGGATAAGTGAGAGTAAGTCTTTCGAATAAGCAGGATATCCCTCAGTACCCTCGAAAACATCAGCATCACCGTAGTCTCATTTGTTCAGTAATTGATTTTAGTGTTTTGGGCATGAATTCGAGTGCACCATGTATTATCAGCACTACTCTAATCATCAAATTCTACAGCTTGTTCAGTTTCCGGGATAGGTCCGCTTATTTTACCAATTTTTTGCTCTTTCGTCTTTACCCTGGGATCCGATGATATGACCACACTGACGATCTACTAAGGCCCTTCTTTGATTTGTTTCGATGCTCTGGTCCAGTTCTCATGCCTGGATGAGATAGTCGGTCTCGACTGAAAAATCAGTCTTTTTTTATTTTTTTAAACAGACTTTGGTTTGGGTTAATATCACTTGCTTACGTGGCTGAACACAAATCACTTGCACAATTCCCAATTTATCACAGTTCCTACTCTACCAGGTTTGCCTTTATACCACATTTGAATTGATTTATTATAGTTATGATTTGAATTTTTCCTATTTTTCTACAAAGACAACATTCCCTATTTTTTTGTCTGTTTTCGCTTTGTTATTTTGTTTTTTCTTCTTATCCTCTTTCTTTTCTTTTCCTTCCTTCCCCCTTTCCTCCTACTCATTATCATCATCGTCATCAGCTATATAATTATTTTGTTTGTATGTATGATTGTTAAGATTTTCTATCTCGGATCAAAGTGTAGTATCTTCCCGATTCCTGGTCTTTTTGTCGTATAATCCGTTATGTTTGCCACTTAATAGTCTTATGTAGAAATCTACACAATACTATTAACCAGGAAGAATTTGAAAAAGGCGATGGAGGAAGTGGAGGAGGGGGTAAGTGAGAGAATGTAATGAAGGGAAGATGGAAACAAAAGTGAACACCAAATCAGGTAAAATGAAAAATGAATCCATACAGAGAAAACAGATAAGGACAAAAAGACTTGCTAATGAAGAAACAATGAATAGAAAATTGAAAAACATTAACATTCTTCATGGAGAGATAGAGCAAAAGAAAGAGAAAAGAGAGGATGCTGTAGAAAATATTTGTGCATTCTTTATTGCTTATTTATATATGAAACTAATTCCTGTTTTATGACATTTAAATTAAAATATGTACAAAAACATTGGACGCGACAAGAGATAGAATGAAAAGCTGCAGACAAAAGATTAAAGAGAAGTAAAATGAAGTAATGGTTAAACTTAGTTGTCAACACCCGAATTTCCTCGAGTCCAGTCATATGTTTCAAGAATACACCTTTAGTCTTTCCACACAACCCTCTCCAATAAGTGGTGTCAATTTCAATACTGCTGTTTGAATCATTTCAGTGGCTTATCTTTTCTTTCCCAGTCTTGCCTTTCTTTAATACCAATGAGTTCTTTTTTTACATATTTTTTACATATAGTGTATTGATGTCAAATTTGCATTGTAAGATCCGTATGCATGATCATCATCATTATTATTATTATTATTATTATTATTATTCCCACGAGTTGTGAGTAGTCCCTAAGAGCACAATCTTTTATAAACCTTTTGCTTATGGTCCTATCAGGTATTGACTCAAAATGTTTATTAAATCCCCTCTTGACAGAACGCGAGTAGAGTACAATTGCTACCATTCTCATCTTGGCGTTTCACAAGAGTAGATCACATCAAATACAAATAGTTAATAATGTTTCTCTATTCTTTTTCCAAAAGATTTTTTCTAGAAAGGCAACATTATTTTATATTATTGACACCATTAACAAATATTACAAATCTCGTAAAAAATAACAGCATTTTTTGGGCCAAGAACCAAAATTTAGGACAAACACAAAATTCATAAAACGTTTGCTTGGAATTTTGGCTTCTTTCTTCTCTAATCATTTATTTTTTCTTTCATTCTTTCTTCTTATTTTTCATGGAAAAGTGAACAATAAAAACGATAAAAATTATTGGAATTTTCTGAAATATTCAGCCATTTGACATTTTGGAAATAACCATTTTAAAGAAAGCAATTGCAAAATTGTCAAAACAGAATAAATTTAATTGTATTCAAACCATACCTTGAAAGAAAGAAAAAAATATGTGAGAGTTTTCTACTGCCACCCCATTTGCTCCTCTAAAACTTGTGTCCTAATTTGGCTACTATTTTGCAAACAAAAATACAGTTTCAGAACAAAATGAAAATAGAAATGGTGAAAAAAAGTGTAAAAAGTAAAAAATGTTTTAGAAGAAAACGAACCCAGATGTGATGCGATGGACAAAACACACACATACATATATATATATATATATATATATATATATATATATATATATATATATATATATATATATACCAAGAAAAAAAACAATAATTATTAATTTTTGACTAATATTTTTTCGGCTTATTTCTGTGTTCAAGATCGTCATTCTACGATCGTTAGTAAGCAGCGTGGATTTGAAATAAGGATCCAGCGAGATTCGAATTCGCATCCCTTATCCTCTGGAATTCGATGAATTGTACAAAATAAAGGGGAAAAAAACGAATTATATGGATAAATTGAAAAAAAAATTGAAACATATAAACTGAAGTAAAAAGAAGAGACAATAAAAATTGTTCACAAAAATGGAAAATAAATCTACTCAACTCCAACATAAATCCGAAAGGTCAGTCGACAACTGAATTTGAAGGACGATAAAAAATAAAGAAATAATAATAAAATGGTTGAAAAATATCCAGATTAAAAACGGGAGATTTTTTTTTTTTTTTTTTTTGGTAACTATGAAACAACGACTGAGCAAGACTTTACAGGCATAAAAGCTCGTGTGATAAACACATATTCTTCGATGTGATTATACAAGTAAACATTGAAATTATGTAATGTTCTTTAAACCGGACCTGGAGACTTTAATAAATACTCTTTATATATGGAAAAATACAATTACTGTCTCCCTACAAAAACCCACTTCGAACACAAACTCCTTTACCCAAGCACTTTATCTAATCAGTCTGTTCCTGTCTATCTTGATATTTGTTAGACAATTTCAACTTTGCCATAAAGCCGTAGTCAAAAAGTAACCAGTGAAAAACGAACCCACCATATATAAAAGAACGTATAAACAAAAAAATGTCTTAATATATATATATATATATATATATATATATATATATACATACATACATACATATATACACACACACACACATATATGTATATACATACATATATACATACATACATAGATAAAAGAATTATATATGTTAGCGCGTGCGTTTATCCCTGTATTTGCGTGTAAGTTGTAAGGATCTAGAAAATGGGAAAGTCACAAAAAGATTAAAATAAAAAAAAAAGAAAGAGTGAAAGAATAAGTCTGGAATATGTGTGTGTGTGTGTGTGTGTGTGTGTGTGTGTGTACTGCACCGACAGTAAGCTATCTCTTTGCTATATGTTTCCTATTCATCATATACCTTTTCTTTTTGACATTGACATTTTCCATGGATAAATGTCTCAAAATATTATTTGTTTACACCAGCTCCGGTATTTACCCGAAGTTTCATTACACACTTTCCTAACATAGGATGATATTACAATTGTAATTAAAACGGACATATGAAAAGAACATAAAAAAAATAAGAAAAAAATGTATATTACCGTAAAGGTGTACCATGAAAAAGTAAATAAATTAACGAAAAACAAAAACCTCTTAACCAGTTTGTCGATCCTCTGCCATCAGAGCTCGGTCGATGGCGAGAAATATATACAGCAATTAAAATCAACAACAACAGAGAGCGGATGTTATATAATAATTATATAAGCATCATAAGGTAATTATTTTAAACTTAAAAGCCCTTCCTTCTGCTTACTGAAGGCTGGCAGGTAGGACTTAATATAAATTGACTCTAGAAACTTCAGGAGAAAATCAGAGTAAGCATTTCTTAATTTCGAGAAAATTTCTTGATTACAGGACAAGGCATATTGATAATTATTTTAATAAGTGCTCCGCTATTGTCAATCTAGTTAACGTATATATGTAAATTGTTCAAATTTCCTTTTCGAATATAGGCTGGTATGTTAAGCATTTTAATTTTAAAATATTTAATATAAATGTTATAATAGAGATCAACTAACGTATCATATTTTTCTTTGTTGACGTTTTTGAACACTTCAAATAAAACGGCATTGAATCAGTCGAAGTCTTCTCTTTCGAACTTTCATTAATCACTGATGTCGTCAAAGTTTTGATATTTTCTAAATATAAGGCAGTTACAAATTACTAATTATTTATATGGGAACTAAAAAATAAAAGTAAACAAAGATTATGGCGTTTCAACTATCAAGGTGAAAATGACAGAAAGACAAATTTCTTTTACATCATCAGTAGAGTCAACTATAATAGATAAACAGAAAATATCTGCGTACACACACACAAACCTAGATAGATATTAGGTTGGTGCAAAAATAATGACGTAATAATGTCGTTTTTTGACGTTAAAAAATACGTCAAAAAACGACATTATTACGTCATTATTTTTGCACCAACCTAATAGATAGATAGATAGATAGACAGATAGATCTTACGAAAGAAATCAATAAGTTCACAGCATGGTATGTAGTGAATTTTACACTGTATAACGTTCGAACTATACAAATAATGCATATAAAAAAAGGCAAAATTACGAGAATTTAACTTATTTCGATACCAGCAGTGTGTTTGTTCAATTTATATGATCAATAAAGAACTTAGTGACAATATTCAATAATTTAATAAACGTTCAAATGAATCAAATTTTCTGACCCAAGAAACTTTGAAGTCGGTCTTGACATAAATCATTTGAAGATTTACTGATTCATTAGATAGATAGATAGATAGATAGATAGATAGATAGATAGATAGATAGATAGATATTGCATTTTAAATATACATATATATATATATATATTCTGAATATATATTTTTTGAATATATGTGTGTATTTGTGTGTGTGTGTGCTCTTTATTAGGAAAGAGTTTAATTCATTTTCAGGTAATAATCAGAGTTATTATTAATAAATCAATTAATTATACATTTACTGATATAATGTATATTCACTCAGATACACACTCGAGTGCAAAGACACGTACACACACACAGGCAAAAACACCCTCATGCACACACCCTTGTATATCTACATTTAAATATATATATAAACACGCGCGTATCTCTCTTTTTTCATTCTCTTCTTTCTCCAAGTCTCTTTTCCCGCTCCTCTCACGCTCACCTTCTCTCTCTCTCCATATATATATATATGTGTGTGTATGTGCGTGTGTGTGTGTGTGTGTGTGTGTGTGTGAGAGAGAGAGAGAGAGAGAGAGAGAGAGAGAGAGATGTTCGACATCTTTTATTTCTTTCTCCTTCATGTTGGATTCGAACGATATTGAATTGTATAAAACATACAACTGCGATGTGAAAAACCTTCACATCAAAGAATATCAGTGTCATGCATTCACAAACGCGAACACATGCACACACACAATATATATATATATATATATATATATATATATATATAAATGTACATATATATACATACAGATATATATATATAAATGTGTATATATATATATATATAAATGTGTACATATATATATATATATATTTACATACAGATATAGATATATATATATAGTCATCCACAGATAGACTGTTTCGCTCTTCAGTATATATACAAATAAATGCATTCATATGCACACACAAATTTACACGCGGTCATGCAAATTAATACACCCCTGCACATAGACTGACATTTATGCTGACTGATAGATAGATAGATAGATAGATAGATAGATAGATAGATAGATAGATAGATAGATAGATGCATGCAAGAGAGTAAATCAATAAGTCCATAGCCTGATATGTAGTGAAATATCCACTGTATAATGTCGGAACTATGTTATTAATATTCAATCTGCGTGATTAATATTCACGTTTGAATGAACCTTACAAGAAAAGGAATTATGTTGGAAAAACATTTTTGTTGTATAAAATAAATCCCTTTTCATCCCGAGTCTATAAACTTATTGATTTGCCTTCGTATCTGCATTTTGGAATTAAGATTTGCATATAATTATGGAAAAATAAGAAGTCAGAATGTACAGCTATATGCAAATTTCTAGAAGAATTATGTAAAGAGAAAATTAGTTGTTTTTTCTTTTATTGTATTTTTTTTTTCAGAAGTTTCCGCCTGTCCCCGGGGATTTCAATCCTGGGGCTGTACTTGATCCTGGTTCCATATGTACGTATATGGGCACCTTGCATCACATCATACCCTTGTGGAGAGTTAGGTAAATACAATCAGCTATATTAGGAAGACTCATAGGCATTTAGTAAACATAACATGTTCGGCACAAGGAAACACATTTCAACCAATATATTAGCTATATTAGCTTGTTATGCACAACTGCACAAAAGTACCTACTTATACGGATTTACGCATCTTACTTTAGTTTTCAGATAAGCTCGCATGTATGAGACACCTAGTGAGGATCAAAGTCACTAGTCAGTGGTGCAAGAAAAGTTTATTAAGAGAATTGTTTGCTAAACATTTCTCCACGACGAGGCAGTATCAAATGTGTCGCCTCCGCTAGCAATTAAAATCATAGTAAAGTGAATATTATTATAGAATAGCCTTGTGTCAGAGTAAGAATCTTGAAAAATGATTTGCATATTTCTAAAAAGGTGAAGAAAATGAATTTAAATTACCTATATTTTTATACACTTTTGATATATATATACATATATATATATATATATATATATATATATATATATATATATATATATATATATTATAAATTAACTGATTTAAACATGTGGTTTCATCGCTACACAGGAATTACCATGTTTCAAAAACAGAAAACAAAATTTTCAAATTCAATTATATTACATTAAAAGCATTAATTCTGTTGCATCTTCAAGCGAATAAAAATATCAATAAGAATACCGGATTACATATCTTACTGAAGAATTATATATATATATATATATATATAATTCTTCAGACCTACAAATTAAAAAGAAGAACAGTAAGATATGTATGATATCTATATATATATATATATATATATATATATATATATATATACTGGGTGTAACACCAAAACTGTCGAAATGGTGTAACAGGATAATCCCACAAAATGTCTGAAATAATTGTGTTTATTTTTCCAGGATTTCAGATAAGACGTTTAGCCATCTTGACACCATTTTTCATAAGAATCACTGAAAAAACCTTTGAGATATTCTGCTAAAAAGAGAGAAGGTTAAAATCGTTATGTGTCAGCACTACTGATTTCCCAAACGAACGAAAGGAAAAATATAATTCAGGCCTTCAGTAATGGTACCAACATTCATACTTTAGCGTCCATCTTCAAAGTTCGTTCAAGAACCATCAAGAACGGTGAATAAGTTTTAAAAAAGAGGGAACAGTAGAAAGGAAAACAGGATCACGAAGTTGCAACAGGAAGCGGGATCATCATTTCAACAGCGCTAAAGATATAAATTAGAAAAGAGTCAACTCAACCCATAAGATATTTGGCACGTAAGAGAGGAGTTTCAGCAATGACAGTCCAAAAAGTAGTGAATGAACACTTGAAAATGAAATCGTACGTGAAACATGTGAGGCAACTTGTCACTCCAGGACAGAAAGTTAGAAGGTTAGAAAGGACGAAGATCATCTTGAATAAGATGAAAAATGATCCTGGAATAATATGTATACATATATTTTAACTTTATTTCAGTCTTTCATGAGCTTCCAATTCTTAGCTATGATTAATTAATGATAAACATGTCATTTTCGTTTATGATCGATTTCAGCACGATTCTTCTGTCAAGCTTGGAGAATAATTATACATTCTTATTGGTCGAAGTAGAGTCCAATAGTGTTATAAAAAAAACCTCGGAGAATTACAGTAAGATATCTATAATCATTTCCTATTGATCGGTCGAAAGCTTAATCTTGTACAATTGTACAATTTTGATGTTACACGATTTGGATAATTTTGCTGTTAGACTCGGAATAAATATATATATATACATATATATATATATATATATATATATATATATATATATATATATATATATACACACACACACATAAATATATATATATATATATGTGTGTGTGGAAATAAATAAATATATAGTTAGGTAAGCTGAAATAGTAAGACAGATCGTTAGTCATTTTTTTAAAACATCATTAATGGTGAAGGATAATTTTGCGAGGAATTCAATATTTGACAGCGATGAGAAGAAAAATTAAAATGAAACCAAAATATATGAAATCCTTTCTTTGGTTATACATCTTCCCATTCACCTTTTATTCGATTAATCCTAACGTACATAGTTTTACGTAGTTTTTGCTCACGTCAATATATATATATATATATATATATATATGTGTGTGTGTGTGTGTGTGCGTGTGTGTGTGTATGTGCGTGTGGTGTACATTCTGTGGTACATGCGTATAATTACACAATCAATATAATCGAACTGATATATATAAAGGCATATGAATGTATTTGCAGTTATGCATACGCACAAACATACACATATGTATGTGTGTATGTGTACATGTACAGAGGTGCGCATGCATATATGTATATAAATAAGTGTGTGAGAGCGCGTGTATAATAAACACACTAATATGAATTCCCATCTGCACACAAATACGCAAACCTTCACTCTATAGGTGTATATATAATCAAACTTAAATATTTCAGACACAACCCATAAATATTGAATATTTACATCACTTCATTTTGAAGTATCCTCTATCTTTCGCACACCGACAACCACTGAAAGACTCTTCAGGTAACACATACACACATTAAAAATCCTATCAAATAAATATATGAATAAATAAGAAAAGAAAATACTGGTGATGCGGACCCTGTGGCTGAATTTCGATTTTCTTTCTGTAAAGGTTTAATTAAAGTATTTGTTTAGTCCACAGAAGAAAAAAAAGACAATTATCGAAAAATGACTTCAAATCCAGTGACCAACAATTGGAAAAAGAAAAAAAAGCAAGATAATAAAAATACCAGGACGTTGTATGTGTGTTTTATTTATTGTGTTGTTTGCTATCCGGGTTTTTTTTTTGTTTTTGTTTTTGTTTTTTAATTCCTATTTCCATGTTTATTAACGGGAACCTCTTCCATCATCGTTTGATGACGTATGCAATGAATGAATCTCCAAAAAGAAAATTGGTTCGTTCTTGTTAATCCCTCAAAAGCGGGGGATTAACAAGATTCCTTTTGGCAATTACGTTTTTTCTACATTTTTTATAATGTGTTATTTTATACATAACAAACCGCTTTCTTTTGTGGACATCTCAATAAGGAAATCAGAGGCTATAAAGTTTCCATCAGTAGCGGTAGATACTGCATCAGTAAACTTCGGATATTAAAGAGTTACTCTCTATATATAGATATTGTTTTATTAGGTTGGTGCAAAAATAATGACGTAATAATGTCGTTTTTTGACGTTAAAAATACGTCAAAAAACGACAGTATTATGTCATTATTTTTGCACCAACCTAATAACTTCGGACAAATTACAGTAGTAAATGAAATTAGAGGTTATAGAGATTACATCGATCAGTAGCAGGGACTCTGTAAAATGTATCAAAAGTTTTACTTGATCCGACAACATTTAATATTACGCTTGAAATTGTGCATTATCAGGATTGACGTTTCAAAGTTAAGTTCATAAAAGTTTATGCTTACACTAGCAATCTTCAATTGGGCTAACATCTTGTTAATTGCTCATTTGTGTAGATTTTAATAATCAATTGTGGCTTGTCTAGTTTGGTATTAAAATTGCATTGGAGTGTGAAACTGAGTCAACATCACCATGAAGTGTTTATTTCTATTAATATGTCCACAATATATATATATATATATATATATATATATATATATATATATATATATATATATATATATATATATATATATATATATATATATTTATTAAATGTATTATACACGCTAAATTGAAATAGCTCGAATTGGTTGGTATTTGAGCGCATGTGAAACTGAAAGCTCATCAACATTTCACATTTCCTTCTCCTCCATGTCAAAGATTATCAAGCGGAAGAGAATGCAATAAATTCTGCTGCTCTTAGCAAAGCTTAGATATACTGAAAATATTTTCACTGGGGCTTGAATAGCTTCTATATTTATTAAGTAATTATCAGTAACATGTTCTTTTTGAGAGATGGCCACATCTTATTTGTCAGTATAATGAGTTCGATATTTATAAGTGACCAGTCCTTGTGTATTATAAATATTCAAATATTTGCAGCATTTCTTTTAATAAAATCTTTTATTGGTATAAATATATAACTTTATTATTGAATCAAAAGTCTTTCATGGTTTTTACATGAACTTCTGCCAATGTTTAACTAAATTGTATAATCCATTATAAAAGAACGATTTCAATTTTCATTTAATAATTTCTTTGGCCAATCGTTCGTTATGTTAGACGCGCTGAAACTGCTAACCAAACAAGGGATGCATGAAGGTAAACTAAAGCCTAAAAATTACACATTTTGAGAATACGTTTCATGTGAAAAAAAATTGTCATTTTCAGCTACATGTTTGTCGCGTTACCTTTTCAATAGTAGGTCAGAAAACATCGTCATGCAGCAGCTCAACTTCTTTGCACAGAAAAAAAAAGGTCATTCGAATAAGCCAGCTTCGTCTGGTAGAGTATAAAGTATATTTTGAAATGTTCCGTTTAGGCTGAGATCTTGAATACTGTATTGGATCTAGCCGGGAATATCTTCCTTTCCGATTCACGGCATAGAATCTATTTTTAATCGCTAGTCACTATACTCTTAAAAAATGTCCCTTTTATAATCGAGCAAAAAAAGCACAATGTATATCCATCACTAATACACAAGTTTTTTAACTGATGAATACTCACCGATGTTAGTTTAAGCAATCCCGAAAACGCTAGTTTCGTTATCAGTGGGTGTTCCATACTTGTGGTCTTGTGGCAGATCAAGCTAAATTTAATAAACATCCATGTTAACCTGTATAGATTTCCATATTCCATTGATCACCAAAGTTTGAAAGAGGAAGAATCTCAAAAACAAACATCAATGTCTTTAAAATTATTAGCAAAAGTTCTGATAATTGGTCAATTTTTGGTCAAGTTCTTAATCATTTACTACAAGGACTTTGTGACTGTCACTCATCAGTTCCTCAGAGCAAATTAAGTCAAGGATGTCTCAATCAAAAATAGATCAAAGGTAGATTACTAGAACTCAAGGTTAAGGGAATATAATTCTTTTCGATTACAAAATCATTTCTATCAAACGCCTAAACACATTTATTCAGACATATAAGTTTCATTTCATTTCATTCAAAATGTAAATACTTGTATTCATGACGTAATCACTTTTTCTCGGAGCTTAAATGCATTTTAAATATATCAGACTTTAAAAAAATTATTGAAAACATAAATACCTTTATTCATAAAAAAAGTCTATTAAAAGATTAAAATACATTTATTCAAATTTTAAACCCTTTTATTTAAAACCTAGTTACTGGCGTTTATTATGATTTATACATATTTGAAATATGCACTTTAATAGTGTAAATGATTGCGTGAATCCCTTTATTAGTTTTACGAAAATAAGGAAAAAATTTTAAAATTGTTTATTAATGCGGTGTTTAAAAATCATTTCGATCAAAATTTTACTCTCTATACTAGCAACTCATAACTGATTGAATTTCTCTTTGGCCTGGAATTAAACTTGTTAACACAATCCTACGCTTTCTTCACCAGATTGTTCGAGTTAGAATTTGCCATATTAGCATTTTTTTCCTAAGATTAAACATTCATAATACAGCGCATAAGAAAGAAAACAAATTAGATCATAAGATTTTAAAATTTATAAAAGTATAATAACCCAATTTTTTGTTGAGGAAATGTTAGAAAATAACCAATAAAATCTAAATTTACTATAGTTACCGCTCTTATTTTCTGATAATGCCATGTATGAACGCCCGTAATATTTTCTTAAATTTTTAATAAAACAATTATTTCAACGCTTTCATTCGTCTAAATCGTTACATTTATAGGGACAATTCAAATTATGCCAGCAATAAGAAAATAAGCATGCTTGTCGTGTAGAGACAAATGCCTTTGAACCAGGTTTATGAAAGTCGGTTTTCGTATTTTCTTATCCGCGGTCTTTATGACGACCTTATCTTTTCCACGTTTCGCATTGGCCATTTTGTCTACTACCAAACTAAATATTCCAGACGTTAGGGATAAAACAGTACCATAAAGAAAGTTATTCTGCAGTTTTAACTTAAAATTGGATTTAGCAGATTTTGGCAATCAATTCATATGTTGTGTAAAGTAAAATCAAGATGAGTGAAATTGTTATGAATTAATAAAGAAAGGTATTGTCAGTGGTAATTAATTAAGGCTAATTGCTAAATAAGTCTATTGTATCATGTAAATGCACGGCTGCTAATATGGGAACTGATATAATAACGATATAATTATATGTATAAAGCAAATGAATTGTTAATAAAATTATTGGAAACCATGAAAAAGTTATTGTCAGGTATTAACGAAAGCGTTAACTTATAAAATAAGCTTGGCTTATGTGCTATTTCTACATTGTTTACATTGGGATACGAAACGTGGGTGTCGCTACAATGAAAATGCATAAGATAAATAATTGCAGATGACAAGCAAGGCTTCTTTCCAGACAAGCATTTTGGGTGACAAGAGTTTATACATATTTTCAGTTCAATGACAAAAAAGACTTACAAAAAACAAAGAGAGAGAGAGAGAAAGGAGAAAGAGAGAAATTGTAAGATTGGAGGGGTGGGGCCGATACAAAACAAAACATACATAAACTTAAATTAAAGTTGAATCAATCTTATCACTGGAATAACTCATTGGAATCGAAAATATAATTTTCTGTATTTCTATGTCAACCATTTTGCTGTATGGCAATTCCTACAACGTGTTATAAATATGATGTATGAAACGATGACAGAGATGAACGACAACGCTATCTCTAAATCTGTCACTTTCAAACTTCTTTTCTGGGAGCATGCAACAGATAATGATTTTTCAGCGCTTCAAAATATCGAAAGGTTTCTTGAAGAATTAATCGATTACAAATCGAAGCTAAATCTTTATTTTCTGTTGGAATATACAATTTAGGTGAAAGCCATGAAAACAGATTTTGACTGCATCATTTTGTCTATTTGAATAAAATATTTTACCGATGAATATGCGAAGATTTGCTTCAACCTGATATTTGAATGACTCAAAAGAAAAATTGTGACTTTTTACGCCCCAGAGGGGCAACCCATTATTATTTCATCTGGAAACAGATTCCTCTTGGTGGATTCGTCCTTTCAAGCTTGTCTAGAGATGATTACTATCTTAGTAAAGATCTTCATTAAGTTTCTTTCTCTATTACCATCAATAAATAATTTTGGTATCTGATAGTATAGTATTAGTGAAAACGAAAGTCTCATAGACTATTGCTTTTAGAAGTTCAATCCTAACTGGGAACTCCACACATGTTGTTTTACACCATGATAAACTTAGATACCTACTTAAAGTAACATTAACCTATGTCCATACATATATATATATATGCATATTACTGATAAACATACTCTAGGACAAAATGCAATATTTCTTGTTATAAAGTCTTTATCTGAGGCTGATCTTGGGCTTAAAAGAGCATTGTCATTAACGTATATCATTGTTCATCAGACTTTGTCAGTTGAACTTTAATCGACACAGATTTCCAGCTTTGTAATATATTCCCTATTCTTTGCATTCTTCGTTTGTTGGTAATATATTTAGATGTTTAAGTATATAAATATGTGCATACACATGCACAGACATCTTTGTGCGCATGTGTGTATCAGAGAGATAAAGAGAGGTTAACATTTCACACTGTTTCATATTTTTTTCATTCCAGTTTGTTTTTTGTTGCCTTTTTTTCAACATGTTCCCGCATTTCACTGTTAATAAATTCCAACATAAGTACATCTTAGCGGCATTTTTTTAAAGTTTACCCATTTTATTAACTTATTTATATAAGTTTTATCTCAGTAGAAAACTTATTAGATTAAGAAATAGACGTCTCAATCCGTCTGTTTCTAATTTTAAGCCAGCTTAACTTTATCTAGCACAAGGCTAATTGGTGGAAAGCAAAAAATAAGATCATGGTGCACCAGTCTTCTCATTTGAAAGAGCATGTCTCTTAGAAAGACAGCATTTGAAATGCTGGCTTTTGACATAGATCCGAGCACCAGTGGGAAATGCGCAACTATTTCAACTACAAAGCTGATCCCTTCAACAATTTCTGTTCATATTCCAGATTTCTAGATTAGAAATGACTATCTGACAGTTCCAAAGTGACAAACGCACATTAGACGCCCCCGCAAACCATTTCTCTACGGCATACTCATGACTCTTTAATAATCGTACGTTACTGTTTAATTTAAAAAGAAAAAAAAATTCACTCCCGTTCTTACTCTAGCCTGGTTTATTTATTTCCGTGGAAAATTTATAGAAAAAAAATCAGTTCTAAGAAAAAGATTATTGAAATTATCCCAAACTGATTGAAAACATTCAAATTTTAAGAAATTCAATTCTAAAACAAAATATCCGAATCATAACAAGCGTGTAATTCGGCGGTTTTCCTTTTTTTAAACTAATTTAAAATATCTGTCTATATTTCTGAGATGAGATATATGTACAGTGTTTACATTATTCGGACTATTGTCCTCATCTTTGTTGCCATGTTTATCACAGCCTTTCGTTGCTTGGAATGTTGAATTGAACTGAACCATTTATTTCGCTCGCTAGGGTAGACTGTTCTAGTTCCACGAACCATGTTTGATGTATGTCAGTTATCTCCTGTTAATTCACCTCTCAAAGTTCTCAACTGCCTTAACCAGATATTGAACTCACAACTCTTTGGGTCCTGTCACTGGATCTAACCAACGCCTTTATCCACTGTGCCATGTATATGAATTTCTGGGACTTATAAACTTAATGTCTTCAGCAATCATTTTTTATCAGTGCGTTGATATTCCATTTTATTTATTTAATTAATTTTTTTGCTGTTATCATTACATGTTTTTACCAGAGCTCATATCGCATTTTTTGTTATTATTATTGCTTTTGTCTGGCACTCCTTATTACTGGTTCCCATATTGTATTCATTTCTATGCTTGGTCGGCTCAGGATATTTTTGTGGCCTAACATATGTGCTGATTCCTAAAGCTGATTCCTCCTGTTTTAATTTTCTTTCAATAATTTGATGGTCATTTACATAATATTTCCACATTTAAAAAAAAATTATAAACTAATCCAACTCCATTCTCAGAACCTTTCAACAAACCCGGCCTATCCATCCACGTCTCAATTACATATAGAAAAGAATATTATGAAGTTAAAATTGAATTAAAGGAATAAAGTGTTAGACATTTGAGCGGTATCACTTGATCACTTGTCTGATATGGGGTCTTGTGTACTAAATTAGACACAAGAATAGATAAAACCGATGGACAGGGGAAAAAGATGTTGACAATGTTCGGAGCGTTACATTCGAAAAGTGACAGGACAAAGTAGACAGATGTTTAATAAGATGGAAAGACTATTAGGAGTAAAGAAAACAGTTTATTGGAATATCTGAGGAATAGTGGCGAACTATTCCTGATTGGTATAAAAGTAAGTGGAATATAGAAACAGGAGATGGTGTCAGCAAAGAAGAGTTCAAAAAGAAAAATATAGAAAACAAAATAGGAACTTGGAAAGAGAAAATAAATCTTGGGCAATTTCTCAGGGTTTAGAAGCATAATAGGGGAAATTTTGATAAAATGTAAACAAAGATGCGGATGATGAAAGGAGACTTGATGGTAGAAAAAGAATCTTTAAGTTAGCCTTGAGGACCAACTATTTCAAATATCATACTGACAAAACTAGATTCTGTGGTTTGCTAAATGTGTGGAAAAGCTGAGCAGACTATGAATCACATTGTAAGTGAATGCGGTATGATGGCGTAACAGTACAAACGGATATACTACAATATCGCACGTATTGTGCACTGAATGCTAATTGGCTAATTGAGTTATATATATATATATATATATATATATATATATATATATATATATATATATATATATATCACTTTTATCTCTTGCAGTTTTCATGTTCGTATTTATTCCTCATTTTCATTCATTCTAGCGTTGACTTTGATTAACTCCCTTTGTTATTGAACTTCCGTTTCTGCTGCTTCGTTAATTATAATTTTCTATTTATATCTTCCATGTTATTTTCGATCTTCCACAAAGCCTACAATCTGTTTTTGATTTTGTTTATGACAACATTATTAATGCTGATTATGATTAGGATTACGATGATTATAAGCACTTCAAGTCCCACTAGGAAATGCTGGGAGCAAAACAGATCGCTCGGCAGTTTGAATAAAATTGTTAAGTTTACCACGTCACGTGTCGTCTTTGTGTTGCTTCAAATTTTCAATGTCCAGTCTCATGTAATTTATTTTTACACCCTAAGCCCAGTGGAACAGATTTCTACCCAAAATGTTTACAGGATTGAGTGAATCATTTGGTTTCTCTGAATTTTAAAACAAATTTTACTCTGCAAACTACCATTCTGTGATCACTATTTTTTTTTTTTTTTTTGTACGATGTTTGCAGCTTAAACATTATTTGCTCCGTTAGTAATTATGGAATCAGATTCATTTTTATTGCCTTCATAATTGTCACATTGTATCTTTCTCATCTCTATTCCAATGTGTCCTACTCTCAGTTTTCTCTCTTGAATTTGCACATAAACACGGTGAATTGGGTTTTCTCTCTGTTTATAACTTTGTGATATCTTTGTGAAATACTTCAATTACCACGCACACACACACACACAGATACAGATACGCACACACACACATACACATACACACACACACACATATATGTATTTTAATTTATTTGTTTAAACGTTATTTTTTTTAAATAGATACTCATATTTGAGTAGATCGTTTGTTTTTATTTATTTATTAAACAGATCTACCGGAGGACGCATATTTTTATAACAAGGTTTCTCGCCCGGTAGATGTAAATAAATAAATATCCTGTTTAATAAAAAAAATAAAAACAGAACATCTGCTCAAATATGATTATCCATTTTAAAAAATGACGTTTAAACAAATAAATTATATATATATATATATATATATATATATATATATATATATATATATATATATATATATATATATAGATAGATAGATAGATAGATAGATGGATAGATAGATAGATAGATGGATAGATAGATAGATAGATAGATAGATAGATAGATAGATAGATAGATAGATAGATAATGAGTTGGACAAAAATGCATAAAAAGTTGAAAAAAAGGATTTTCGATAAAAAAAATAATGGTTAAAGAAAAGATAAAAACTATAAATACACAAAAAGCACGCGCTTTTAGTATAACACTAAAATTGATCGGTCAGTATATTGTTTGTTAAAAGTCGGTCAGAAGATCCCTATTTAACCAACTACGACCAGCGGTCAGGGGTAAGGGGACATTCCAGCATCGTGAGAATGAGGTCAGATGTAAAAGGATCTTAGAAATTGCAATAATCCACGTGAATGGCAGACAGCTGTCCGGCCTCTAGATCAAGTATCAAAACAGTCAGCATTTGCAGTTTTGTAATTAGCGGTCTGTGGTAAACAAGGAAAGCTAGAAGAAAGGACTAACTCTTGAAGGTAAGAGGACATAATTTTTTCAGTAAAAGGGACTACCTAAATTTCGAAGTGCGGAAATACAATCAACTGGGAAGTCTAGTAAAAGAAGACAGAAACTGTAACACAAAAATTGAAAAGTGCCTAATAATAGCGAAAGATGCTTTTCAGAAACTGAGTACAGTATTAAGGTGTCGAAAATGCCATTAGAAACAAAGAAAAGAATGCTGGACTGCTGTGTAATATCTAATCTCCTAAAGAGACAGCTGAAATGTTCCAAACACATAATGAAGAAAGAAAGTTTTGAGAATTTAACACTTACAGGGCGCATTAATGTCAAGAAACGAAAAGAGACAACAGTGAGGAACATACGAACCTGATCCCCTACGCTGCGAAGGGACATTTCAGAGGAGGGGAGAGGGGGAGAGAAACAGAGGGAGAGAAATAGAGAAAGAGTAAGAGATATAGGTAGTGAGAAAGATAAAAAAGCCAAGATTTTGAAGGGAGATTAAAAGTACGGAAATGAAATCACTGGAATTAATTCAAATTCTGGAAGAGGTAGCTTTTGTTCAATCGGACAAACCATCTTGTTATCACCTAGTTAAAATCGGAGAAGCTGACAGGTTGCATCTTCTAGTCTTGGTAAGGTAACTGAAATCAAAAACCATAGAGAACTCAACTGAAAATCACTATCATTTCCAAGAGCAGTCATGAAAATACAGTTCTTCTTCTTCTTCTTCTTCTTCTTCTTCTTCTTCTTCTTCTTCTTCTTCTTCTTCTTCTTCTTGTGTCACATTCTCTCTCACGTCATCTGATTTAACACTTCCTAGATATATGATCGTATATCGATATCGTATTTTATTTCCTCTGCTATTTTGATTTGATATCTTCAATTGGCAGCTTGCTTTTCAGGCTATGCTATTTGCTCATGTCCATCCATTTTGTCTTCTTACAATTAATGGATAGTCCTTTTTCTCGATTTCCTCAGATATTAAAAATTAAAGATGGTAAAGAGTAAAGTTTTGGAGAGCCATTATCGTCTACGCTTTCAAGAGATATATAACTCTTCCCTTCCCTCTGCAAATTTTCATGCATTTCTTAATTTCATTTCGTTACATCCACATTTAAGTATGAGTCATAGGAAATACGATCCTCCATTTTGATGTGATTACTAGTTTTACTCCTTGGTCGATATACTCAGAGGTCCATCTTTCAGTGATGTCGCTTAAACCACTTTGATCGTAGAAACTTTGATGATTAAGAAAATCCTGAATGGTGACCATTCTGCTACTCCTGCCTCTACGGAATTATTGTTAGATTACCGAGTAAATGGAGAATTAAATAAGTTTTAATTGTGAAATTATTTTTCAAAAACTAAATAACTCCACAAATGTCTTTGGGATTTAGATAAATTCTTTCTTCACATATAAACGTGGAGCTCTCCTCAAAATCCACGCGACTTGCTGAATTCAAATGTAAGATGGTCTTTTTCAGCTACACATTGTAAAATGTACCATTTGTAAGCCAGTGTATAAGCTGCCGCACAAGCAACTAATTCAAAGGAGACAGTGGAAAATAGATATTTGACTTGGTCATGTTTTTTGATTATATTTCAGCCTGATCAGAATTCTTGTCGTCTACTGAGAGTATTCCCGTTAGAGACTCTGCAAACTGGTTAGATCCTAGAGGTAGATTCTTTCCAGCCTGGACAAACGACCATACCAGATACCTTGCAGGCGAGTCAGATCATCATTAAAGAAACTTTCCAGCCTGATCAGAAAATCATGGAAGAATCCCTGCAAAGCGATCAGATCATCATGGATGAAATTTTGAAAACTGTTCATATCATCATATATGAATCCTTTTAGACTGATCAGAAGGAATATACTCAGGGCGCTCAGGCCATCATGGCGGTATACTTACAACTTGATCAGGACATCTTGGCAAGAACCTTGCAAAAATGGTTGGAGTATCATGGCAGAGTCCTTTCAGCCTGGTAAAACATACATGGCAGATTACTTACAGCCTGTTCAGACCAATACGACAGTGTCCGTGCAACCTGTCCAGGCCATAATAGTATAATCCTTGCATCAGACAATCATGGCAGAATTATTTTAGCCTAATCAGACAGTGCGAAGTTTTTGCAGCCTGATCAAACAATAATGGCCGAATCCTTTCAGCGTGGTTAAACCATCATGGCAGAGGCCATCAATTCTACTTTGTTGGTAACAGTGTTTCAATTCAAACGTTACTTACTAAGACTAATAATTTTGGTTTAAACCTAATTACGATGTTTTAAAATTTCTGGTAAGAATCTAGTATTTGTCTTGCTTCAACGTGATAAACACCTCTTTGAACATTAGGCTTACTGATTACTGATGTATCTACATACATGCACACGTAAACACACATACACACACATACACACACACACACACACACACATATATATATATATATATATATATATATATATATATAGTGATGCTTACGTATATAAATATATATTAGTGTGCATAAAAAGAAGCGGACATATCGATCTAGGTAAAAAGTGTACGTTTATTGCAAATAGCGACTTCCTCGCCCTTTAAGGAACTGACGCAAATGGGCTGGCCAATTAACAACAAACTTCTCATATATGATATTTGATCCAAATGTCACTCCAATTATACCTGCGTTACTAATCATTCTATTTGTAATGACGAGATGCTGATCCATCATCGCGTTATTGATGTCTGTACTTGAATGAGTGAAAGTGTAGATTTCATAGATAACAAGTTAGGAGTGTAAATGTTAATGTAGAACATTTAGTTTATCTCCCTTTTCCATTGCTTTGATTGCTAAAGATTATCCATTGTTAATATTTGAATTGTTGTTGATAGCCGTAGTGGTGTTAGGGTTAAGGTTGTAGGTGTTAAAAGACATAGGTAAGAAATGAATGGTTAGGGTGACGGACGAAACGGGGATATATGTAAGTAGGAAGGAAACGAAAGAAATTATAAAAGAAAGGATAAAGCAGGAAAGAAAAAAAGAAAAATTCTACAAACAAAAATTAGTCAAAAAGGAAGGAACAAAGAATACGAAAATTAAAAAAAAAAAGAAAGATGGTGAGAAAATGAAAGTAAAGACGATAAAAGAAAAGGTATCAATGATAAAGAAATAGAAGAAAAGGAGCAAAAGAAATATAGAAATCATAGACATAAGAACAAAAGTTTAGATCTCCCCTAACCTGATATACAACCAAAATATTCCTTCTCATCATATACCGACTCTCTATTAGTCGTCATCAGTTATAAATCCACAGGTCCCTTTTACTTTTGGCCCTCATATATATATATATATATATATATATATATATATATATATATATATATATATATATATATTCGTTAGACTGCCCGATCGGGATTTCTAATATGATTGAAAAGATAAGTCCGTCTCTTTAGAAAAGAAAAAGTTTGTCGGAAATGGAGGCTTCTTTACAGATGAAAATAAATACATGACTCGTAAAGTTAGCAGAAAGACTAAAACACCTACTCGTTTTCTACTCACCTCATTTTTCATCACTTCGTTAGAATGCAACGAGATTTTTATCGCACTTGAATTTTGTATTAAGAAAACAATGTCTTATTCCCTGGGTGGGTGAGGGTATGTGTTTGTGTGTGTGTGTGTATTTCATGAAATTTTTCTACTTCATATTATTTAATTTTCGAACCAGTATAATTACTGGTTCTCATTGATCAAGTGACAACAATTTTTCTGAAAACGACCACATTTTGGGATTCTGTATTCTCAAGGACACATGGCACAGTGGATAAAGGCATTAGTTCGATCTATCATGGAACTAGAACAGTCTACCCCAGCGAGCGAAATAAAGGGTTCAGTTCGACATTCCAACTGAAGAAGGCCGGAGCGCACAACGGCCGAAACGTTGTGATAAATATGGCAACAAAGATGATAGTCCGAACAATGTAAATGGTGTACATAATAACTCATCTCAGAGATACAGACAGAAACATGAAAGTAGTAAGCGACTTTATTCAGTAATAAAGGAAGCCAAGGTGTTTATGGCTGATATTCTGTTTTTTTTTTTAATTCAGTTCAGTATTCAGTACAAGGTTCACACGTCTGTAGTACTCCTTTCTTACATTCTCCTTCATTTAAGTATGCTGTATTCCATTTCCTTTGCTAATTCCTAGATACTGATAGGGTGCAATCTTGTTCCAGTTCCCTAATGTTTGTGCCAAAATCTAAATCTGTTGAGTGGGTTTCTGTAATTCTCCCTTTACTTGAATGTTACTTTTGCACATTTATCGAATCCGAAATCCATACCTATGTCGTCACTGAAACATTTTACAGTATTGAGGAGGCCCTTCAACTCATTGTTGTCTTTGGCAATGTAGAGTAGGTGATTGAATACTTTATTGTTTAGTTTGTAACCATAGCTATTATTGTTTAATTCATGCTTAAGGGAAAGCATACAAAACAGAAGGGGTGACAGGGAGTCTCCTTAAAAGATTCCTCGTCGGATATTCAGTCGGTTGGAGATGGCAGTGTGATTTAGGTATAATGTGGTCTTCCACATTCCTATGCTGTGTTTAAATAAATTTACTATCACGGGGTGGGGGGTAAAACATTGAACATTTCCAAAGCCTTAAGTATCCAAGAGTGTGGCGCACTATCAAAGGCTTTACGGTAATCTATCCATGCTATGCTAAAATTTTTACATTCTATCCTGCAATTTTCCAGGATCATTTTATTTATCAGTAGTTGATCTTTGCAACCATATGAACCTCTCCGGAATCCTTTCTGTCCCAGTGGAAGAATATTTTTTTGTTTCAAGAAAAGAGTAATTACGGTTCGTCACATCTGTATATGATCAATTTATACGTGGTTGACAGACATTGGTCTATTATTTTTGGTGTCATCTGTTTCACTTGTTTTTGACATGAGATATGTAATACCTTCAGTGATCCATTCTGGGATTTCATTGGGATTATTTATAAGCATTGATAGAGTTTGTGCAAGGGATATATGGATTGATGAGAGATAATAGAGCCAGAAATTGGGCACTTTGTCACTTTTCCTGAGGAATTCTATTTCTTTGTATTTCGTTATTCATGGTTTTATTTTCCCACTCTTGTAGAGATTTATCCAGCATTCCTTCTACTTCACGTTGGATCCATTCTACATTTGGGTTATATTCTTTTGGGCTGCTTCAAAATTTCTGCACTTTGTCAATAGATGGTGACTTTTTGACATGTATAACTGCTTTTCTAATTTTCCTGGAAAATTTCTTAAATTAAAATTTCTTAATTTCTTGGAATATTTTATTTTGGCGATAGAACCTGCGACGTTTTTTGTATCGTGTTCTTCTCTCTGCCTTTAAATGCAGTTTCTGTTTTAGAATTTCTTTGACTGATGGAATTTCATTTACTGATTTAATCTTATATTTTGAGATATTTTGGTTTCTAGTGATCTCATCCAGTAACAAAATCTCACAAGTGATTTCCTTTATTTCTCGCATCAGTTTTGCCTTTCAAGCTGGATCCCTTCGTCTGTTGTTTAATCTTTTCATTGTCTTGACTCCAAGCTGCCCAGTAGCTGCTAAAGCTGTTGCGCATATGATATTGTTAACTTCTGTGATGTTTCCCAGAGGTTTGTACGTTAAGAGTTTTTCCAGTGCAGCGTTGTATTTTTGCAAATTGTGCTTATTGGACTTTTGTCATATGAAATTTTTGGATTCGGTCTTTTTCTGACATTTATGCGAGAGTTACTCTGCTGACTACTTGGACGAGATGTGGTATTTCGCTTCGATGATTTCACCTCTGTGTTTTTTAAGGAAAAAATGTAGTTGGACTCCTCTTCAGTGACATCGTCTGGATAACTGCAGGTTATGTCACAGGTAGATTCTTCGATTTTATTTCCTGGGTGATTATCATTTCGTATCTCATTTATTTTAGTTTTTACCTCATCTTCTGTCATATTATTTTTCTACTCTTTACTGTTTGAGTGATGGGTTATTGTATTCTGTTTTATATCTTGTTTTATCTGTTTCTGCATTTTATAGTCTTTCGTTTCGGACATTGGCAAGCCTGTTTGTGTTGAGATGAAGTCTTATTTGACTTCCTACCATAGTTCTCCCTATTTGGTTTGTCTGAAGAGTGGTATTTTTGTGGATTCTCGAGTGCGGTGAAAAAGGATGTCATGACTTTTTGATACTTTTCGCGTGACCATTTCGTTCGCTTTCTTTTTTATTTATTCATTTGGCATTGAGTCACTTTGGTCAATGGTTGAACATAATCCAGGTTTGGTGTGTTTCTTCGTTCTTTCGAAGAGTTTGTTCCACTGACAGATGTTTTCACGCCAGACTTGTTCCTCTCTGAGGTACGCGGCCCTTCTTGACCCGGGTGACGGCAGAATCGGTGTGAACATTTCTTTGTAATCATTGAGATTTGTAAATTTTTGCGTTTTATCCTTGACCGACAAGGGGTAATTTTATTCAAGTTACCAGCTCTAGGACGACTGTCGACCAAAACTAAAGAGCTCGTCCTGCCCATGAGATAGTGGGGGGTATATTCAGATTATAGGGGGGATTATAATGGAGGAATTATTATTTTTTAATTTATTATTATTATTATTGTGTGGTATAATCCGTGGTCTATGAGTAAAAAAGAGCACTGTAGGAGAGTTATCTATACACGTTTGGAACTTTTCGTTTAAATGGAGAGAGTTTTGCAGATATGTGCAGTTCTACACAAAGTAATCCTTTGTAAATGTGTCCATAAATTTCACTCACGTAATTTTCGGTAACCTTCTTTATCATACTCAATGCTCCTATAATAACAGAAAAAAAATGTAATTTTAAGTTTCCACTTTTTTTTTTTACTTCGATTTGCAGGTCCTTATAATTTGGTAGTTTTTGAAATTCTTTTTTTAGAAACATTGGAGTCCTGTGAGCAAGTCAAATCAATTAGTTGGTAAGTTTCCTATTTTTAATCTTTTATGACTATGTTTGATTATTATTATTATTATTATTATTATTATTATTATTATTGAGTGAAAGATCGGCGCTCCACCAGCATGACAATGGGGCATGAAGTTCAATAAATTCATGTCTGATAAGGGGATACGAGACAAATGTGCTCAATATGGAGATACGAGGACGGGTTGAAAAGTTCATAGACTGACTATGAAGGAATGATGCTAGAGCTGTGAAATGTTGCATGCATTGATCTCCACACTTCTTATTAATAACTGAATTATTTATTTTCATGTAAATTGATATTTGACTGTTCAAAGAAGGGTTAAAATGTAGCGACTTCTCTTGAAAATGGACAAAATTTGCCATGGTGGTGTGATGAAGTACATGCAGAAAAAGAGTTTAGCCTCCAATGACATTTATACTGACATGGTTGCTGCATTAGGGAATGACGATGACGATCCAGCATTATCAACAGTGAAAAAGTGTATAGCCGAATTTAGGAGGGGAAGGAAGAATCTTGAAAATGACCTAAGTTCTGGAAATCCTGAAACTTCCACCACCAAGGAAAACATTGATTGTATTCACCACATAGTGATGGATGACAGGTTATTGACTATAAATCAAATATTCAATAATATTAGCATATGTTGTGTGAGAGTTGAGAATATTCTGCACAATGAACTTGTCATAATGAAGGTTTCTGCTCAGTGGGTGCTACGTCTTCTGACACTTGATCAATAGCACATCAGACTGATCCCATCACAGGGAAATCTGACATTTCATGAGGGAGATCCAGCTGGTTTCCTTGAATGTTTCCTAACCTAGAAGGAGTGTTGTGTTCATCACTTTGAGCCAGAGACAAAGAGACAATCCATGCAGTGGAAACACCAATCCTCATTCCAAAGAAGACCAAGATTGTTTAATCTGCATGGAAGGTGATGGCCTCAGATTTTTGGGATGCAAAAGGCATTGTGCTTATTGACTACCCCATCAATGGAGAGTACTATACCAACTTCCTTGTGGGTGATGAATTATTTCCCACAGACGAAACGTCGCAAGTCTTTCGCTACTCTATCGCTATTTCCATGGAAAATGTTCTGACGAGCTACAATCCCTAGTTCCACTAGTTCAGAACCTTAGAACTAGGACCCGCCATACCATGTACACAGGATCAAATCATCCTTATTCCCTTAGTATTCCATTGGTAAGAAAGAGGTTTCATTCGGAAAGCTTCTCCTAAAGAACGGATCCTTTGTGAAACACATTCCTGAGAAGATGTTTCATCGTTCACTGCAGTCTTAACTTCTTCGAGTCTTGATTCAACCTTTATCTATCCGATATATCTTCATAATCTGCACTGCTTACTTCCTCGCCTATAAAACACCCCCATTCAATAATCCTCTAACTTGAATGGCTCTTGGGTCTTGTACTGAATAAAAAAAGTTTCTATATATATTTATATCAAAGCTCTTTTTTTTTACTTTCCCCAAAAGGCCGAAATATTTTTGCAGCTTTTCACTCTCTTTCACTTTCATCTAGAACTTTATTAGGACGGTAAAAGGCAAAATGTTTTCGTCATGTTCCAAAGGTTTAGCTCTGGGATTTTGGTCTGGTCTAGTCTGGACTTGATGAAATCTCAAAGTACAATAGAATTATACTTTTTCTGTTCTGTTAACTTCTGAATTGTATGGACAAATCGCAGATGTTTGCACAATTCCTAATATATCACTGTTCTTGCCCAATCACGTCTTTATTTCTTCTGAAATATTATTATGGTCAAATCCCAGTCCTTTGAACAGTTCCAAGTTAATCACTGTTCCTAACTAGTCATGTCTAATTTTGTATTTCTCGTGAGCTATCTATGCTTCTGCTTGTTCGTACGCACGACGATTACGCTTTTCTACAAGGGATCAGAGAGTCTAGTAGTTGTTGCCAATCACTGGCTCTCATGATTTGGAATCACTTTATGCTTTCTAGTCAAGAATCTGTAATAATGATATTAAGTGGGAAGGAAATTGCAAAGAGCGACTACGATTGATGGTGGTGGGGTGGGATAAGAGGAATGTTGGGAGGTAAAAATGCATAGAGGACAAATAACTCAGTGAAAGTAAAGCATGCACATGTGTGTGTGTGTGTGTGTGTGTGTGTGTGTGTGTGTGTGTGTGTGTGTGTTTGTGTGGGGGGTGCATAAAGAGGGAGTAGGGATGAAAACAAAATAAATGTATAGGCATACCGAAAGAAAATACGCGAAAGATTGAAAGGAAAGCAGGGATGGAAAGGCGTAACAATTGTAATTCTGGAAAAAAGAAAAGAAAGATAAAAGAGAGTATTATTTATAAATAAAAAAAAAAAGAAATACTTTTGCATTATTTATCGGTAGAATCGGTAGAATTTTTGAATGGTTGAACATATTTAGTAACTTGTTCTGTTTAATTTTATATATATATATATATATATATATATATATATATATATATATAACCAAGGATTTATAGACAGAATAAAATTCCAATAACAAAAACAATATTTTTTTATAAAAATAAATAAAAATATATGTATATAATAAAAATATATGTACAGAATAAATAAATGTATACAATAAATATACAATAAATACATCTATACAATAAATATATATATATATTTTACATAAATAAATAAATAAATAATATATGTATATTTTCCTCCGTTCCTTCTTCGAATAATTTTATATTTTAAACTTAATGCAGGGTTAAACTTTAAAATTTGTAATTTTTATTTTTTAACTTTATAGTAAAATTAAAAATTAATCAGAATGATTTCTAATTTAGTCTACCTTTAACATTAACATAAATTGTGTCTAAGGTTCGTTGTCAAGTTTTTTTAATTATCATATCCTTGGATTTTGATTGTTCATTGTAGCTTATGTAACAATATTTCCCTTATTGAAGGGAGTTTATTTGTTTTTGAACTTTTTAAAACTCTTTATTCTGCAATCAATACCATCACTTGAAAAGACACCAGAAGTGTTGAAACAAAATAGCTATTTTTGTAGTAAAGTTATAACATGTTCATGTTATAATTTTCGAATCAATACTATATATATATATATATATATATATATATATATATATATATGAACATGTTTAGACATGTGTTTAGACATGTGTTTGTTTATTTTCAATAATATCTTTTCGTAATCACGTATTTTTATGTTCATATTTCTGAGTACAATGGAATATATCGAAAGTACTCGGAAAATAAAAATGAATAAATACAACTATGGTTCCTTCCTTGCTCTCTTTAATCATGAAACAACAAAGCTTATACGTGATTACGAAAGAATCTTATTAAAAATAAACAGACATGTCTAAATTGTTTAATCTGACATGCTTAAATGGAAAATATGCTGCCAAAATATACACGACATATATATATATATATATATATATATATATATATATATATATATATATATATATATACGTGAGGGGAGACAAAAATAATGTGAACAGCTTATGAAAATAGATTTTTCAGTTCCGGCATTTTCGGGTATTTGCAAGGATCAAACCGGCATAAAAGCTCAGCACTTTGATCACCTTGCTTTTTCTCTGAATTAAGTCATTGTTTATCTTCGGGTAAAAGAGCTACATATTAAAATGTCCGACCTATTGAATTTTCAAAGAGGACAGTATCTGTGAGCAAAACGTCTGAATTATTGAATGTGCCACGAGCTGTAGTGGCCACGGTTATGACAGATTTTAGTCAAAACATCATCAGCAAAGAGTAATGGTGTGCAGAAACCAAAGTTGACCGAAAGAGACCGTTGAGCTTTAAAATGAATTGTTGTAAAAAATCATAAACCTTCTGCAACAAAAATGACATGAGAAGTCATTACTCAGCTAACCAATACAGTTTCTACACACACAGTACGTCAGAAGCTCCACGGATCGGCTTCGATTCCGAAACCTCTGGTCACAAAATCGAACGCCAAGTTGCGAAACAGAATTCATCAGACAAACTGATATATAGTAAAACGAAGAACAAGAACAATGAACAAGAAAGAATAACTCTTCAGTCTTAAAGATTTGTTTTCTTAGAATTCTATCTAAACTGTCTAATCTTAATTATCGAGCAATTGACCTATTTCATCGATACTAATTTGTTTTTATAAAATTATTTAATAAGATGAAGCATTTTTTTCATTGAAGTTGATATATTAAATATTGGCTGGTCCAAGGGAAGAGGAGGATTTCCTGTCATTTTTGAATAGGTTGAATTTCAACACGTCGAAGATTGATGCAAGACAATCTTCCCACCCGCGATTTGGATTTGTGAGCGAATAAGGTAGGCAGTTTATGCATATGTACGTATACGTATATTATCAACCTTGATATGACATGACAACAACCCAAAGACCTTTACTATGCAAATATTCACCTTTGGTGTATCTCAATCGCCAGTGAAACAATCGAATAAGCTTGTGTCTTATGTGACTGCCGCATTCCCGATGACGGATCGTTTAGCTGATTGGTTGGTTTTGTTTAGTGTCATATAAAGCTCTGTGGGTTATTTAATCTAAATGTTTTGAACGAAATTATATATGCCTTCAACTACAGATAAAACGTATTGATCATTTTACTATAAATAGGTATTTTTGGTAATTATTTATAGAAAAATATATTGTGGTATTTGTATACTTTCATAGAGTTTTGTTTTTGTTTGGGGGTTTATTATTTGTCCATAGTTTGGGCCCTAACAGGTGCTACCACCTCGTGTCAGTGTGGAGCTGAGAACAATAACAATTAAGAGGTGGTTCCACACTCCTCAAAACCCGCCAATCTCTCGATAACCTTGCTGAAAAATCGTTCAGGAATTTTTTTTAAATATCAATTCATCCATGTTTGTCAAGAATCCATTCAACTGTCAATATTTGTCTCCCTGAAATTCCCGCTATTTATGAATGCTAAAATAGCAGCTGAAATGCAATAAATGAGATTAAGAAGAATCTTTACGAAGCAGATGATGGCGATCCCGAAAGAGGAGTTATTTATAATTTCTCTCTATTTAAAGGGCGAAAGAGGCAGAAGATAGGTATGAGACATGTTGTTGGTAGGGGTAATTACCATTCTTTTTTCTAGAGTCTTTTATTCTGTCTATTTTTAGCAAAGATTTTTTTTCTTTTGTCCCCTTCCATTTTCTTATCACCACCACCACCACCACCACCATCCCCGTAACCCTAATTTCCCACTGGTTATTTTCTTACCTTTTCATAACTACTTTGTATCTATCTCTGCCTCGCGCCGATGATCAAAACACACATTGCTAATAAATGTCTACCACCCAATCCCCTAATCCTAAAAAGCCAGGTGCGTACTCGTGTGGGTGTTGAGGGGGTCAGTTTTGATCGCCACCCCAATCACCTTCCTGCATAACCGCAAATATATGCGTCTCCTTCTCCTCCTTCCTCAATTATATATGCACACGTATAGAGAAAATAATTGTATATGGGTATAAAGTTTCATACACACACGCACGTACACAAACACATAAACACACACACACACACATATATATATATATATATATATATATATATATATATATATATATATATATATGTATTGTGTTGAACCAAGGTGGACAAAGTAGGTAACAGTTTATTAGTGTTACTGCCAGAGCAGGTAGGTACGTCTAAAAAGTGATCTAATACTCTCTTCTTTACGAACCATCATGGCATGCCAGTGATGAGACGTGTAATATTACTATGCATGTAACTATTATTAGGTGTTCTATTGAATTCGTGGTCATCCTGTTACCGCTTAAAGATGTGGTAAAAACATTGATTCTTCACGATATCTTTTCGATTGTGGTATGGCACTGTTTCGTTATTTTCTACTTCTGGTAATTTGTCCCTAAAATGAAGACGAAAAAAGTAGCCTCTCGCGGTGTAGGCTTCAAAAATAGTAAAAATAAGTATCAAACTAAAACAGAATTAGCAACTTCCAAGTAGAAAATGGAGTGACGCAAATGAAAACTGGACTGCCTGGTTTTACTAGCAAAGGCAGTTGACTAGAAATTAAATATGATCAGAAATATTTTTTTTAGCTAGTCACGTGACTCGCTAAAATAATATGCTTTTTTTCTGAAATTTGAGGTGTTATTATAATTAGGCCGCTTATTATTAAGACTATCATTCTCATCTGTGGTAAACAGTTTTGCCAATACGTTACAGCCTACCGCTTTGAAATTTCGAAGTGAATTTCCTATTTTTATTCTTGTTAAATTTGACTGACATATTCATTTTAACGGAAATTTGTGCTTTATGATGAAATTTTGCCAGTATTATAAAAAAGGTATTTGACATTTATATATTCACACGCACCCACAGACTAAGCATAAGGGCACAAAAATATTATTGAAAGCTGCTCAATTCACCACAAATGTCTTGAGAGATTAAAGATATTTATAATGTTTATCATAGTCTAGCGTCAGGTCACAAGAAAGTCGAATTCTCAACGTGAGCTGAATGGCTAGACAGACTATCTTGTAAACTGTCACTCTTAAAAAGGCGTCAATAGAAATAGGGAAAGCATAGGTTATTCTGGCACAAGGTAACAGAAGCTGAGCAGCGGTTAATGTACCTAAGGTTCGGTAAGCCTAGTTCAAAGTGACATGTTGAACATATGAAAGCAACTTGCGTCCTTCGAGATTTCAGATTAGATGCCTGTTGGAGTGGACCAAATTTGGTTTTAGACAATATCATTTTAGTATTTAGTTACTTGCCTTGATTGGCCATCATTGAATTGATAAACAGAAAATATATTAAAATAATTGTCGGATTTTATATTTGTCATTTCATAATATATGTTGTAATATATATATATATATATATATATATATATATATATATATATATATATATATATGTAATAATCTGTTGGTATATAATCCAAGTGAATCCTATTAACACAATATAAAATATCAAATATTAAAACTGATTCACACATACGGCTCAATGTTTTAATTAAGCAGAGTAACAGGTTTCATACAATAGGAATTAAAATTACATTATGTTAATGATCATTTTCACCTTGTAAATTGAAATAAAATTTACAAGGATTTTTCAAACCAGTCAATGGATGATAAATTATTGAAATAAAAATGGCCAGACAGAGGAAGGAATGGAAGAAGGAAGAGAAAAAAGGAGCAAATAAAAACGAGGAAGTAGTTTCAATCTGGATATGAAGGGTGGTCAGAGGAGAAAGGAAGAGAAAAAAAGAGGGAGAAAAAGAGAGAATAAATGACCTATTTATTTTATATACAGTAGCAATCAGAAGGTAGTTTAGACTTAAAGAAAACCTTCATAAATGTATAAACAAAAAGAATTTTATATTAAATAAAGAGATAAACGCATTTATATGAAAGAGAGAAAATTCAGAATTAAAGATATATTGAAATAAACAATATACCAGAAAAAAACGAAGAAAAATATAAAAATTAATATATTGAAATGATTATATTATCTTAAGAAGACGTATCTCATTTAACATCTACATTTAAATCAAGATATTGTAAATTAAACCTATATTAAGTAATCCCTATTTACAAGAAAAAACAGTTAATATTTATCGTCTATTGTATAATATAATGAGCCAAATTGTAAGAATAAATAAAAGTAAAAAACTACACTTAAAATTAGAAAAGAAAATGAATGAAGAATTGCCTTTAGAATAAAGTGTCTTTCGATTATTTAAAAATAAAAATAAAAAATACTTAAAAAAAGATAAATTTTCAAATACCTTCATCAAACCAAATAATACAATATATATCAGTACAATACACTTCAATACTACATATCAATATTCTAAATTAATATATACACCATATATTAATATATTAAAATGGCCTATAATATTAATAAATTTCTAAATACTTCATAAATAATCATACCAATTGATTAAAATACATATATAAAATAGAGCCTATATAAACATCATATTATTACATAACAACAAAACATCATAAAAGTTATATTTTGGTATATTATTATTACCTAATATTGATGTAAAATTATAATAATTGTTATGTAATTATTAATTATCACATAAATTAACCCCTTTATATAACATTACCATAAAATATTGAAAAAATTCTAACTTTCTTTTGTATCTTTAAAATTACTAGAAGAGTGAGGAAAACCAATGATTATCCAGTCAATTTGAGGAAATTCCAATGTAAATATTATGGTTGTTCTTGTTCACTTTAGGGTAAATGGTGGCATGGTAAATCACATTAGAGGCTGTGCATTTTCCTTCAAATGGACAGAGTTCACTATTTCTAAAATTACACGTGTCATCCATACTACATAAGTTGTTGATACCAAAGAATTTATTAAGAATAACTTTATTATGGGAAGCAATAATTTTATACATATTATTTGAACAGGAATAGCCTATTTTAATAGTTTTCTATTGAACACTCTACCTATGGGCTGGTTATTTTTAAATGTTCATTTATAAGTTTTAAGAACACTTGTTCGGTGTTAATTTTTGATATCTAACGGATGGGGTGGGGTTGAAACATATAATATTTCTTTTCCTATTTCTACGCTTATTAGTACTCTTGTCTACCCTAGTGTTCCTTGTAGGGTTCAAGTACGATAGTTTAAAACGACTTTTTGAGGTTCCCTATTCTACAATACTTTGGTTTTATTTAAAATATATTTCTTAGAGGAAAGTTTATTAATCCTAGTTCCAACACTTATAGGTATCTGCTTTAAAATAGTATCAGGGTGGTTCGAGTCTACATTAATGATCTTTACCATCTCTATGATAGCGTTTAAAGGTATTGGTGTTCAGGTCAAGAATGATATCTAAATAATCTACAATTTTTAGGTTAGATGAAATTTCTATCTTGAAACCAGAAACTTGAATGCATTAATATATATATATATATATATATATATATATATATATATATCGTAGAGTGATTATGTTGTTTCATAACGCTCACAGAAAATTATTGAACTAAATGAACATAACTAACCACAGCCGAAATTAAACTAACTTTCGGATTCCATCGCCGTTACGTTAACCCACACACATAATTCACACACACTAATAGATATATAGGAGGTACGTGTGCGTGTGTTTGTTAACATTATATATATATATATATATATATATATATATATATATATATATATATATATACACATACGTGGGGGTATTTGTGTGTGTCTATGAATTATATATATATATATATATATATACAGAGAGACATGATAGACAGAGAGGGTGTATATCATTTTCTTTCTTATCTGTTTCTTTTTCTGTCTCTCTCTCTCTCTTCATATATATATATATATATATATATATATATATATATATATATATATATATATATATATATATATATATATATATATCCTCGTTTGTGTGTGTATGTAAATCCAATCAAGTTAAGTAGCCGTTGACATCAAAAGTATTTTCTGAAGGCGCACTGAAGCGTAGCGACGCCAATGGTGTACTTTTTAATGTCAAGCGATGTGTAACGGTTACTCAGATTTACCCACTGCAGCCGACCAAAGGAAAGGGTCGGCTTCCCAAAATTTTGTCTATAATCTGATGAGTAATAGAATTGACATTTATTTATTTGATAAGTATTCGAATCTTCTTCATTTATCCCAATTTTCAGAAGGCATAGCATATATGCTTATTTGTTTAAAAAAAAAATCGTACGTTAAATTAGGAAATGCTATATATTTCATTTTCACGCGTTCGAAATGACATTGCAAAAAGCTCAGTGGGTTTACAAACGTGCACATTGTTTCGGATTTGCCTGAATCCTGTACAATTCTTCATATTCTGGGCAACTGTTTGTCGGCCCATCCTAATCTGCAACTCAACAATCCTCATCCAAAGTAATAACCAAGAAATGCAAATGTAAATTTTGGAAAAACGGTTGTGATATTTCTCAAAATCCTTAACAATCCTAATATTTTAAAGATATGAGATGTGCATAATTATTTCCCTACGGGTATGACTGAATTATAATTATTGGATCTCCATGGGTTCGGCAAAATGAATAATGTGGCCAGATTCTGGGGTTTGGGTTAGGGTTAGTGGCCAAGAAATGTTCCTTGCTTCTCTTAATTTGAATCATCATCGTGAGAAAGAGAGACACAGAAAGGACACATTAAAGGATAACATCGTGGGTGTGTGGGTCAACATAAATGAAAACCACCTGATTCAGTCATACAGTTGCTTACAGGGCTGTTCTTTACAATATAATTTACTCTTTCACGCGTTTATGTTGCTTTATGTATATATATATATATATATATATATATATATATATATATATATATATATAGAGAGAGAGAAAGAGAGAGAGGGGGGGGCACCTCCGCGAAATCGCTAAAAAAATCAGCATACCGTGAGGAAAAAATGCTCCAAACATAATGAAAACAGTTTTATCGTCAAAATCTTTATGTTATTATTAACAGGAAGGATCAAGGTATTTTTTTAATTTTTAATTAAATTTTTGGCTACTTTTCAGAGTATTCCAAATTTTGATTTAAAAACTGGTTTTCTTTCATCAGAGGTTGTACTAACTTTTAGCCAAGCAAATTTTAGCCTCTTTTTTGTGGTGATGCACATTAATTTTGAAATTCTTGCAAAAATCAAATAATTGTCGGATATTAATAACATTTTCAGAGTTATTAACAAATGAATTAAATTATTTTTTTTTTAATTATTTAATTAGAAAATCTTGGTAATATTTTTTTCTTTTTTACATGTAATTCATCCCCTTACTTAATTTTATGAAAACTTGAGAAATTCAAAATGATAATTCAAAATGATAATTCAATGCTGATAATTCAAAATGATAATTCAAAATGATAATTCAAAATGATAATTCAACGCTGATAATTCAAAATGATAATTCAAAATGATAATTCAACGCTGATAATTCAAAATGATAATTCAAAATGATAATTCAATGCTGATAATTCAAAATGATAATTCAAAATGATAATTCAATGCTGATAATTCAAAATGATAATTCAACGCTGATAATTCAAAATGATAATTCAAAATGATAATTCAAAATGATAATTCAAAATGATAATTCAACGCTGATAATTCAAAATGATAATTCAAAATGATAATTCAAAATGATAATTCAATGCTGATAATTCAAAATGATAATTCAAAATGATAATTCAAAATGATAATTCAACGCTGATAATTCAAAATGATAATTCAAAATGATAATTCAAAATGATAATTCAAAATGATAATTCAACGCTGATAATTCAAAATGATAATTCAAAATGATAATTCAAAATGATAATTCAATGCTGATAATTCAAAATGATAATTCAAAATGATAATTCAATGCTGATAATTCAAAATGATAATTCAACGCTGATAATTCAAAATGATAATTCAAAATGATAATTCAACGCTGATAATTCAAAATGATAATTCAACGCTGATAATTCAAAATGATAATTCAAAATGATAATTCAAAATGATAATTCAAAATGATAATTTTTAATAAAAATATTAGTTAAAAGTAGGATTCTTTGAAAATTTTAAATCACAGAAAGTTTTTGCAAATTTGGACACCGTCTCAGGGAATATCTGTTCTGAATTGAAAAAAAGAACGCAATAAAACTAAGATATTATTTAATGAGATAAACTTTTAATTGGTTTTATGAATAATAATAATATATTAAAGACAATATTTTCTGAATAATAAAAACTTTTCAATGAAAAATGAATTTTTACAAGATTTGTTTCTTTTTTTTTTACAATTTTAAATTGAATATTTTATAAAGTTTTAAAATTCAGCTTCACTGTGGTAACTTTTAGAAAATATTGTTATTAAGTAAAACTATATTTCTAATCGTATATTTAAAAGCTTATTAAAATCTGACCATCCCGAATATTTTCAAAAGAATTTCGATTTGTTTTTTTGTATGTGTATATACGTGCAGACTTTCTGAAGTATGGATATACAAACGATAGATCAATCATTAAAAGGTCATTTGTTTTAAGTATTGTCCTCCTTATAAACTTTATCGTCTGCTCCACCATACTTAACTATGCACACGTTCGCCGGTCAGTAAATCGATTAACACGCCAGAAAAACAAGACACCGTGGTTAAGAAATGTTTGTAGACAATATTTTATGCTATGAGTAATATTTGTTTCGAATCAGATTAAGTTTTGCTAATTTTCCTCAAATAACGTTTCAGAAATATATGTTTTATTTTTGTAAGATTTTTAAAACCGAGAAAAAAAATTCTGATCAATATAATTTCTGTTTGAAATACACCACATAGTATTTTGATGATTAAAAATAGTGAATTTTAAATCTCTTGGCTTTAAATTGAAGTTAAAATAAAAGCTTCAAGAAAGCTTTTTCATTTTTATAAAATAATTTTAAACTTTACGTATACCGAATTAGTGGGCGTACCTATATATATATATATGTGTGTGTGTGTGTGTGTGCACGCGCGTGAATATATATATATACATATATATATATATATATATATATATATATATATATATATATATATATTTAGGCAGCAATCCTTCCTTTATGCATGTTTCATTAAAAACGACAGACAAGGTACTACGGTTAAACATTTTATTTAATTTTTCTTGTGTTCGAACAAGAGTTTCTTTTCTAGACAAAGGGTGTGTAAGAACTGTCCGAATGTTTTATATTTCCGAGCGCTTTCGTCTATACCTTTAGCCATTATCAAGGATGATTCGATTTTTCAGCTTAATTGAGTGTGTGTGTTCTGTGTATGTCTTAGTGTGTGGTAGTGATGTTTTTAATTTCCGAATACAGTTAGCACATCGTGACCTTGTTTGTAGTTAATATTGTTAAGAGTTGACTTTTTCTTTTTTATTATTAAAGCTTCCATTATTTGTAGTCGTTTTTTGCAGGTGGATGCAGTTAATATATTTGTGTTTTCTACTAGTATATTCCTAATGGAGTCGGGTAAATTTGTGTGTGTGTTTAAATGGGTTCTTATGGAGCTGTGATCAGATAGGTGTAACGTAAGACGTCTGTACAAGCATGTGTTTGTGTAACCGATGTAATTATTTATGAGTCCGGTTTGATCAGGAACACAGTTCCTTAAGGGGCATTTGAACTCATAGATAATATTCGTTCTTTGTCATTTTGACTTAGCTGGGGTGTTGTTATTTTTGAGGATAAGGTTGGCTGTCTTAATTTTTTTATAATAGATAATTAATTTGATTTTTTTAATCGGATCAATTGGAGTAGTATATTTCTTTATAATATGCCTTAGAGAAGATTCGTCTTTTTTGTAATTAATATGCATTTGGTTTTTGTAATAAATGTGTATGTGATTTTTGGCTGTGTGTTCGCTATCGTTATTACTTCTTTGGGGAAAAATAGTCTAATTTGGTGGTCTATAAGGTGGTTAGGTAAGCCGTTGTTGATTAGTGTTTGTTTGCCCAGAAAAGAAACCTCTTGTTCGAACACAAAAAAAAATTAAATAAAAAACTTAACCGTAGTACCTTGTCTGTCGTTTTTAATGAAACATATATATATATATATATATATATATATATATATATATATATATATATATACGTTTTGTTAAAGACGACTGACAAGATACTGCGTTTAAACTTTATTATTTAGTTTTTTCTTGTGTTTGTATAAGAGTTTTCTTTTCTGGACTTTATGTGTGTAAAACTATCTAGACGACTTACGTTACAACGATGTAACCACAGCTCAATTAGGAATTATTTAAACACACGGAATCTTAACAAACTTCAGCCGCAACAAACTAGTAAAAAAATACAAGTATAATAGCCTCATCCATAAAAAGATTAAAAATAATGGAAGCCCTAATAATAAAAAGAGAAAGACAACACTAAATAACAATAACTACGAACAAGGCTGCAACGTGCTGACTGTGTTTGTAAGATAAAACATTCTCATAACTTCAGATACATACATAAAATCCCACATATTTAGTTAAAAATAAAAATATCCTTGATAATAGCTAAAAGAATAACCGAAAGCGCTCGCATATGCAGAAGTTTTGAACAGTTTTTATATACTTTGTGTTCCGAAAAGAAAATACTTGTACGGACACAAGAAAAAGCAAACAAAAAGTTAAATCACCATACCTTGTCAGTTGTCTTTAACGAAACTTGTATAAAAGATGGGTTGCTGCCCAAATACAAAATTATATATATATATATATATATATTTAACAACATAAACGCTCTACTTCACTTATATCCTCTTTCCTTACAAATAATCAACGTTACTCTAAATTTCTCGGAATATTACATACAATTTCGGCAAGTTCTTTTACAAGTTTGACATCAAACGGCTTATTCGACACGAGAAAAAATTCACCACAAAGCTAAATAAACATTCCTTTCCGGTCCTATTTAATGAAACCTGTTTAAATGAAGAATTGACACACACACACACACACACACACACTCTCTCTCTCTCTCTCTCTCTCTCTCTCTCTCTCTCAACGTTATTTTTAGTGGATACTCGTATTTGAGTATTTATTAAACAGTATGTTCATTTATTTTCAGTTAAGGAATGTTGGGTTAAACGACGGACGCAGGTTCAGTTCCTGCCATGTTTTGTTTTATCACGCAAGTAAATATATAACATTTAAGAAACCATTCCCTGATCGGAATCTATAGATTATCAGACATTTATTTGAGGAGGAGTGTGTTATTACATTTTGCTTTCAAAGATATTTCCTAAGCTTAGTACTCTATCATTCTCTTTCTTTTCCCTCCCTCTCCCTTACCAACGTTTTTCCCAACCCCCGTTTCCACTATCCATTTACACACACTCTCGTCAGGTTGGTGACTCGCTTCTTTCCTCCGTCTTGCCCTCAATATACCCTGTGAGTGTTAAGTTTTCCAAACCCTCCCTCCTCATTATATCTTAGAAATTTCAGTCTCTTTCGAAGTCTTTTTTCTGTTGCTATTTCCTTTAAGACTTCCTCGTTTCATAATAGCGTCATCCATGGAATTCTCAGTATCCTTCTTCAGATATACATTACTGTTGCATCCTCTTCATCTTATCCCGCATTCATTGCTATACAAGAGGATTGATATCGCATAGTAATCCACTACTCTCTTTTCTTTGTTTCTAACGACATTTCCTTGTTTTTTCTCTTTTTTTATACTTTGCTTAGCTTTTGGAAGGCTCCTTTTGCTAATCCGATGCACTTTTGAATTTCGGTGTCACATTTTCGATCTTTTGTTAAAACACTAAAAAACTGTTTAATTCAGATTAGATTTAGAAATCCTCTTAACTTTTACGATTATCAATGTTATTTGTTATGATCAATGATCAATGTTATGATCACTTGAGAACCCGTCTCTCACATCAATGAACCGAATCAACCAGACGAATCAACCAGATGTATCAACCAGATGTATCAACCAGACGTTCTTCCGTTCTATCGTTTTTACCACAGAATATAAAATGTTCCTTAACTTCCAGTTGAAGTGGATGGCCGTTAGATTTGTTTTTAGAGTTTAATTCAATTCACACTCCAGAGTCTTTAGGTTGCAATCGACAGCGTCTCTAAATCAGAAAATTTAGTTTCAGATTCATAGACTTATGATATCTGAAAAGAATTTACGCGTGAACATCTTAGATTTCATTGAAGCACAAGTATGCATAGTATACTTGTAAAATATCTTTTTCGGTTTTTTGATAGGAAAATGTTTTATAGATTTACACCGTTGCAATTATTGCAATATTAATATAATAGAAAATCAATTTTAAACTAATTAACTATAATAATATCCGTCTGACAGCATGCCTTATGGGTGTCCCAGTATGGGTCAAACATTACAGAAGTAAGGGTCTGCGAAACAAGATTAGTTTGCTGAAGCAAAATAACTTTCAAACTTGTCCTCTTAATTATTTAAAAATTTAACTGGGTTTGGCACAAGGCCACAACTATGCAGCACCCAGTAATTATCAAAATCAAGAACACATGCTTGTTAAATATTGCTTGTAAATGCTACTATCAGTTTATAATTCCCTAAAGAACGATAAGCGTGAAAGAGCCAATATAAAATACAAATAAATTCTGAAGGAACAATTTTTGAACGAAATAAAATTATAAAATAAATACTGGACTTCTATTATCTCTTAACATGTTTCTTCTTCTGTTAACTTTTTTTTTTATCTTCTTATTTTCTCTCTCTCTCTCTCTCTCTCTCTCTCTCTCTCTCTCTCTCTTATTCTTTCCAATCTTCATTGGATTCAGGCTGAGTGAAAACGTTTCAGGTACATTTAGGCCTAAAACTCGTACAACTTTTTTTTATTAACTTAATAGATAGATAGATAGATAGATAGATAGATAGATAGATAGATAGATAGATAGATAGATAAAACGCACCGAGCAATATAAGTGCCTAGAATGAATGTAGATTTGTGTATTTCTGACGAAACTTCTTGAAATCGATGGAAATAATTTTCAGACACGCGCTATGAAAGTCTCCAGAGGCTTGAAAGATTGTGTCCAAAATGGGCAAAAATCCATAATAGTCGCTTCAAAGCCATTTTGTCGGGCTTTTGGCGCAGAATTCAATCCACTATCTTCTACTTCTTCAGCCACTTATGCCAGTGACCACCCTTGGCAAGTTTTCACGAGGGTCAGACGAACGGTCAAGTAGCAAATCACCAAAATGATGCAGTCAATAATTGGATTATTAGAATGCCTTAGTCACGTGATAAACGTGGCAGTCGATTATTACGTTGTTCTTATTAACCAGGTATATTTACTAAAGTTTATTGTGGAGATAGGCTCAGGGCCACACAGAAAGCTAGCAAGATTGTTCTAATCAGGTTTGGTCAGCCTTTTTTGAAATTCACTTTCGAAATTTTAGCTTTAACTTGTTCTAAAAAGCCGACCACTGAAGTCATTGGAAAATACACAACTACTTTAGCCACGAGGCAAAATTTAAAAAGATAGTGTGTGTCTCCATTTTGAATGTACACGCATTTTCAATGTTTATAACTCTAAAACTTAACACGACGACAACTGCAATATGTAATTTAACTGGGCACTGGGAATCGTTTTTATCTATTCATTTCGTAGTTTTAAATTTTGAGTTGAAACATTCCCTGTATAATATTCAATCTAGTACTCAGCAATAAATTAAGTTCATTGACAAGAAGATACTGAAAAATAAATTTATTTTCGTCATCATTAAGTCACAACCTAATTGCTATATCTACGTATATGTATTCGGTGGGGGAGGTACACGGCATGTTTGAAGACAAATAGTAGATGGTTTATAGGGCGACAAAATGTTTATCACAAGTAAATTTCAAGTAACGATACAATTTAAGGCAATTATACTACTAACCTCCAATTACTGAAAGAAATTTATATTAAAGAAATTGCTAACAAGATTCAAGAATTAACTAATTAATTAATTAATAGCTTTGGCTAATGCTTGGAATCAATTATTATTTTTTAAGCAGAGAAAATGTGTGTAGATTACAATCAGAAAACGATTTCAATTTTCACAAAAGATAATGAAAGAAGTATAAAGTATTTTACACTCCTTTCATTATTCAAGGAGAATAATGTATAATGAAACTCAAAGAAACAATAATTTTAATAATTTTGATAATTTTTTTCAAATATTTTTTATCATATTTTCGGTTTTAATTTTTACGAAGATTATTTGTTTTCGAATTAAATGAAAATTATGCTTATATTTTAGGACAACTTCAAAACTTTTAGCGCTGGTTTTTGGTTTTCTTATGAGATCAAACAAGCAATAATTCTTGACAATATAATTCCATATTCTTTTGTAATATTGAAAAGATGTATTTTGGAAAATAACACTGAAATGAATTCTGGAAGAATTTGATTTAAAACCATTGTTCTAGAATGCCATGTCTTTTCATGGCTTAGGGAATCACGGTTCTCCTTACAGATCCTGTTTTTCTTCATTATCTCTGACTTTGGAAAGACAGTGAAATGCTTTCTAGTCTTCTACACAGTTTTGAATTCAAAAGTACAGTATTTCTGCTAGAATTGCTGCCAGCCAAGACACTCAAGACCCAATCTACTCTACTATTTGCAGGTAGAAAAGATGGATTTATGCGTTTGTTAACTGACGGAAATTGGAAGGGGATTTGTGTAAAATTTTGGCATATTGGAAAAGATGACAGGCTATTGTTCTCAAAAGAAATGTTGCTATATAACAAATATGTGTTGATTTTTTATTATCCATATATTTTCTTGTATATGAGTGAGAACATAGATATATACTTAAATATAACTATATACATATAGGTATTGTATGAACATAGTTACACACGCAGACTCTCTCTCTCTCTCTCTTTCTCTCTCTCCCTCTCTCTCTCTCACACACACACACACATATTTCTACATACAACGTGTGAAAGCCCTTACGATACCCTGCTCTTATCAGCCGCCAACCAGGGGAGATAACGCAGCTTCGGTGGCTAAAGCAGTACTGCCACCCCTGGCGCTACCAGCAGATTCTGGCATCGCACAGAGTATTGTTTTTCGTTGTAGATGCGTTAGTCTCTATTATTTTTTATGCAATATATATATATATATATATATATATATATAAAGAGAGAGAAAGAGAAAGAGATTTAATAAATTTTATTTTTAACCTAACATTATTTCTCATTAATTTCTACGTGTATCCACTAAAATGGTATTTTAGTGGATACACGTACAAATTTAAAAATAGGGCGTATATCCACTAAAATAACGTTTAGAGTAATCCATACGTATATATATATATATATATATATATATATATATATATATATATATATATATATATATATGTATATATATATATATGTATATATATATATATATATATATATATATATATATATATATATATATATTTATATATATATATATATATATATATATATACATATATATATACATATTATAACATACAGATATACTTATATGTATGCATATGTGTACGTATATTTAGTATTGGTTGTGAATGTGATGTTTTTCTGGGCCGATATCAACAAAATTTCGAAAACTTGCAATGCATCATAAGCGCCGCATGCGTGCATGTGGTTGAATATATAGAGAGAGTGGGGCGTAGTGGATGCGTAGCCATTTAAAACAACATTAAAGTCATTGAAACAAGTGGCAATGAGATTGTGAATAACTTGACCGGTCTTCGGCAATATTATTTCTTTGATATATGCCTTTCATGTTGCTCTCAATTAGTTGCATTCCAAAGTGAAGAAGAAGAAGAAGACAAGAAAGGAAGGCTGCCAGCCGGAGAGGAATCAGATTTTGCGGGATTGCTGCATGTACACATATGTTCAGATACAAATTTCTAATCTATTGGTATGTGTGTATATTTGTACATACATAAGTACATACATACATAAGTACATATAGTTTCACGTTTATATAAGTATCTTTCTTGAAGCACATACTGATACATTAATACATATATTGGATTGAAATAGAAGAAAAGAGAGAGAGAGGAATGGGTTCCAGATAGATTTTTAAACATGATATTCATCCAGGGCGTAGTCGGTCATGTTTCTCCACAGATTCCTTTTTGTTTATTATCTGTGAATTGCCATGACTTCTTCGGAAATTCGGAAATATATTGAAGTGGTTTTTCGTTGCCTTCTCCATGGTTTTAATTCAGAGTAGCCTTTCTATACCAGCTGCCATGCAAGTCAGTCTACTTTACTAGAGAAGAGATAGGTTCATATCTTTCCCTAGATTATTTCGGCGAAAGTGAACGCAACAGACTAAGCTGGAATTTGAACTCGGTTTTTCCTATTTCACTTTCTGCTCCGATAATTGTTACACTGACCACATATCCAGATAGATAGATAGATAGATAGATAGATAGATAGATAGATAGATAGATAGATAGATAGATAGATAGATAGAAAAAAGAATACATTCACATAAATTCACACTGAAAAATATTTAAGTAATATTAACGTAAACATGATAGAATTTTTTATCAGTGTGTGGGGGTGGCCATTAATAAATCTAATGGGATGGAATAATTCTCTTCGTGTATGACGTAATCTTCCATATTCTGATGGAATTTTATCAGGAATATCTACATTTGTGACGACCTTCCCCAAAGCATCGCAGTTGATGGACACAACGGCATTTGTCAAGTTCACAAAATCATGCGGGGCTCAAAATTTTTTTCACACACGTTTTTTAGCAACTTGTAGAGAAAATATCATATATATGCCCCCACAACCCAGAATGAAACCCATATAGATTTTCAGGATAGTCGTTATATACCATTTGAGATGTGCTTTTATTCAAGTTTACACGAGTGATGCAAAGAAATGAAATTCTTCCAGATTTACTACAAACTAATTTTTGTTCTTGTTTTAGTAGAGACGAACAATGGACTGAATCTGAAATCGTGTCGAACTTTTCCAGTCTTCAAGATGACAAGAAAATGATAGCTAATTTTTCTTAGATGATGGTTTCCATTAAATTTGAAAACCTCAGGCGGAACACCATCCTAACCGTAGGAAAATATAACTGCTTTATGGCATCACGCGCTTTCTTCGTCAAGATCAAATTCTTGAATCTCAGGTCTCTGAGATATGGTTTCTGAAACAACGATTCAGGGTTTAGGACATTTTCAAAGTGTTTACTCCAAGAGAGTTTATCATATATTTCTGTGAGCAAGGTTTGCCATCGAGTGGTTTAACAGGATAAGACCTATTTTCTTTTGTACCAAACACCGCCTTCAGGACTTTGTGGGACGTTTTAGAGTCCTTTTTGCCCCCAGGAATGAAATGCTTTTACTCTCTACTTCCCTTTCTTCATGCCAATTAACAGCACACGTTATTTGAATGTCTTTTAAGCCTTCTTTTTATAAACAGTTTGTATACTCTGTCTAGGTTTTATGCAGCTGATGACAAAATATGCCAATAAACAGTTGATCTTCAACATTATTCTCATCAAACCAGATGAAATAAGAGATGTATTAAATGTTACATCCCTAAAAGTTTTTGATGATGCCTCTGTGTCGTTAGATAACAGAAGCGAGAACAGTACACAGTTTACACACCCGTAAACTTTCTCGTTATATTTCAAAGATAAAACATTTTCTTGAGAATATAGAGGTTACAATAACGCTTCTTCGATAGCAGATGGAAATCAACTTTCCAAGATAACAGAACATTATCAGATAAGGAACAAGGCTGAAAGTGCATCTGAAATCACTCAAACGATTTAAGGGTTGTTGAAAAAAGAAAGCACTTGTAATACTTAGATGAAAATAAATACAAAATGAGAAAAGCCGCTTATCATTTCTATTCACTGAGCGAACACCATTAGGAACAGTCAACTACGTATAATGGTCACGTCCAACACGAGCATTAAACATTCCTATGATGATAATTTTAGAATAATGATAAATATTTCAATGACATATCTGGTCATAGAATTCCCCAATTTCAGTATTAGAGAATTACAATATTTCGGCAAAACAATTCACAAAGACAACAGAAGTACTTTTGGTGAGTTCAATAGTTAGCGTCATAATATGATCAGTGATGAACTTTAGAAGAGACGACATTTATAACACAATTTTAGATCTTATAATTAAGCCAACAGCAGTGCAGTTCATCATTGTCCTTACCTAACCAGAAAAAGTGTAGCTGTCTCAATTTTGCAAGAAGGTTTGTATTACTAACAACAGAAATATCTATGCTATACCAACTGATAATGTTACAAATCATGGTAGTTTTCCTTTCGGGATTCGAATTGTTGTCCGCGGGGAATCTGTCATTCAAGGTTTGTTTTCTGTACGTATTTTGACTGTAATATTGAATAACCAAACAGCCGTGTTTACTTGCCAAGCTTGTTGCTTTGCCAAGCAATTTTAGGGCTTTTTTCTCGTTCCCTCACCAATTTGAGGAAAACCTTGCTACGCATTAATAGCCACCATCAGAGGACCCGAACGACAAAACTGATCAAAATTTGTGCATGATCGGCCATCACCTGATAGTCAACACTATATAATGCGCCAACTAGGGACCCTCCAACAAATATCCTTTTCCTGTTCACTTTAACTTTGCATTCTCGTCAGTGGCTTTGACGAAGAGCGGATAGGAAAAACAATCTACTAGACACAAGAATTTAATCAAAGTTGTGGAGGCTATATATATATATATATATATATATATATATATATATATATATATATATATATATATATATATATATAATGCCGAGTGTAACAGCAAAATTGTCCAAATTGGGTTACAGCAAAATTGTCCAATTAAGCTTTGAATCGTTGTATCTTAGAAATGATTAAAGATCTCTTACTAGAGTTCTCTGAGATTTTTATAACACTATTGTACTCTACTTTGAGCAACAAGAATGTATAATTACTCTCCAATCTTAATTGAAGAATCGTGATGAAATCGATCATAAGCGAAAAATGACGTGTTAATCATAGCTAAAGATCAGAAGCCCATGAAGGATTGAAATAAAGTTCATATATATATATATATATATATATATATATATATAGATATATATAGATATATTTAAATATATATATATATATATATATATATATATATATATATATATATATATATTAATCCAGAATAATTTTCAAACGTATTCAAGATGATCTTCGCTCTCTCTAACCTTCTAATTATCTTTCCTGAAGTAACACGTTTCACGTACGATTTCCTTTACAAGTCTTTTTCTCACTGCTCTTTGGGCTGCCATAGCCGAAACTCGTCTCTCACGTGCCAAACGTCTTGTGGATTGAGTTGGATCTCTTATAATTGATCGCTTTAGATTTAAGCTAAAATGATTTTCCTTTTTCCTGTTGTGACATCCTGACAGTTTTCTTTTCTACTCTTCCCCACTTTTTAAAACTTATTTGCCGTTCTCTTGATGATTCTTGAATGGACTTTCAAGATGGAAGACAAAGTATGAATGTTGCTACCATTACTGAACGCCTGAACGATTTTTCCTCTCAACATTGCTCAGTTGAAAAGACGTCGTGGGGGCTGACAGAAAACGATTTAAACCTGTTCTCTTTCAAGCTGCATAACTCAAAATGTTTTTCAGTAATTCTTACGACAAATAGTATCAAGATGGCTAAACGTCTTATCTGATAACCTGGAAAATAGAAATTCAATTAGTTTCGTGTTTTTTATATATTAAAAATTTTATGGGATGGCCAGTTATACTGTTACACGATTTGGACAATTTTGCTCTTACACCCGGTATATATATATATATATATATATATATATATATATATATATATATATATATAATATTACATTGGAAATAAACATAAACAGGGTCTACATTCGCACATACAGTTACACACAAAGACACATTTTCATCCACGTGTGTAAACATATGTGAGAGAATGAAAAGCAGTACTGAAAGTGTTTTCCCCGCTAGAATGAAAGACGACATTTTACACGATTAGTCTGAGTATTATAAGCATTATAACATATTTAATGTTAATTTCAACTCAGTTATATATAAAGAAACAGACGCCTCTTCGAATAGATGATATCGTTCATAACTCTGGATGTTATTCAAAGACATCGAATACGATTTGCAGTCTTATCGATAATATCATTTCTTCTGATGGGGAATGAAACAAGCCGAAATCTTCATTAGTCAGACTACACCCAGTTATTTCCGATACCCAAAGCGAGTGAGAGAGAGTTAGGGTAGATGTGTTACCTGATAGCATTCCAATGTGACTCGAACCAGGACAAAGAAATTCTACCCTTCTCTGTGTTGTCATGATGACTGCGCAAAATTCCCGCGGTTTTTACCTGACGAGTCTTGATCGCTAGACATTGCACTCAACTACAGACATCAGTATATTGCTTGAAAGCAGTAAATGTTTGAATATTTTCTGTTTTAGTTTTAAAGTTAAGTTAATTCGATTTCTTATTTCCTACCACGAAAAATACATTTGAAAAAATAATTGGTATCAACCTGGTTTACTCAACACTTACATAACTTAACACAGTTCCAAATCACTGATACATCTAGCCCGCGATAAAAATTTAAGCGCTGACTTGATTTAAAAAAAAATAACTTCTACTTAGCGATAAACGGCGTCCTGTGATTGTTTCCTCTAAAAACTGTCTGGTAGAAAATAGCCACCACTTTTATACATAGGTGTATCAATAAAGTGCGTAGTTTAATAATGAAAATACATTTATTTTACAAAACAAATATTTGTTTTAAAGCTTCGTTCCTTGCCTTTAATTCAGTCATGAATCTTACATGCATACATCAAATATTAAAAGTTTTAAAGTAAAATTCATCTCATAACTACGTGCAAATCTACGAACTTAATTAGCGTGACACTTATCAAAATATTGAAATATCAAGTAAATGATATATTACACTAAGTGTATGAAGGCTCATGAACACCTTACGGGGTGGTAGCACCTGGTATGGGTCCCAGTTATGTGCAAATAGTTATCCCCCCAAACCTGTGTCAAAAAAGGATAAAAGTATTAAAATAGATTTTTATAGTAAAAATATCAGCAAAACATTTATGAAAAAATATTACCAGGAATACATTTTTGAAAAAAAATATTACCAGGAATACATTTGACTCTCGACAAAAACCCTCTTTACAAAAATACGTCGATGAAACCTGAGCTACAAACTAATTTCTTACAAAGAACAGATATCCTTTTCATATGAACCAATCCTAAAAATATTGCCGACATTAAATAATCCATTGAGAGTGATATGCCGTAAAACAAAATAAACATATCAATGAACACGTTACAATACGTATATTCGAGATTCGGTGATCTTTTTGAATGTCTGTATTTGTGGATTAATTAAAATTGGAGTAACTGTCACTAGTTTCATTCTCTTGAATACTTTATCCAAAATTGAGAGATAAGGTGTTTTATCTCAGAACTCAAATGACGAGGATTGTTTGGAAAATGACAACTGATTGTGAGCATTCTTTCTGAGATTTTGCTTAAAGGACTTCCGGAAACTGCTTGATATAACCAACAGTGCTGAATAGTTTGATGTGTCTTCATGAAAAGATCTATTATATCTACAAAAGATATTAACAGAAAATATTAATTACTGAGATGGTTTTTTTTTTTTTAGAAATGAAACGAAATTATATATTTTTTGTTTCTACATATTCAGATGGCGTGATTTCAAAGTTAAAGCATCCTTCAGGCTTTGTTGGCTTTTCGTCAAAAGAACAGATACTGCAGATACATCTTCTTCTTGATCTTCGGCCTCTTCATATATTTCCTTTTTACTCTGCTGATGGCAATCCGAGTTTAGTTACGTAAGCAGTAATCAGTTAGAGCTTCCAACTTCAATAGAAAATATATTGGTTGCCTAATAACAATAATAATTGAAAACTAACAAATTAGGGGGGGGGGGAAGGACAGGTAAAACTCAGAAGAAACTCAACTCAAATGCTGCCCTTTTTTTAAAAATATACATGAAGCAAACTGATTCAAACATTAATACAAAAATAGACTCCATAGCCATGTAGGAACAGGAATACACTAGGAATTGTGCTAACAAATTCGGTTTGACAATGTAAAAAAAATGCATATAATCTATGAATTTCACATTCAAACCAACCAAAAAGTACATGTGTTAAAACTGGATTTGTAAAAGGTAAGAGGGACATGCTAAATTGTACACGATGCTGAACTATAAAGAATGCGGGAAAAGATAGAACAATGCCAAATACTCGTACTGAAAACACTAGAATCGAAATTGAACGAATTAAAAATAATTCGGGTCACGGCGGTACAGGAGTCTGCAAGGATTATTCAAGAAGTTATCTGAAAGTTCAGGAGACTTGCTATCGCTGAATCTCCAGCGATAACCACCAGAACTATTTTGCAAATAATAATAATAATAATAATAATAATAATAATAATAATAAATGAATATAAAGAAGTAAAAAGTGAAGAAACAAGAAAATATAACGAAAAAATGAAACACCGAAAAAGTAAAAAGAAGCTAAGGATGATGATTTAAACGAAAGAAAGAAAGAAAGAAAGAAAGAAAGAAAGAAAGAAAGAGTGAAAACTGAGATATCGATGAAGAGTACATTAAAAATAAAACTCTGAAATGATGATGATGATGATGATGATGATGATGATGATGATGATGATGATGATCTGAAAATGAGGAAAAACCAAACAATAACAATAATTTCTCGATTTTGGCGAACAATGGAAGAAGACAACAGCAAATCAACAAGATTTTAAAAAGCGATTTTGTTTGAAATTTATTTTAAATTCATGCCAAAGTACTCTTGTGGAAATGTTACGAAGTTTTTGGCGGACACTTTAAAGAGAATGACGATCGAGCGAAACGAAGGAGAATAAATAATGGCTGCTACTGGAGATTAAGTGATTCTTGAGGTAAATCGTCTGGAAGGGGGTGTAATTCAACTTTTTACTATGCGCCTGTGCGTATTGACAAGAAGAATAGCGTCCATTTTCTTTTTTATCCCTTTCCCTTCGTTTGTGTTGTCTGCAAAATTTTTGCTAACCGGGTGGGGTTATTTTGGCTTTTTTCTTTCATTTTCCCTTTCGCTTTTTATTTTATTTGTTTGTTGAAATAAAATGTTTTCTTATTCATTCTTTCTTGCTTCATTTGCCAAATGATGTTCTTTTTTACTCTAGAAAATAAAATGGCGGCTATCACATGGCGCCATTGTAAGAAAATATTTTTATGGCTTTATAATGGCAAATGTACAACACAATACGCCAAAATGTATTGTTGATGCAGCGGAGTGTATTATGACTATTTTAAATATCATGACTTGCATTAACATGTTTTTTTACTAGTTTTAGAAAGAAAGTCTTTGTCAATCACTACGCCTGGAACAAGAATATAAAAAGACTGATTAGTTCACATTCAATATCGCTGGTAAAGAACAATCAAGGCTCTTATTTCTCTGTGCAGACATACAAAATCCTACTCCATCTTATCACATCTTTATTTTGTTATTATACTTTGATTCAAGAAAAACAATCATTTGCGTGTTTCTTCTTCCCAGGGAACTCCATATATATTGTCCTTATACCAATTTTGGTCAACACTAATTTTTATTATCGGAAAGTCGCCTTATTCAGTTTATTAATTTGTTGGTCTCGATAACTTTTGATACTAAGTGTTTCATAAGTCAATATTTTGTCAAACCTCGTTTTGTAGAAAAATATTCACTGGGTGATCTGCGAATATCAAACGAACCTCTTTGCTGGACTGAATGGAAATGATTAAAAATTGTCAGATTTGGATTAAAATTGAGTGTAATAGAACTGGAGAAGTAGCCTTATTAATTAACCTGATTGATTATTCTAATGTTTTCATATTATGAAGTAAATATAAAAGTTTCTAGCATTTATCGAAAAAAACATTTATTTATTCTATATTCAGCCATCAATTATATTAGAAACTTACACTAGCCTTCAGGAAAATTGTGTATTTTATACAATGATTACTGTTTTGATTCAGTGAATTCATCGAAGGATCTTTTTCGAGATCCTCACGTTGTTAAAAACAGTGACTACACGGGAATAGTTAAATGGAACGAAGCAAATGATAATATAAAAGATGTGGCGCATCAGCCGCATAATAAAGAACGGTTTCGTCCAGGTACGTAATGGTTTTTGGTTCGTTTTAATGAAACACCCCCCCCCCCCGGAAACCATTACGAACCAGGACAACAGGAAAAAGTGCGTCGCTCTGCAGCAAAATCAATTTTCTTTCTTGAAAAGTACTTTTGTCATCAGATCATTGAAACGAGACAGTTACTCACTGCAGCGTTCCCAGGTAATTCACAGGTAAGTCTTACTAAAGAATTGCATTAAAAACACAAATAACATTTTTATCCGCTTAGCTTGAAATGTTGAGCGGTTACCTTTCTATTTTTATGATTGTTTTCGTTTTGTATTCTTGTAACAAATCTATATTTTATTGCCGATAATTATAAATGTCTCTTAATCATCGATTGATGTTCATTTCTACAATCGTATGATGAACCCATTTTATGAGTTTGTGAATTTTTTCAGAAGCTTATGGGAGACGTTCTAGGTGAATGGACAACATATTAAAAAAGATGGCATTATGAAGTTTTTCCTCAATCAAATCAACATGGATATTTTACCGTGGATGCATGGTTAACAAGCTCGTGAAGTAGACATTTACAGATGATATGGCCTTGAAAAATGTTTGGTTCATTACTTACTTTTTCCCACAGTTCGAACCCAGGTAAAAGAAAAGCTTTTGAACTCTTATTTTCAATGTGGACAATTTCGAAGACTGATGTAACTCAGTTATTCTACTTCTATTTATACCAATGTCATCTGAAGTCATCCTAAGTTACACTGACACAACAATAAGTTTGCATGAAACGATTTTATGTGAAATTGTTAGTTTACCCAGTGAGACAGGAAAAAGTACAACATTAATCTTTCATTTTTATTTGATGAACAAATCTTGATTTAGTTTCTATCTATGTGTTTCTATAAAAGAATAAAAAGACTAGAGATGCTATTTCACTGGTTACATTTTCAGAGAATGAACTCAGTGGCCATGATGATAGGAAAAGATAGAAATGAATAATGCTCAACAGATGAATACGAATTGGAAAAAAAAGAGAGAAAGAGAAATAGAAAGAGACAAGGAGAGAAAGTGAAAGTCTGAGATAGGAACAAAGACAAAAAGGTAATAAACGTTCCAAACATAAAGGGAAAACGAGACTCTGTGATATTGATAGGTAGATACGAGCAAACTAAGTCGGTGAGATAGAGATATCCTTCTATCTGCTCTTGAGTGTCAGCCGTTGGCTCTTTAAGCCAGCCAGTAGCAAGCAAATACACCTATTTGTGCAAGTTGATCATGCCACAAAATTGAGACATTTTACTTTGTATTTACTTTATCTATTTCTTTTTTAAAGAAATTTCAAACTTTATTCACTCGTGTTCTTTTTTTGTTTTGTTTTTTTAATTTTATCTGCCTTCATAGCGGACACATCAGGTGTTGAGTGAGGACATTCTTATAAGTCTCCTTATACAAGGCAATCAAAGGATGTACGGAATTGTCAGTTAAGATGTTGCTTGTTTCCCACCGGAGAGTACGGTGATCGAACCAGAATATAAAACTGAATTTCAACATTCAGATATATAATCCTTCCTAATCGGGAAAACTGACTTAATGGAATAATCCCCTTTCCTCATTTGACGTTAAGGTACACTAAATTAGAGTTAGTCGATCTTTTTTGTTTATTTAAAATATATATTTTTATATAGATATTTCAATAATTAAACACACACACAGATGCTATTTGGAAAAATATTGATACAAACATACATACTAACGCCATAAGATGAACATATGTCAAAAAAAAAAACAACAAAAAAATTAAAAAATTCTAATGAAGCTAAATAAATGAATGTTAAATTTATAAAGATTATTCTACTTGTTCCTTATTTAGTAGTGAGTCCGATCCTCACTGGGTACCCCATACTTTCGTCCTTGTGCCACATCTAAGCTACTCTTGGAAAATAATATATATATATATATATATATATATATATATATATATATATATATATATATATATATATATATATCCTACTTGTTCCTTATTTATGCATTTATATATATATATATATATATATGTGTGTGTGTGTGTGTGTGCGTGTGTAAAACTTCATATATAACTAAAATATATATAAATCTAAAAGAATAAGAATAAAGACAAAAGAAAAATTTATCTTAACTGACAAATAAATATCTCTCAGCAGAAAAGTGGTCTTATACACAATTTATCCAATGCATTAGTCATACAGAGAAATAAAAAATACCACATTTATTAAAATAGAAAGTAACTTAATTAGACGGAAAATTCTCGAGAGTGCCGCTATCAAATCTTATGAAAATGTAAATCTCTGCCCCAGATGTTTTCAAATATTTCCATTCCTGAAAGAATGACTCCATTCCCAAGCCAACACACATGACTAAAAATCTTTAAAAAATTAAAAGAAAATGGTTAAATTCATAATCTCCTGTTATTTAAAAAGTATAATACATAAATTAATCCCAAACTAAAATAATTCAAATATTAATTGCTTAAAAAAAATGAAATTCAGCAACCTCATTTACACACTTTCGTTTATTAGACATTAAATATATTTTATGAACTTTCGAAAACTTCTTTTTGTAGCGCATAATGTTTTATATTAGTTATAAAGACAAGTCCAAGAAGAATTTAAATCATCAATTTTTTGTCAAATATAACCCCTAGTGACAGAAAATCTGTTCTGAATCGTAAAATAAAAATGCAATAAAACTAAGACATTATTTAATTAGAAATGCTTTTAATTGCTTTTATGAATAAAATATTTTACGAACACTATTATCTCACGAAAAAGAAAATTTTTCGATGATTAACAAGAATTGCTTGCATTTTTTTAGAATTTTAATTAGAATAATTTATACTTTAAATAAAACAATCTATTAATTTGCAGCGAATAAGTGATAGTGTTATTAAATAAAAACTATCTTCACTAATCATAAATGGAAAAGCTTACTATAATTCATCGGAACCCAATAAAAAGAAAAAAATTAAAAACTGTTTTTGTGCTGATTTTTGTAAATATGGGCGTCCATACACGACATTATCATAAAATAAGAGCGGTAATTATAGTAAATTTAAAATTTGTAAGTTTGGGAAATATAGGTATCTTCCGCTTTTTTATTTATTTCTTGCTTAAATTTGTTTTCATTCGGAAGATTGCATTCAAGCATGAAACAGACTACCGCCATTCGGTGTTGATATCAATGTTTACATTTTTTATATTTACATATGCTCTATCCCAGATAAATATATATAAGACTGAATGTTGATTTTTTTCGAAAAGGAGATTTCAAAAATGTTATATTTTGAGAAATGGGATGGTGCTGTTTGAAGTGAATTCAGACAGAATTATTCTTAAGGCTTGCAAACTTCATCCTACAGTTAACTTTTTGCAGAACCAATAGGAGTTGATGCTTCAAATTTTCTGAACTTTCTACCAAAAGTGGAGCTAGGCGCATTTTGACCAGCTTAGTACTTTAGTAAGATTTATTTATCTCTAATCGACATAGATAGATTGCATAATTTAATATATTTACTTATGCATATATTATTTAGCGAATATATGAAAGTATATATGAATGTATTCTAGGTATATAAAAATATGCATAACTCGCTCTCTCTCCACACACACACACACCTAATGATTTGAGTTTATAATGATTTGAGTTTCCAAATGTCCCAACTACAAGCAATATTTTTTTCGGGATAAAAATCTTTCAAAATAGACAATAATTCTACTTTATTTCTTTCATTTTTTTCCCAAAAATTCTTATGGAGAAAATTACCTCTGTCGTCGATAGTCATGCCTCAAAGATATTGTACTTAGACCTGTTTATGATTAAAGAATTTAATGAAGATGGTGAAAACAATGAAGAAAATGTATACTTTGAAGAAAATGGACATTTATTAGACATAAGAAAACACGAAATCAAGTATCTGTTTTACAAAGTGTGAATCTCATAGTATATGTCAATGGACTACGGAGATTGCATTATTTGAATGCAAGTTATTAAAAGTAAACTTAGCTACTCATCTCCAAATATTTATTCTTATCCTCGATTGTTAATAGATCTCTAGGCTTCAAGTGAGGGATACTTCGCCAGATATTGCACACCCTTTAACTTGACTTGACTTCTTTTATGTCCCTTCATGTCCGTTCAGAATGTAAGCGATCATGGCTCTCTACACCTTTCTTTTATTTGTAATATCTTTGAATTGCTATATCATTCTTGGAAAGATAGTGGAGTATTTCCTGTCGTCTTTTCCAAAGTTTTGAATTAATAGTCATTTATTACCAATATTGACTGAAAAGTCAAGGTTAGAAATTCTAGTTTGTTATGATATTTAACCTAAAGCTGCTGGAAAAAATAGATTCACACATCTTTCCCATGGAGGGGAAAGTGAGATTGTAATAGGGCAGGAATTTTAACCCCACTTGCTAGTTCTACTTTCCTCGCTGATACACGTTGCGCTAAAAAGAAGGCTTGAAAGAAATTTCGCTAATCACAATATAAAAATTATCGCAAACATTTTTCAAAAATACACACACACTACAATAGCCTGTTGGATTAAAGCGTTAGTTCATGAATTTGGTGAGATCGTAATTGTATCTTTAATCGGTGGGCAATTTATTAAACTCAGTAGAAATACTTAAAATAGGAACAATGCGAGATATCTCTAGACATGGCCAATGGAATGAGAAAAGTCTACCCTCGTAGATTAAATAAAGGATTTAGTTTGAGATTCCCTGTAGGTTACAATAATCCTCGTGTAAATAATAACTCCCCGAAATTTTAAAACAGTTTAAAATTTAAGTAATGTCAAAAGAGAGAATTAAATTTACATTCCAATCAGTCTACAAAAAGAATGTAAAGGACACAAAAATACATCAGTGAAACAGATTTAAAGAAAGAATATACGAACATAAAATAACTTAAAATTAAACCGACGCACTCAATGAACTTGTGTGTCACCGAAAACGTCGTGATCACAATTTTAACCTAGAAAACGCCATTTTGAAAGTGAATATAATTTAATGCATTTCAAATGCTGTGGTCTACGCCTATGACTATGATTTCAGTTTATTTCTTTCTCTTACTCAATTAGTAAATGAAGTAAATGTGGGATATGTAGTCTATGTAAAAAAGAAAACGAAATTAAATAGATAAGAATAAAAATAATATTAAATAAGTAAATAAAAATAAAAGTCGAAATTTTAAAGTAAAACTCAAGTGTTCCACCTCTTAACATGTAGCACATTGTATCTCACTACTTTTCTCATGAAGCCAGTCCATCAGCGAAAAATGTCAAAATAAAATATTCCCAAGTTATTTTCTATATTCACTATATGTATGTGTATGTGAGTGCGTATTGCTTAGAGAAATTAATTACTACATCTAAATCCCAAACTAGAATAAAATTAAATACGAAAAATATTTTTCTCAACAGGTGAGTCATCATTGTCAGTGGCAATTTGCAATGTTCACTGAAAACTTCGAAAAGAATTTTGAGACATTTCAAGTGCTACTGAACTTGCTTCTTCTACAATTAAATTATATAATACCCAATCCCCAAGTAAAAAAAAAAAAAAAACAAAAAAAAAAAACATGAGACGTGATAAGAGTCTTGCTGTCTAAATCTGTAGTCCCGCTCTCCGAAGCCATCGATTTCGTAATTTTCTGCCCCGAATTCTCGGAAGACATGTGAATAATATGCAGGCGCAAAGTCCCATTGAAAATTGTTATCTGGAGAGTTGTGGTGTGGGTGCAATAAGTCGATATGTAATTTTCACCCGAAATGTTTCCATCAATGGAAAAAGGTTCGTAAATTGTTGCTGATAACAACAAAATACGAATATTTACGTTTGGGTTTCAGTGGCATTTACCAATTGTTTCTTTGCGTGCGTCATTGCTTCAAAAATTATTTTCTCCTTATTTAATTTTACTTTCCTTCTATTTTTATATTACTAATATGAGAGTTAATTCTTTGATCCTCTCTCTCTAACTCTCTCTCACTCTCTCTCTCTCTCTCTCTATATATATATATATATGCCTGTAAGGATATCAGTAAATTCATAGCCTATTGATGAAGCAGCAGTTATTTTACGGAACAAGTATTTCTTTCTCAACATGATCGCCTTTCTTGTCAATGCACTTAATTCCAAGGTGAATGTCAACAACATAGGTTGAACATTATACTGTAAAATTTAATTTAATTTACATACGTATATATATATATATATATATATATATATATATATATATATATATATACATACATATATATATATACGCACACACAGACATGTATACACACACGTATATATATATATATATATATATATATATATGCTCTCTCGCTCTCTCGCTCTCTCTCTCTCTCTCTCTCTCTCTCTATATATATATATATATATAGAGAGAGAGAGAGAGAGAGACAGGCAGACAGACAGACAGACAGAAAACTATGTATGTCTGTACATCCTTGACAATAAACGTTTCATATTATATATATATGTGTGTGTGTTTCCTCTCTGCAGGTGCGATGTCATGAGATATGCATATGTCCAGACTATATATCTGCTTAACAAAACCTCTGAGTCCACCTATGCAGATCTAATTCAATCGGCTGTGTGTCAAAAGGAAATAACAAATGATGCAAACACATGAAAGAAACATCTGGTAACATACTTAGGCATGCACACCCGCAGTATATATGTATGTTTGCATGTATGCGTGTGTATGTGTGTATGTATGCGTGTCTGTGCTTGTATCCCCGCACGCGCGGGCGTGTGTATGTCCTGTAGATTCTTTAGTATGTGTGTATTCTTTTAAGGAAAACAATATCTATTTCCCCAAAGAAAAATATTTATTATTCACCCGTGTCATGCACTTAATTCCATGATGAACATGATGCAGTTTAAAATTTCAACTATCTACATCTCTTTCTATCAATGAACCTTCCTCTATGAATATATTATCTATCTATCTATCTATCTATCTATATATATATATATATATATATATATATATATATATATATATGTATGTATGTATATGTGCGTGTGTGTGTGTGTGTGTGTGTGTGTGTGTGTGTGTGTGTGTGTGTGTGTGTGTGTGTGTGTGGAGGCACGGTGGAGTAATGGATAGCGGCTCGAGGAATCGGAGAGCCGAGTTCGAATTCCAGTCGAATCCATTACATTCACTTACGTTCTAATATAATAGCATGAATCCTCTTCTTCTCCCCAGAAGGTCCGACCAGGTTCTATTGCCTTGGATGGCAAGTGGTCTACCGCAGAAAGATATGGTGACATACTGCGGAAAAAAATCTGCCTCGTCAGTCATGTATCGAAAGATACATGATCGCCTAAACGTGTATCACGCATGGCACATTAACTGAATATATATATATATATATATATATATATATATATATATATATATATATATATATATATATATTCATACACACGACCACTAATATATACACTCATAGCAAAAGATTCTTATTTATATGGCGTGTTTTGTCATCTTTCTTTAACGTAGTGTATATTTTGACTCACGTTTTTTTTCTCTCTTTATTTCTTATCGCCAACTGCAAACTATTAAAGAACCTTACCATTAGTACATAACTTGCATTATCTGCCACTTTCCTCTACAAATAGGTAAATTTATGTCAAATGTGACACCCATTTTTATCTTTTTCTCAGATCGCCAAGAGAAAGACACAATCTGATAACAAAAAACCGGAAAAACAGTTTAATGGCCACTTTAATCAGATAATCAACAATATTAACTGAGCAAATTGCATAAATAAAAACACAGACCAATTAATATTCAGTGTTAATATGTCTGTTTGCGACAATTTTGTATATCGGTTGAGGGAATCTGGGTCCACTTTTCTATGATGCTTTGTCAAGAATAGATCATATTCCACATATGCTCAATAACATTGAAAACGAGGCAATTAGCAGGTTAGTACATAACCGATACCCTGTAATGCTGCAGGGTGTCTTGAGTATCCCTTGCTATGCACCTTAAAATGTTATTCTTTACCAAAACTAGCTACCGGTCCCCACTGCGCATTGATGCAGGATTATGACAGTTTGACAATCACATACCGACAACTAGGTCCATTCAACAGGACTTCCACAACAGTAAAGTACATTTCTTCATTGGAGTTTTATTCTAGATAAATTCACGGATGTTCTACAATTGGTATTATGTCGCTCGAGCTTATGCTTGTGGCTTCTGGCTGTTGTTCAAGTCTTCTAGCACAAAAAGCAACAAATTGGCAACATCGATCGATCGTACACCTACCAACTCGATCGTACACTTACCAACTGACAATTCTCTATCAAGGAATCCCAAAGTTATTTGACAGTATTTTGCTGTAACACTTGGATAACCAAATCGAGGGAGAATTTAATATATTGTTGCTTTCTGGATGAACCAAATAATTTGAAAGTGAACACACCAAACAGTTAAGAGTCCATTGCAATGGCTATCAACGATTTACCAGCTGACATTCACAGAAAAAAACATCTTAGTCTTTAATTATGTGTTTAACGTTTGCAAGAAAACATGATCACTCTTTTGTTATCATTTCACGGAACTCTGTAAGTTCGTATTTTAATTGCTCGTCGTATGGATTAACCAATACTTTTAATTTCATTATTCAAAGTTTAATCTCTGAAAACAGGCAAAATGTCTGGCATTGACCATAATTTGGAAATGTTATCACATTTTGCAACAAATTGTCTTATTAAAATACTTTTTAGTTGTTGAAGTTTTGACTTAAGGTATACATATATATATGTGTGTGGGTGTGTGTGCGCGCGCGCACACAGAGGGTGTGGTGGGTAAATTGTCGCCATTTTATATTTTAAGTTCGCGCATTGTTTTTGTTTTTTATTTTTGTCGGCTGCACAATATAGTAGGGTCAGTTGGACACCGTTTGTGAGAAAAAGAGCACCATGATGCACTTCACACGGCCAGAAATCTGGAAAAGGCATGCTGTAATGAAAAGTTTAAGGAAAGTTTATGGAAGTTAAACAAGGAGACCGCCCAGAAGAGATGCAGGAGATTCCTAAGTCATCTGGAGGCCGCGGTTGTAGCTAATGTCGATTTTATTGAATAAATTTACTGTTTAGTATTTCAAGATATTTTTGTGTAATTTTGGTAAATATATCTGTTAAAATGAGATGCCAGACTTATTTTCATTTTTGCATAATTTAGACGACAACTTATCCATCGCACACTGTATATCTAAAAGTGGACATTGAAGTCAACACCCAGAGAGTCTCTTTCATGCTAAACACAAAAGCTTGACTCGCCTCTGAGTGCTGACTTTAATGTTCATTTTTATATTTACATACACTTTATCCTTGATATTTGGCACTTTATACCATACCTTAAAACTATATTTTATCGCGCGCGCACGCACACGCACACACAAACAACCACGCACATACGCGCGCGCACGCACACACACACACACATATATATATATATATTAATAAAGACAAAAGGAAAACTTTTCTTTACCAACGCGTTTCGTCCTCTGATGGACTTTATGAAGGTAAATGTATGGATTTTAATTTTGTAACAAACATCCATGAACAGAAGTAAAAATGTCGTTAGTTTTTAAAAATTTTTAAATAAAGAATGCTCATAAATATTCTTCAGGCTAACTGTAAAAATCAATATAAACTATGGAAGATGCTAAATGATATAATTTAATGCTTACTAAATGAAAGCGAGTAAATATTCTTATTTCTATTATTGAATTCTTTTTTATTTAATTTAATTACTATTTGTTTAATTTTAGAAAATAATTTATGTATTTATTTATTTTAAATAATAGAAAGTTTTGGCTTAACCGTTTTCTTTTATTTCTTTTTAATATTTTTATCGTCATTTTAGGTTTTTATGATCATATATAAACACTGCATGATGATTGCCAGTTGCCCGCTTCGATTCATTTTTACCGACCAAGTCTGAAGACTGAATTGTGTGTCTAATGGGATAGGAAGGGAATTGTGTTATTTGGGACTCTTTCCACAAAATCAGCCGTTTGAATTCAGACAAGTATTGTTCGTGGTTTAACCAACTGAAGGCAACAATCAATCAGATCAACTCAATATTCCAAATCCCTTTTCAGACCAATGTACAGAAATTGGTACTGTTTGGTTGCTATTTCCTACTACACTCACCCTACTGACTTAACTTTGCACCTTCGGATTTGCCATTTATTTCTCTTAACGGGAAGA